>JAMXBC010000006.1:100652227-101237227 GCA_024138005.1 Lumnitzera racemosa | reverse complement strand
CCTCTCTATTTTTGTCTTTTGTCTTTTGTCCTTTTGTCCATTTTTCGTATGTACTAGGAATCCCCTTTTTGTGTATACTTTCTTGTAATTTTTTTATTTGTAATGTTACCCTAGAAACTTACTGTAAATAATCTCTTTCCCTTGTAAGTTGCAGATAACTTATAATTAAGATTAAATATTCTATTCTTGTGAGATAACCCTCTCCAAGTCTATTTTTCATACACTCTTATCTAATCTTGTCAAGTAGCTTAGGATTAGTAACAGGTGGACCTTAACATCAATTTATACGTCATATCAAGTGAGGTGTTAAGTCGTGTTGTGTTCGTTAGTAAGTCACATCCTTTGAGCAGCTTCACGCTAGCTACGCTTGTTCGCCCAAAGACCATTTCCCTCTAATTTCTTCAATATTTCAGATGACCCATTTTAGTTCAAATTTGCCACGGTAAGTCTTAGTGATAACTAAGTTCTTAGATACATTACTTTCTCTACAAGGTTCTTCAGTTGGAAGCATTCATCTATAGTATGGTCTTAGTTTTCATGAATTAACAATATTTGTCAAAATCCCAATGTCTGGGATTGCTCCTCCTTTTTGCAAGTTAAGAGAGCAATCCCATACCATAGATCTCCAAGTATACTTACCTAAGAGGTCGATTCAAGGGCGTATGTTGAGCATATTTAGAGATGGGTAATAAGCGCTTCCTATCCTTAGAGCTACCCTCATCACTGTGGCTAAGCATCTTATCACCTAAGTGGTCCTTGATAGACCCTTATCCTTCTCCTTCTTTCCTCCCAACCTTTCTTGGTCAGCTTCGCATCTCATGGAAATGTTGTCTTCTAAGTCTACATACTTTTGGGCCTTCTACCTGAATTAGGCTTGTTTCTTTGGCTTACTCTTATAAATAGAGTGAAAGAAGTCTCTAAATGGCTGGATGCCAAGTTGAGCGGTATGGACTACAACTCCCCCATCCAATCAAGAGATCTCAACCACTAATAGGAATCAAACAGCTGGACCTTTGACTTGCACCCGAGCCCGAAGGCTAGAAAGTATGGCCAAGCGAATTCTTTCCTTAAGACTTAGCACTGAAGAGTCTAAGCTACTAAAATTTTCCAACCCAATGCATTGATCGAGCTACACCCTCCTGCATGCATCATTTGTCTCTAGTTGTCAACTTCAACTGCACTTGACTATTAGATCGGCTCATCCAACCATCGACTCAGCGACCCGAACCAGACTCATGCTGAAAGTGTCCGAGGTGAATTCACCTCGGAAGAATTATCTACTTAGCTTGACATGATCAACCAACTACCCTTGTTAGGCATCTTGGCTCAGCAGAAAACATACTGATCGTATAAAATTGTCTTTTCTACTAGAAAGTCATCTAAGTACCAGGAGCCAAGTATTTAAACAAGCGCATGACAAAATCATCCATACAAGATAATTATTTTGTTGTATTTTCAATTGTATCCTTATTATTCATTGTACATTATTTCTTTTAGATAATATCCTTTTAGTCTTTTTCGTTTTAGGTAGGTTGCTCTAGTTTTCGAGTATAAATACTGACTCCACATGTAGCTATAATCATTTTATCATCAATGGACTGAATATTCTTCCTTTCATGAACACTGCTTTCGTTAGCTTGTTTGCTCTTTCTTCACTCTTATCCTAACCCTTAAATAAGGCTAGGTAACAGGTAACCTCATTAGATCATCTCGTGTGTTATATTGATTTATGTCGCGAGTTTTCAAAAGTTCCACTAGTACATTATATCTTTTGAAGCTGTTCGTGGGTTTGCTTGCTTTACTTTTTCTATTTCCACATAATCTCATTATCTTTCTTCAAGTTTTTAGCAAATTTAGACCCATCCTTGCGATCGGTCTTGTCTATTGTTGGCCTTGGTGCACATCAACCACAATGTTGTTAAACTGGACCACAAATTGATGAAAGGTTTCCCCTTCCTTCTAGCGTAAGAGGTACAAGGACAACATGTCCTTGAATGAGAGCTTGTTAGCCCGAAATGGGAAGGATGGGATGGGGTTCTTGATGAGGTGCTTGAACAATGTTGTACAAACTAAATTGACCCTACTAGTTGAACCGAGTAGACCCAGAATTAGCCATTAAGGTGGGCTGATCCATAGAAAAAACTCGTTTTAACATTGAACCATCTCGACCGCTTAACCCAGCCGCTTCAATTGTGAACCAATCAACTTGGCTGGATCATGCAAGTCCAAATGCAACATTATATTAAAAAAAAAAAAAATTGCAAAAGAAGGATAGAAAGGAATGGAGATTCAAAGATTGTCGGCTTCGGCTATGCAATATGCATATCTTTATGGCCGAGTAATTTAATATGCTCCTTTTCCGATATTTTATTTACTTTCCAAAACAAAAGCAAAACCCTGCTATCTAACTTTTATCTCACTTTTAGTATTTTAATTTGTTTTGACTTTTGATTTTAGTTTTGAGTAAATCTCTTTCAAGTTTCAACTTCCATTATTTTCATCTAAAAAAAGTTATTTACATGACAAAAGGCAAAATCAAATTTCATATTGGTCGTCTGCATTTGTCCCCGTCAAAGCCAAATATTAATTGATCAGGTAATTTTCTTCAGTCTTTGCCGTATGATAACCAAACAAATTTCATACACAATTATGCATGTATGCTTTCATATTGCCCGTCAAGTAGTATATTATTTCTATAATGATTTTAGTTTTGTGAACTATATTTTTCATATGTGAAGAAAAAAAAATTAATTCCTCTTCCATTAATCTCTTCCCTACACAGTTTAGTTTCGGTCTTCTTTTAACTTTCTTATTCCATGTATGGTTTTTACATCTGGCCTAATCGAGTCGTACGGAACGTTGTAAAATATGGCTCCTTTTAATATTCAAGTAGTATGTGGGTATGTTTTCTTCCATGAATACATACGGTAGAGTTAGATATTAAAAGGCTCATATATGATATATCTACAAGCAATAGCTTTACATTGATCTTTCAATTCACACACATTGCACAATATTTTAAGGGTTTTGCTAATTCTATTAAATATTATTAAAAGATAATATAAATTTCTTGCAATTTCTTTTAGGGAATGGAAAATTGTTAATCATATTCTGTTGTTGTTCATTTAGAGAATGAGCATACTTGGAAGCACTTTATTTTATCCACCAATAATAAAGGGAAAAAGGTGTCATATCTCTCTACTTTCGGTCTAATTATCATAGTGGAATAGGATAAGGTATCATTTAATAGGAATTCATGGTAACATAGCATCTTATAAAAAGGTTTCGAGTGAAGTTCTAGAGAAAATGGCAAAATATCTTAAATCATTAAAACAAAAGGATCAAGACTTTGATGACGCTTCACATACTGATATTGAAGAGAATGAAGTAGAGGAATTGAATACTCTATTAGAGTCGCCAACACAAAACAAAGGTTGATATTGATAAATATATGGTTAAGAATATTACTGCATTGTCTCAATCGGGTATTAAAAGTACATTAGCTAGTAAATAAGCTGTTCATAGAATAAACATGATATTCACTAGATGGTTTTTTGATGCATACATACCTTTTAATACATTAAAGTCATCTTATTTTGTACCAACTTTAGATGCTATTATTGCAATTGGTAGTGGTTATAAAGGTCTACTTTATTATGCCATACGCATTTAGTTACTACGGGATTGTAAGGGGGAGTGTATATTGCTTATTGATTCTTACAAAAGCAATTAGGGCTAAATCTAAATATACAATTATGGTTGATGGGTAAACTAATCAAAGATAGAGGACTCCGATTAATTTTTTAGTGTATTATCCTATTAGAAAGACATTAGTGAAGTTTGTTGATGCATAAGATATTATTAAGGATGCTAATAATTTATGGATCTGTATTTAGAGATAGTAGAATAGGTTGGGATTGCTAATATGGTGCATATAGTTACTAATAATACAAGTAATTATATTGTAGCTGAGAGGTTGTTGCAACATAAATTTGATCACCTATATTGGTCTCCTTAAGTAGCACATTATTTAAATTTGATGCTGAAAGATATTAGTAAGATGGATCATGCCAATGAGCTTGTAAGTCGCTTCTAAGGTAACCATATTTACTTATTGTCTTAGTTAAAAAAAGAAGAAGAAGAAGAAGAAATGGTTGGAAAGAAATTATGCCCAAAAGTAACTCGATTTCTACTCTTTTTGTCACTTTGAAAAGTATTTATGAACACAAGCATGATTTGCAAGTTTTAGTGACAAGTGGGCACTTCACAAGTCATAGGTTATTTAAATGTGTTGTTGCAAGAAACTTTTAACGCCATTGTTTTGGATAGCAAATTTTGGGAAGATTATTTATTTACAGTGAAAGTTATAACTCCTATTGTGAGAATTTTGCGTATTTTTTATGTTGATGAAAGACCTTCTCTTTATGCTATTTACGAAGGCTTTTCTAAGATTCGCAAGGGTATTATATCCATTTCTAAAAATGTAGTCCTTACATGAAAATAATTAATGAAAGGTAAGACAAGCTTTTCATTGTACTCTTCATGCTAAGATTTATTGTTTTGAATCCAGACTTTATATATGATAAAACTTTTGAAGAAAGTGTAGAAGTTATGCAAGGCTTTTTTGATGTACTTGAAAATAGAAGCATATGTAATAATAATACACAACTAATTAAAGACATCAAATTGTACTGCAAAAGGAAAGAAGGTTTTAGTTGAGAAATGACAATTAAATCTACTAAAATAACATAACCCGGTTAGTGACTACTACAATTACAATTTCTTTCCCTATATTTAGTTTCTATTTCTCCAATTATTCAACTAATTTTATTTAAAGAGAAAATGTACATAACCTTCTTATTGACTTAGATGCGAATTGATCTCTTGAACTTTTAAAATATTGTTTTTGACCTCATAAACTTTAATAAATCAACAAATAACCCCTATAGGATGATAACCCCTTTAAACTTTAGTTTTGGTGCACAAATACCCTCTTAACTTCTTTAAAACCCCATAAATTATGATTATGGTGTGACTTTTTTTAACTAAAAAAGGAAATGTTTCTTATATTACCAATTTATCAAAGTTTAAGGGATAAAAAACTACACTTTAAAAATTAAAAGGTCAACTATGCCTAAGTCAAAATTTATGAGGATTATTTGCAATTTTCCTTTTATTTAATTATAGATGGGTAGTAGAGGTTGTTTAGTCATAGTGCTCCTACTTTGCAAAAGATTGTTATTCGAATTTTAAGTCAAATATTTTTTTTTTCGGAATGTAAACATAATTGGAGTTTCTTTTTTTTTTTTTTTAATGCATACATACAAAGAAAAGAAACAAATTAGAGCATCAAAGGCTAATTGACCTTGTCTATGTGACATATAATTTGCATTTGAAAAATTACGTATGTAGATTATTTTATGTAAAAAAAAAAAAAAACTAATTTACTCATGTATCTTTTAGATGGAACTTTCTAATTACATTTTTGTTTGCTTTTTCTTCCTTAGATTTTAGGCATCAATATAAGAAAAAAAAGGCTATGATCCAATTGATTATGATTGCATTGATAAGATGAACTTTTGGATAATGGTAGAAGAAGAAGAAGATGTAGCTCATGAACTTGATTTTGGTGAGATTATTGAACAAGCAATATATAAAGATGATGTCAGTCCTAAAACTATTAATCGTCCTACTAAAGGTAAATGGTATATTTTTAAACTATTAATTTTTAACGAGAATAATATAAGACATTTCCTAATATTAACTATTTTTTCCCTCCTTCTAAAGACAAAGATTAGAGATATTGATTTGGAAGCTATTGAAGAATAAACCAATCAAATTCTTAAATTAGATGACGTTCATAATAATATTGATTAGAGATTGAACTATAATCTAAGTTCATGGTTTTGAGTTTTGAATGTAAAATATCTAGATCTAACTTTGATATTTTTTTTTTAAAAAATTTATTCTAAATCTGATCTATGTTTGGATTATATGGATCTATATCTCATTTACTTACGCAAATTTCATGTCATCTTAATGACTAGTGGATGGATGTGATCAAATTGTGGATCTAATTGTCCAATTTCATATTTATTTATCTTTTAAAATTCAAATGATTTATTTTTTATTTTTTTATTTACCTTATTCGATTGTCTTGGTCAACCACCCGATCTAACTTTAATAACATTATGGTTAAGCCATGTTTGAGTTGCCTTAAAGTGCTTGGGAAAGCCTTATATATAATTGCATCCCCATGACCATACCAATTCACAAGGGTACAAAAATGGAGTAGATAATCATCTAGATCACCAGTTCCACTGTATTGATTTAGAGTAGGGAACATGGAATTGGGAGGAAGGACCTCATCTTGGACCTTCTTGGTGAATGGGGTCCTATTGCTGGCAACTTGGCCAGTACCTTCAATAGCCTTGCTCTCCTATTTCTTAGAGAGCCTTTTCAATATCTTGTGGATCTCATTTAAATAAGTATTATTTGCTAGATGGAAATTACGAGTAGCAAACTGAGTAATACCCTTAGCAACCTGTTCATTTCTAACAAAGGTACGAGTATGGTTAGCTACAAATTGCACCTACTGATTTTGTGCAATAGGAGGTGGTGAAGGAGCTTAATTCTCCTCCTAGCAAGGATGAGGGTTCTGATCACCTCAAGAATATGAAGCATCTACAAGGTAAGGTATCTTGCTTTACCTTTCTAATTCATCTAGCTTAGCTTGCAACTCCTTATTCTAGGCCTTAAATTCTGCATTCTTAGCTAGGAACTGTGCAGGTGTCCTTTCCAAGTTCTCCAGCTATAGTTGATCGACAGTTAGCTAGTCTTGATTGTTGTTCCTGCCATCGCCTGTGTTAAGGGTCTCATTTAGATTTTTAAGTCTCAACATATTACATAACAGAGTTTTTATAGGTAATTCAAACTAAGTGTGATTTGTTTCCCATAGATAATGTCAAATGTTGTCTATAGGTTTTACTAATAGGGATCGATTAGATTGGGCTATGAATGAGTTGTGGGTAGGTCTGCAAAAGAGAATACAGTAAGAATACTGAAATGTTGTCTAGTGTGGTTACCATGATACTTAATTCAGCAAGTATAGAAGAATAGATGTAAGAGAGTAAAAGAGCTTGAGTGCTTAGTGTACACTAGGAAGTGAAGGTGCTTTATCATTGGGGAAAATTATCTATTTATAGAGAAGACCTAGCAAGAATCTAAGAACACGTCTTGTATGTTAGAGTATCCACTAAGCATGGAGAGTGGGAGTTGTGTTAACAATCGTCTCCCCATATATAGGGATTCTGCTATTGATCGAGCCTTAAAGCCTTATCCATTAATACATGTCCGCTATATTTAACTTGAGGTAAAATTAAGATTTGGGTTGTGCTTGGTCACTATTTGGTGACTCCTCATAGAGGTCGATCATTTAGAAATCACTTCGGTTTTAGACTTAAACAGGTTGACCCAAGACTTGAAGAAATTGGTATAGGTCTAAGGGACCTGTATCTAACATCTCCTATCAACGATAATTATAGAACTAATTAATATAAAAGCTGAAAGTAAAATTTTAAATGACTATATGTAATTTTTTTAACATTAAATAATTCAAGGAAATTGAGAAAATAAAAACTTAACTAAGATCTACTAAGTAATGTGACTTTCATTTTTCCCATTAGATAACATGTGTAATAGAATATGAATATATACTATATTTATAGTCAAATACGTTGCTTACAGATCTTAGGTAGTTTAGGAATTGCTTTTGTAAAATTTCTCCTTTTCTAATACGAATTTTTCTATAGTCCCATCTATTTTTTTGATAGGACTAATCTCGCCCTTCATCTAATTTTTGATTTGATGTCCATTAAATTTAAATATTTGAATTGATAATATTTTCTAACCGTTGAAATTTAGTAAACATCAAATCCATGATATAGAGTTCAAGATCGTAAAAATTCCCAACACAAACACATACATACACACAATAACTACCTCACATAACCATCCACATCACACATGCCACATCATCTCTTTTATTTGACCAGTACAACTGACCACAACACATAATACATACTAAGAAGAGAACTTCTACGATTTCGTACACTATATTACTATCATTTAATACTTATTAGATCTAAACGAATGACAACACAATTAATTTAATGATTCAAATTTAATAAATATTAAATGAATAGTGTAATAAGTGATATTACCGATCCCGTAAAAATAATAAATCAAACCATAGAAAAATCCATATCAAGACATGATAATAGAAATAAATAGAGATAAAAATAAAGAGGAGATTCTATGATTTTGTCCATTATTTTAATAAGATCAGTTATGTCTTTCATCTCACCATTTATTTACATATTTTAAAATCTAAATTACTAAATTCAAAATTTGTTCAATTGTTTAGATAAAAAAAGAGATGGATGGTAGCACTTATCTATAAAAAATAAAACAGGACTGAAAAAAATCTCAAAGACCAAACAACTAGCCCCACGTAGGGACCATACACACACACACACAATCCTGCATATCACACAACCATTTAATTTCCCTTATTTTCCTCCTTGCATACACGTGGGTCGAAATCCATGATAGTGGTAGGATGGGATGGGTGGCGAGGGGATGAAAAGGGAGAAAGATAAAAGATGTTTTGCACTTTATTCTACATATCCTTGACTATTCCATTGCCAAACCAAACAAGGAAACAAACAGAATTTCGTATGATATATATTTCACTTGGACCGATCCCATTCCTCCCCACAAAATAGATTCGTTATTATTTTTCCTTACCAATCCACAAACTATAAAAGGATGGAATAAATCAACTAAGGACATAGATGAGCTAATCATATTTGTACGCCATTTGGGTGCAATTCAACATTTACTTTTGACAACAATTATCAAATGCAACTTCCAGCTACTCAAATTGTTCATATATGTAGCTTGACCAATAAGCCAGCTAAACAAAACTCAAATTGAGCCTACATTTTAATAATTGCGAGTGAAATTTGAATATCACTAATATTTTTATTAAAAGAAAAATATATCTATAGATAAACAAGTATAATAAGTTTAATCCAGTCAAGTTCAAACCCAAGATCCTAAGCTAAAGTAAGTTAAAGCTCTAAAATTCCAAATCAAGTTCAAGCTCAAATTCAATACCATAACTCAACTCATTTACAATAAATATAATATTTAATCATATCCATTCCATTTCCTTTTTGCTTTACTTATTCCTATTGATAGAAAAAGCAAGGAATAGATATTGCAACTCCACTCCCTCACTTGGCTTTTACAGCTAGGTCCATTACTAAGAATTCAATTTCTTTTTTACATAAAAAGAAGACAACCACTTATTTCTGGGAACCGTCTGCACCAACAGACTCACCCATGAACATTGGACAGTACGAAGGGTATAACAGCCACCCCTCGTTAGTTAAAAAACTTAACCTTGCTAAAGATATCAAGTAAACCAAGAGCATCATGAAATACATAAAGACATTGCAGGTCATTCCAAACTACGGAAAGAAACATTAGATATCCCACAAAACAAAGAAATGCCAGTTACATTAACCGAGATTTAAAAGGATTCGAAAGAGCAAACGCAAAGAATGAGATTAACATTACAACATGATTGCAGGACAAATGCCTACAACTACGATGAAATGAGATACTCAAGAACTAAGAGATTAGACATTTATATGTTACAGACTAGCATAATAAACATCTTGGCACTTCAGTACAGTACATATGCAAGAAATCCAAGCCCCAATCAACTTTTTCGTGCAATACAGCTCTCAAGTACAGTAGTTCATGCCCCTGTGCCAGCCAGCCCACAGATGGCTCATGATATGAAAGAATGTATAATCTGATTGTATGTTCTAATGATCCTATATGCTGATATATCAAGAAGATTCAAGAAGCCTGTATACTGTAATTTCCTGCTGCTTGAAATACCGTCGGTCCTCCTCGTCAACTAGAACAAGATTTAGATAATACTTTACACTAAACTTATTGTTGATGTTGCGGTATGTTGGTGTCAATTCATATGGACTTAAGAAGAGTCTAATTGGAATCGATTCACCTGCAAGCATATCAATCAGATTGATAGTATGTTCCAAACGGGTAGTCACTTACCCATGCAAATGCATGTACTATCTGATTCTTAAAGCTTTCATGACAAAAATTTTCAACTCTTCTGACTTACACACTATCATTTCTCAGAAGAAATTAAAGAAAAAATAATAATAATCAATGATCTATGCAAACTGACATCCATTATTAGCACCATAAGAGAAGATATTACTGAAATCACTTCAAAATCAAAATGATGGATCAAGTTGCAAAAAAATACATAAATCTCAACCTCTAAGTAATATTTCAAAGCAGGCAAAATTGTTAAGCAAATTTATAGATTACAGCATGTCACAGAATGAAACAGCAACACTAATTGGCATACCTCTAACAGGAGCACCATCCATCAATTCATATTTTGCCAAGGTCTCAGTCTCAACATAGGTGTTAGGTCCAGATCCAGTTGATTCACGGCGTCGTATCTCTAGCTCCATATTTTTTAACTTGATTCTTACAAGAAGAAAGTAAATTTTGCCAATTATGACATCCTTCAAATGGTACCTGGAAATTTATAATTAAAAAGTATGAATAAATTCAGGAAACTTGGAATAATTTTCAGAATTTGTCCTTGAATATAAAAAAACACTAGCTCACTTGCTTTTACTGTATTCAAACTCTATGTGTAGGCAATCCTCAATCCCAACTTCCATCTACACAGAAAAGGACAACCACGTCAAATGAAGTGTATATGTTTTAATGTGTTCACAATGAAATTTGGATGGTCATGATATCTATGTATGTCACAAATCAACTACAAATAGGTCTTACAATACATAGTAATGTGTTGTCAGCTCGAGATCAGAAAATAATATGAGATGGAACTGTAAAAGTTGACATGAAAAATGGGCATAACTAGGAACACAATAGGGTGATGAATTTTGAGGCCAACAGTGTATCAATGACTGAAATTCTTTCCAAGTCAAATTAAGCATCTATTGACAATAAAAAGTATGAAGGCAACTGAATTATTCATAAGTAGAATCATCTGGTAAGCCACATTGATGACTACCTAAGTTTATGGATTTGCCGCAGCAGGAAAACAAAGGTTTTCCCATCAGAAGGAAACTCTACAAACATTCAATAAAAAAACAAGCAGCTGAAGAGTAAGGCAAACTGACCTTGATGCTGTTATTAATAGAGGGAAGTGGAGTGTAGTTGTGAACCTGACAACAGAAAATACAACTGATCAAAACTGACATATTCTCAAAGTCCTGAAACAAGATAATATTGCTGAGACATGATCTCACGCTAACTCTTACAGGGTTAGCTGCGCCCTAAAGAAGCTATTAAAAATAACACATGACATAGATAATCCTATCTAATGAGTGAAGTGTTAACGAAATTCCTTTTCAATTACTTCATGAATCTAGCCAAAAAAAAAAAACTGATCAGTAAATTAACTTTTTTCTTCTATCAGAACTCATGAAAAAATTTCCAAGGTTTCTTACTTCCTCACCCTGGATCTTTTTTTGACATAGATGTGTGCTCTACCATAAGAATATAGCTCTGAAATAAGAAGATAATTACTAATTATCACACATTAAGTTATCAGCTACCAGTGAAATATATTAATTTGAACATTCAACCAAGCTTATCAAGATACAATGTTGAACATTGGCCACATGTCATCAATAACCACAAGTCATGGTGGCTTTTATTCTGACTATTTGAACCAATTTCATGCTATTCGGATCTTTGCACTTTAAATGCACATTGCATCAACAAATTCATAAGAGTTACACCAGCAAACACGTACATGCATCTCAAAATCCGCAAAGTATTTATCTGATTTAATTATTTGTGATAATAATGTTACACAGACTGGTGGATAAGGTTGGCATATGTACCACAAAGTCCTGGCTCTCAACAATGTTAGCGACAATATTCCTGTTGATTGTGACTTTCAAAATGTACCTGCAGGGTAAATAAAAGAAAGGGAGAAATTAGCTGTTATTACTTTCTTTTCTTTTTCTTTTTTCCTTACTTCATTCATCCATTCTTTCTTGCTTTCCTCTCTTTTTTTCTTTTTCTTTCTTTTTTTTTTTTTTTTTGGGTTGCATGGGGTGCTAAACAATGAATCAAAAGAGCATTCCTGCCTTGTCATGGACACAGATCAGTGATTCAAGAAATCATCAATAGCAACAAGTTCTTCCAAAAGGTAATGCTCTTATTAGAAAGATAAAAGCCCTAAAAGAAGGCAACCAGCTTGGATGGCAGAACAGACTTGACCAAAAAAATTAAAAAAAAAAAAAACCATAAGGAAAGAAGCTTTATGCATCTACTTTTGGCTTGTGATGAGATCCAGGATTTTTTGGACCTTTGTAGCCAAGTATGATTTTTTCTTTGCCTTTTGCTTTAAAACTTTATGATGCATAAAGCCTTATATCCTCTTTAGCCTTTTGCCTTTTTTATTTGGTAAAGTCCTTTTGACTATGATACCTACGAAAATGTTATTAACAACATAAATTTTACCACTGGAACGGGTACCCTTAGATACCTAGGAAAATGTCATATCTTACTAATGAAAGACGGGTGTAGTTCTAAATGACACTTCTATACAGCTAAAATCCCCAAGTCTCCTTCAAATTAAATAACCAACACGCTCACCCATATATAGTGGGGGAAAAATCAGTAAACCCACCTTAAGTTGAGCCATGTGCCATGTATATGGTAGGCTTAAAACCCAATTTTATAATAGTATCATAGTTACAGATTATGTAGGGAAAAGAGTCAATTCCCTTATAAATGCTAACATACTCGAATAGTTTAATGTTGATGGTGGGAGTGGAGCAATCCTAGACAGTATGATATTCAATGTAGTTTTGTGGGTCAAGCGGCCAACCAAGCTCCCATTTTCCCAATCTAGGTTTGGAATTCTTAAATTTCTCTTGTCCAAGCAAAACCACTTCATTGCTGCTTGGAGACAAGAATTTACAACATCAGAGGAAGCTGTTAATTAGTGAACCCAAAAAGGAAATTTAAACTCCACTTTCTCTAAAGTTCTTTAATTTAAACTCAAAAGGTTGATATTTTTTTTCCCCATAAGGTTCAGTAGTATATCGATAACCAGTTTCTCTCTTTGTTTTCTGGTTTCAAATATACATGTGTTCAAAGGTTGAGATTTGAAAGTTGTTGTCTTCTAGATCCAAAGTGTTAGGGAAGACATTGTTTCTTTTCGACAGCAGATTTCCACATTTGCATAAGACAAGGGAACAATAACTAGAGGTCATACCTATCCTATGTTATACCAATTGGGTTTGTCTGCTACTTCAATTCCACTCTCACTAAGTTTCACTAAAGCAAGTTGTAAGCCTTGTTTATTGTTAAATGAAAATTGGCTTCTGAAAAATGGGAGAAAAATTAGAAGTGCGAATCCCATAACTTGGAAAATAAAAATCCACAACAAAAAGACTAGCAACTTAGAGTGTGTACCTTAGCCTTACATTGACACCATTGTAGGACTCGTATGGCATCTCAACCGTTGAAAACTCGAATGGATATGTTTTCCTATCGTATATTTCCCCAGGCACATCAAGTTCACGCACTGCATCATATAGAAGAATAGTGCATCAATATATATGAGTCAATGATATCCATGGGATCGTTTAATTTTGAATTAGTTGATCCTAGAATATATTTCCCAAACACCTCCATTATAATTGCCAATTAAATCATGAACAATGACAAACCACCAAGTACAATAACTGACCTAGTCATTCACTTATGTAGCAATGAATTTAAGTTTACAATGAAACAGTTGTCCATATATCACTCACCGAGAGAGGTAAAATCATAGAAGTTTCCTCGATCGAAGTACAATTCTGTAGAAAATGATACAAATATCTCAATCAGGCTACTAATAACCACTCAAAACTTCGATAACATCAATTTGACATTTTATGCATATCAAAAAGATGGCTCAAAAAGTTAAGACTATTGTAGTCTAGTGGCACGAAACTAGTTTTCTATGGGAAGGATCAGGTTCCAATTCCTCCTCCCTCAAGTTGTCTGTGTAATTGAGTTGGGCAAAAGCAAAAGAAAAAAAACAAAGATCAAGAAAAACCACTGGCACCCTGCCATTTGTTGCAACCGATTGAAAAGGAAGGAGAATGGAGTACTAAACAATAATGAGGTATCTTTCAGATGAAGCTCAAAGTTCTAGAACAGACCTATCTGTCCCAGCAGCTCAATCTTGATACCAGTATGTTCAATCTTCTTCCCTTGTAGAGGTTCAATGACAACCTTAAAAAGCCACACAAGTTAGAAACTGTTCAAACAATCATTTTGGAGACAAAGCAAATATTTCAAATAACTAGGTTACAAACCAGAAAGGAGTAGCCAAAAGATCAGAAACTACCTCCCCGACAATGCTTTCTTGACTTTGGAAGAGAGGCACCATCACTGTTTTCCCATTATCCTTTTTAAGTGGCACCTATTGCGACAAGCAACAAGAAAGAGTTGCAAGTTTTAAAAAACTTGATCCAAAACATATAAGGGCTCTCATCTTGAATATGCATTTTGGAATTCTTCAATCTTATCAGTGAAAGAAGCTTTTCCCCTGAAATAATCACTTGCACAAAACCGAAAACGGATCCAGATATCTTTGAAAGTAAAGCTCCTCCCTCCCATAACACAGTATAACAGTCTAAATTTGTAATGATCAACACCCTTATATTTGCAATTGGTAATGCTGGAAAAGATTTCCACAACACTACCTGTTCTCCTGGTTAATCCATAAAATGCTGCATAACCTCTGCTCTTACCACAAAGATCTTCATTTCAGATCTTCCAAAATTAAATATTATACTGCAATTTACCATACATTATTCATAATGTTGCAGGTGGTGCAATGACATGATTTGTTTAGTTCATACTCAGATAACGTGTCATTAAAATACAAAATAATGGGTGAAATCACCTTATAGTAGGTTGCTTATAAAATAAAGCTAGTAACAACCAAATTCGAGTAGTTACAACACATTATGCATCTAAATTAAAATGTAAGAGATAGCAAAATTAATTTATGAAACAAACTAAATCAGATCAATAGATAAACTATCTTAATTTGACATGAACACACACTTCATGCATCTACAAAAAGAGTAATCTGCTTGAGAACGACCCATGAACTCTGCATCAAGTAAAATTTTGTTCACCAAAATAAAAGATATGGTAGTACCTGCTTGCGTGTTCTTCCATCAGCAAAAGTAATTGAAACATCACATGGTGGTTTGAAAGCTCCAAGAAGGAAATTCTACCATTAACAATGCAAATAAATCTCAAATTACTTAAAAGTGTAAATCCATACACATGGAAATCACCATAAAATATTCCAATAAACTGTACCATGACTTCGTAATTGAGTTTGATCGTGACTGTATATCAATCATGAGGATCTGTTGACAGATGAGATTCTTAAATTACCATTTCAATACAAGAAAGAAAATCATGAAAATCACCAAGATATATAGAGCTCTTAAAACCGGAACTTCAACCGTTCATGCAAATATATCATTCTCTTCTTTTCAATTTCAAATATATATATATAGTAGCAAACAATATATCTGCATTGCGTATGCAAAAAAAAAAAAATATATATTGGACTCACTAATATAGATGAATGCCGATAATATATATTGGTAAAATAAAACTATAATAATTTTTTCAAAAAAAGAGTCTTTACTATGCTAGCAAATATTAGCCAAATGAAGAGTGTAATGAATTTTCCAAATAATATAATATTGGGCAATTAAAATAATAGACAAAAAAAAAAAATAGCAACTGTAGAAGTAAGTCTTGACAAAAAATGGGATCTATATTATTGGATAGATTCTATAAGTAATGGGCAACGGTTGAAAAGTTTGTGGGATAGGTTTAAATTCTTTTGGTAACTACTATACGAATATTTAATGTTTAAAACTATAAGACTCCAAATTGTTAGTTGTAAATAATTAAAAAAAGGCTTTTCATTTAATACAATACTTACATACATATATATATATATCATCTCAACTCAAATTACTACCACTCCATCAGTTAATGTGATAATGTCATTAAAAAATCAAATCAAGAAATTTGTATCTTCAACAAAATAAAGAAAATGCACAGCCAGAGACATTACAGCTCACAGGCCAAAATTTCTAATCTTCATGCAAATAACTGCCCTTTTTATGTATCCTAAAAGAAAAGGATATATATATATTATCCTTTTCAGTGTAGTTTGATCTACACAGTTAGATGGAACAAAAAATCACAATCTCAGCTCAAATTAGAACCACTCAATCAGTTGTAGTGATTATGTTACTACAGAATTAAATCAAGAAATTCGTATCTTCAGCACTATAAATAAAATGCAGAGTTACCTAGACACATATTGCTAATAAACTAGAATTCCTACTCTTTATGCAAATATCTATCATCTTTTTTCATTAAGTTAGATCTATTTACACGGGCCACTCCACTGCAACATCCACTCAAATAACAACGACTCAATTGGTTAAAAGTGATTATGTCTTTACCAAAATAAATCAAGACACTCATATCTTCAACACGATAAGGAAAATGCAGAATCACCGAGGGTTAGAGCTCATAAACCAAACTTCTATTCTTCATACAAATAAATATCATCTTTTCTCCAGGACATTGATCTACAAACTTACACGAACCATACAATTACAATCTCGGCTTGAATTCCAACACTCAATCGGCTAACAGTAATTATGCTATTACAAAATCAAATCAACACATTCATAACTTCAACACTCAATACATCATAAGGCAATTCTAACAGCTTCTTTCATTCAAAACCGCTCACACGAGACTTTCATCCCGCACGCTACTAAGTCAGTGAAAAAATGAGTCCTATAAGACCGAATCCATTCTGTTTCAAATCAACTAAATTCAGGCTAATCAACACGCTGTAGGGAGTGGATTAACAATTACACTGAATTACTAGTCATAACTTGAATTACGAAAGGTTTATCTATTATTTCTTCCGTAAGAACTTCTTTTGATTCGAATGGAAGAACTAAACTCGCACTTTATAATCACAACCTTACACTAAGAAAAGACGGATTCGATAGTATTCAAATGAATCGAACATGTTCATATGTACTTGAGAGACGTGAATGGAAAGCGAACAACATAGTACCTATGGCTCGTTGGAGCGGGAAAGGAGAAGGGAAACCCTAATTGGAATTCCGAGACCGGGGAAAAGAGTTGGAGGATCACGTTACGTCTAGTGGAAGAGAAGCTGGTCGAATCGACGCTCAACAGATTTTCAACGCCAATGCGAAGAAGACGACAGTGACCTTGACGAACATGCCTCTCTTTTTTCAGTTTTTCTCACATTTTTTTTTTTTTTTAAGTTTGCTTTCCAAACGCCGGGCCCTATTGGGCCGGTGTACAGCATTAAATGCTGAGCTGAATATTAGTCAGTAAGTAACGTTATTGTATAAAGTGTTCGTGTTGAAATTTATATTTTGAAACATATTAAAATATGGGTTTCAAGATTTCTATCCAGTAATAAAATAAATTAATAAATAAATAATGCTATTTTATCAAAATAAATAGTAAGGTTAAGCTAAATGCTGATTAGTCTTTTCTTTTTATCTTTAATCTTTACTCCATTATCGTTTTCTTTTTATTCTTTTCTCAGTTGTTAAATCCATCGTCTAATAAAATTTGAAAAAAAATTTAAGTTCTTAATTTCTATTTTTAATTCCACCTACAAATCACAAGGTATGTTCATTACTTATTTTCTATAATGAAATAGTTTTTTTATTTTATATTTCACAAAAGATTAGTATTATTACTAGAACGATATATGATTTTTATAAAATATATGGAGATTATTTTGTTGATGTATATAGGAGAAGGAAAAAATATTTTAGTTTAAATTTATATTTTGTTTTGTTTTCATGTTATAGCTTTATTTTCTCATGATTAATTGTTTGATTATATATTATCATCACATCTATAATTATTGAATTATATAATATTTTGAATATTTTATTCACATTTTAATAAACTTTATAAATCTCATGTTAAATACAATGTTTACCGTTTTTATTTTCTGAAATAATGTATTTATTCTCTTAAATATATCTGCAATGTAATTATTATAACATAAATATTTTATTTACATAAATAATGCTTTGATATAATATTTTCGTAAAAATTTATGAATAATAATAATGGTTAAAAAACCATTTAAGAGAAAAAATTGATTAAAAATAAATCTTAATGGACTCGATTCGTTGGTATTATTTGAAAGATGGACTCCATTGGTGTCATTAAAAAGATTAGCTAAATTAAGTAATTATTTTTGAAAAAAAAAGGATTAAGTTTGTTTTATATTTTGAAAAAATAGTCATACTGAAATTTATTAAAAAAAAATCTTTAGATTCTATAAAGTATCATATATTATATATAATTTATAAAATATAAGATATAAGATGATTCTAATATCTACAAAATAAAGTATGGATAGTAAGATTTTGGAATCTATACCAATAAAATAAAGTATATCCAAATATCGTATCATATCTATTTTATACCGACTTATTTCTAATAGATCTAAATAAAAGTTTAAATAAATGATATGGACCATCATATTTATAATTATTGTCACGTTTTAATATGTTACTATGGATTAAGGATCTGGGTGTTTCGGTGTGAAGCTAAAATCTATTCACTAATCTTTTTCTGTGCCTAGTAGATCCTTTACTACTGCAGCAAGGTTAGCCGCTGCGTTCCGGCTCTAGACTAACCTATAAAATCAATGCACTAGCACACTCAAAATTCACCTGGTTAAATATTTTTAATAAAAGTATTCTCGGTAGTGCATTTGTGATATGTGTGTATGAATAATTTATATATATAAACCAAAAGTAAAACAGTAGATCAACGAAAAAAATTAAAACAGCATCATGATGAAAATATTAGAAAATTCATATAGAATAGGACACACATAAAAGATGTCAAACAGCGATCAATAAAAGCATATCAATTCGTTTTTTATATAAATTTTGATTAAGGTTTTTTAATATATTTAAAAAACAAACCAAATGAACTTAATTTTTTTATACATTGGCTAAAGTGAAATGGTTTAAATCGATCCATTCAATATATTTACGCCTTTAACTAATGGATCGGCTTATCTAACTCGTTTTTTAAATAGATTAGGATTGATTTTTTATTTTTTATTCATTTTATAAGCGAATTAAATGAATCAAAGCTGTTTAACTAGCGAACTGAAGTAGGACATGCCAGATTGACCTATTTAATCCACTTACACACTTCGAATAATTAATATAGTTCTTTACACTTTTTATTTATAAATTTTTATATATTTATTAAAGTAAAGAAGCAACCGATTTCATTTATAAGTCATTTTATAGCTTACACATATGATCCATTTATTACTTATACGATAACATAGGTTTAAAATCCTATTCTATTATTAGATGAGTCACGTAAGATAATCTCATTTATATCCCTCGTATAAAACATAACCTGTTTCTACGAATTTATAGTCCAAATGGTTGTCCTACTTATTCTGTGCGGTCCCCTGGCGTAATTGTAATGGTTCGTGGCGACGCTCCCAACTTGCCACACACCTAATGTCATAAATTACTCACCACGTCTCTTGATGTAAAAGAGAAAATAGAGTCCTTGCATGTAGGGTCGAGTTGACCATAACTCAACTTGATTATGGTTTTTCTTTTTAGTTTAAATTACCATCGGTTACGCAACTTTATCTCGGTTTTATTCCTATTTAGCTCAACTCTTGAAGCCGGTAAAAAGTGGCTCGATTCATTTACCCCTAATGGAAGCAACAAGACTTGCAAACCGTTTATTTATTTTATAGCCCTCTCAATTATCCAACAAAAGATGAGATAAATAAAAATAAATGTAAAAGAACGAAAAGTAAAAATTTAAATTTACGAATTCATATTCAATAGAGCCATCTGCCGTTGTAAATTAATCCGTTAACTTTTTTTCCTCTATAGTTTAGAAATCTACATTAAACTCAAAAAAAATTGGAATACTAAACTAGCACTATCGGGGAGCAAATAATATGGTTTTAATGCATAATTGTTCATACTTCAAAGAGCCAATCTGGTCATAAGATGCTGTTCTATCAAATCAATCGCCTCCAATGAATGTATATATTTATGTATACTTCAAAAAATACACAAAAGTGCAAGGTATGATTTCACCACCGTATAATTTTTATAAATATGCACATATATCTCAAGCCGATACTAACAACTCCAAGAGCATTCGCTAGAAATGCCATAGAGAGCAATTCTAATAGGGATTCCCATGATAATTTAAAAAGTATATTTATATTTTCAAAAATTATAAAAAGTTATAACCATAAGTTAAAAATTTAGAACTCTATTAGCACCTAACCAATTATTTTTTAACTTCCCTTTATATATTTATATACACATCGAAAAGATGAGCAAGGTCATGGAAGAGCCAAATTTGGTAATAACTACCATTTCAGAAGCATACTGTAGAGCTTGACAACAAATTGCTGAAAAATCTGGATCTAAGTGGAACAATTTCTACAGATTATTATAAAATGGTTACTCAATTTTGGAATCGTAGCCATAGAACATGTATATTCCGCAACAACATATCTCGTGTTTTTAAATACCACATTAATATATTTAAAAATTCTCTTTTTTAAACAATTCCCCACCTCACTTTATCCCAAGTTACTTCAGTAAAATTTCTTATTTTTTTTTTTTAAAATTTTTATAGATCCTATTACTATATTTTTAGCCAACTAAAATTTAAAGAAACAAAAAAAAAGGAAAAAAATTGCAACTTGCTGGTTGCTTGTCCGAAGTTGAAGAAACACCAGCTCAGTTGATTTTATTGGAGTTGAGACTCTATTCCCGTTGCCTCGGCTTGGGAAAATGTGAGAAGTAACCCCGATATTCACGCTCTTATAGCCCTTGATTTTTGCTTGTCAACTAAATATAGTAAATCGACCCAAGTTGTTCAATCATTTGATAACCAGGGTGGTAACAAGTAATAACTGGTTATATAAATATTTAACTCTACAGCACCTACACAACAATTTACAAAATGAAAGTCTGTTCCAAAAAAAAAAAAATGTTTTAACAGTTCCATTCAATGGAATTACAAAATCAACGAAAGCGGCAAAAAATGAACGACTTAAAAAAAGTATGCTCAGCTCTTTGAACCTGAAACTTAAGAAAGCCAATAAGATCACGCGACCTTTGCTGAAATGCACCACCGACACGAATCCCACACGCAATCATTTGACAGCCGATACAGAGTCCAGAAAGAGCGCCAGTGCTGATAAAGGTGATAAAAATATGTTCCGTAGTTCAGAGTGTACAAGAAGTGGGATGGATAACTCATTGACTGTCTTATTAAGTCTTTCTCCCATTTACTATGCTGCACGATGTCCACCTTGAACGACAAAATGCTTGTTGACACATATTAACTGATTCTAATGGGAGTAAGGAACCGATCCAGCGGGAATGATATTATAAAAGGAATCAAGAAATAAACCGGCACTATACTTCAAGCAGAGAAAGATAGCTGGAAGGTAATGCCTCAAAAAAGGCGAGGCTTTCACTTCATTTCTTGCATATCTTCCTCGGTTTTCCAGACGACGTCTTCAAGGCAGGTCGAGAGGTTCTTATAGAACTGCAGTAGGAAACAATGACATTAACAACTAGAATAGCATTTTAGAATGGCAGAAGGAAGCTTTATTTATATTTTTCAACGAAGAACTCTTTTACCGAGACCACTGATTTCAAGAACAAGCAAATCTTATATCTCCCAATCTTCTTCGCACCAAATTATCATCCATGTCATAATTACTGGCCACTTTTGCAATCATATGATAGTTCCATTGTGTTTGATTTAGCTGATATAGCATATAGATAGACAAACTATCGATACATCCGATCTCAAACGGGGAAAAAAGTAGACAGAAAGTACCTATCCGAAAGGATGATCTCATTGGATAATATCAACTCTAACACCTCAAACTCTAGCCATCCCAGAGTTTTAAGTCATTGATATCTATATTGATTACATGGATTTTCTAAAAGAGCTCCCAAAAATATATATGCCGATAAAACATTTTTATATCCAATATATTTGTGTTAATTAGTTTCCATCAGCATGTTTTCATATTGCATACCTGATTTATGCCATGTGGAAACCGAATGTGTTAGAAAGTTAAGATACATTTTTTTCATTCAAAATCCCAAGGGTACCAATTCTTATTAGAAGTACTCTTTCTCGCTTTAGAATGACAGGATATGTAATTCCTCGAATAAGGAGCATGATATTCAGCTCTATCTTCTTTCATTGAAGCAACTGCACTACTAGCAACAGGCAAAGCAAATAAGGTAGGTACCGAGAGAAATTCCAGAGTGTCTCCTTTTGCTTTTCGAACCTCAACCATATGAAGTGAAGGTGCCACTTGGAATATCTGGTGAAAATATGAAAAGTGTCAGCAGTAGGCCATAGAGCAATGCTTGCTTCATCCTATTATGAAATCACACGTCTTGTTTACCTCAGTAGCTATGTTAAGATTTCCTTTTCTTCCAGCTTTAACATTTTCAAGTCTCATCTGAAAGAAACGCAAGAAGATACATTGTGTGAATGAGCTTCCAATTGGAGAAAAAGATATGCTGTTTTTGCTTAGTGTTCAACCAGAAGAGCGGTTATTTTCTTGCCTTGTAATTTTTTTTCTGAATGTCGAAACCAAGGGGCTTCACTGCTGCTTCAATCTTATTAATTATCTCCTTTGCAGGGCATTTGGATGTAAATCTTGTTTCTCGCTTTAAAACCTGCAGTAGAATGATAGTTAAGAAAATGAATACATGATGACAATAATCACTCGCTTGGGAAAACGGAAAACTACTTTCCAATGACATTGACAGAACAATTGGTAAAAAGATAAAAGAAATGTCTGACAGTGAATCTGTTTGCTGGCGATTAGCAAACACTTCAGTAGCATATAGTTTGTTTCCACATACTCACAAAATAGATGATTCATTCATATATGGTCAAACCATGCTCATAAAATTTTGCCTGGTTCGATGGCCTCTAGTGGTAAGCCAGACAATTAAATGAACAAGAGTTCTCCAACAACAGAAGCACAAAAAAAAAAACAAGAAATGTTTAATTTACCAACTCACCTGTTCAGCATCAAACAGATTATCCAGTTTAAGCCCCTTAGACATGGAAATTAACTCGAAAGCATTCATGGCTGTTGGTTGTTCTTCTCTCTTTTCAGTTACATGGTGCTCCTGTTACAGAGCAAACAATTTCCTTAGAAGACAGATCTCATGAAATGCAACAACATCCAGCAGTTTATTTTATCATTCTCTTTTCTTTTCTTTTTTTTTTTTCAATTATGAAATTGTATTCAACTTACTTCTGAATCTTTAAAGACAGCTTCAACATCATCCAGGTTTATATCCTCCTTCTCATCAAAGACCGGAGGTTTGTAGTTTTTCTTAAACCATGGGTCTTCCAGAATCTCAGGAATCGTTATACGCTGAAAGATAACAGCGTGAATGAGATATCTAAAGATAGAGGGATAAAAGCAATAATATTAACATTATCTTTTCCCCACCAGACCAGATTAATGTTAGCATGTTGAATATGTAAATTGCATATCTGCAAATTACTCTTTAGTCAAGTTCATGAAACAATAATAGAAAGGTACTCCTTAATGTGACATATAGATGTTAGATAGCAGCAATTTGCAAGTTTATGGTGCATCTCAAGGATAAATAATACATGCCAGTATTGGAGGAGTGCAACAACAATAAAATACCAAATGCATGGCTATGTTTGACACTTTTTTGGCAGTTATATGTATGTGAACATGATAACTTACAGTCATGGGGTTTGGATCCAATATTCGAGCTATCAATTTCATGGCATCAAACGAAAGCCAAGGTGGGCAAGTAAATTCCGCTGCTGAAATCTGCATGAGAATAGTAAATGTGACAAACTGAATATGCTAATCTTTTGGAGAAATCTGGAAATAGTATAATGCTCACTTTTTTATATAGGTTCATAAGATTAGAATCATCAAAAGGCAAGTAACCTGCAAGCAGAACGAAGAGTACAACCCCACAGGACCACAAGTCAGCAGTCGCTCCATCATAGCCTCTGTCATTAAGAACCTAAACAGCACGAAAGTACTACTTCAGAATAATTTAAGTCATGCTAAAAGCAAGAGTTAAAAAGAAACATAAAGAATGGCCATCCAGACCTCAGGAGCAACATAATTTGGAGTTCCGCAGGTTGTATGAAGGAGGCCATCATCCTGCCAAAGTTGAAACAAAGAAATTCTTCAAAGAGATAACAAGCAATGAAAATGACAAATATATTAAAGAGCAACTTGGAGAAACAGAGATCATGCGGAAAGATGCCACGATAATGCTCTGGTGATTACTCTTAAACGTCTGGAGTAATTCTGAAGAGATTGTTTCCACTCTCTACAGTTAATAGTAAGAAATTCAGAAATGTATGCAAATGAAGAATATGAAATACAATTTGGGAGGGGGGTTGGCAGTGTTTGGGGAGGGAGGGAGGAGGTACGTGGGGTTCCAAGTCCATTTCACGGAAAATTGTATCCAATAAATGATGGAGGACATTGGGAACGACCTCAGTATAGGTAAACGAAAACCTCAAAAGTCTCAATATATTGGCTATACAGTGAGAGGAGAGGAGGCAGGATCAGGGAAGAGGAGAACTGGCAAATAAAACAGAGGGTTAAAAAAAAGAATAAAAAGTGAAAGGAAATTCCAGCATTTAGAAAATTTGTTGGGTTATGCAACTAAGTTTCTCCCTTAATTATTTTGGCTTCAGAAATTACCCAACGAACTAGAATAATTATGAAACAATGAGTTCCTAAAATTGGTTTAATAATTACCTTAACTTGCTGTGACAATGCACTCAATCCAAAGTCGGAAATTTTAAGGTTTCCACTGGCATCAAGCAGCAAGTTCTCTGGCTGCAAGAACAGCAGCAACAAAGGAAGACAATGGTCAGAACAAGAGTGAAGACCTTTCCCTAAATGTATAAGAAATCTAGATTTTCACCAATACATCCACTGCATCAGACTACAAGCTCCCTAATGCACTGGTGGAACAATTTATCAAGATATACTCAAAGAACTTTACACACCTTTAGGTCTCTATGGTACACTCCCCTGCTGTGACAATAGTCAACAGCATTAATAAGCTGCTGGAAGTATTTTCGTGCTTGATCTTCTCTCATCCTACCATGGTTTAGCTACGAAGGCAAATATTCTTTCCATGAGGCCAGATATCAAATGAATGTAACAATCACATGAATTGAATTTGCACATAAATCCATCAAGTGAATGAAGTATTTCAAGTAAACCACTTATGCATTACGTATGTGTTTGTGCTTCCTTGCTCAAACTTCCAATGCAATAAGATCCAATCTTACCATATGGTAATGAGAACAAGTTAACGACATGCCTCGTTATCAAGTGCATATGTCAAGTGAGAGATCTTAATAAAGCTTAGAGAGAGAGAAGAATAAGTACTTACAATTTTGTCGAAAAGCTCTCCTCCCGTAACAAACTCCAAAATGATAAAAATCTTTGTCTTGCTTCCCATCACCTATTTTGAACAGATACGTATTGTATTTAAGCAAAGAAACAAACTTCATTATGACTTACTTTTGATCATGTGATAGTCATGACAAGTACTGAATTAGAACTTTAGATCATGTGATTGTTCACATGTCTTTGCATATGAGACAGAGGGAGAGAGAGCGACCTCGTACAGTTGGACAACATTTGGATGCTTTATCAACTTCATCGTTTCTATTTCCCGCTTGATCTGCAGTCGCATGAAATAGAAGAAAATGTTTTATAAGACTTAAGTCAATCAACAACATTTCTTACTTAAAAGCGCCATTGCTGTCTGATGATAATTTATAGATCGGTACATTATTTATGCCTCTCATGTTATATGGAGGAGTTTAGATCTCCTCCAAGAACATGGAGGCCAAAACACCATTTTGAACCACAACAGAAGTGGCCCTACAAAGAAAGCATCAAGGAAATATATGTCGTAGAAATGATGGAAAATCAAATAAGCATAACTTTAGATTCTAAAGTGTAAAAATGACCTGTTCAGCCATCTTGTGCTTTAGAACCTTCTCTTTATCAAGAATCTTTATGGCCACCGGTTCTCCTGTCTCAGAGTTTCTGGCAAATTTTACTTTTGCAAATGTTCCCTCACCAATCGTCCTCCCCATTTCATATTTACCCACACAACGCTTGACTTTAGGTTCATTCATAATCTACTCCCACGAAAATGTTATAGCACTTGGCACGATTCAACAAGCTTCCAACAGATTTTTCCTGATGAAACAATCATGCATTAGCCCAAAGCAAAAGGCTTTTGTGAAAGATTGGATGAACTCTGAAATGACAATTGTAGAGAAAAAGTGCACACCCTTCAAAAGGGAAATTGCATACAAGGAAACGTGATGCCAGATGCAACAAAAGATTTAAGCATTATTACTTTTGGTCCTCCATTAGGCACTACTCTGAAATCACTTTATCCAAAAAAAAAAAGAAAAAAAAAACCATCAAATTCAATTTCCATTAAGCACCACTTCTGGATCTTGGAGCTTCTAAGAGCAGAATCATGGAACACAAACGATCAAAATACCTATCCTCTGAGAAAGAGGGAAAAGACAAGCAAAAAAAGGTAACAAATGGAAGATGCTAATATATTTCAATTAGCCAATTATCATGTGCAATAAGTGGATCCCCGAGATTTTTCACCGATGAAGCCTATGAGATTTGCAATGTCCATCGTTACATTTTGACAACATTTCTTCATTGTATCTTAAACTAAAAAAAAAAAACCATGAATTACTTCTCAACAGAATTTGACAACCATTGAGATAGAACAAAAAGGAGGAAGCTCAACAGATCGTATAAATGAAGCTCTTCTTGATTTCGAAAATGGCAAGAGGCAAAGTAACAACCAAGTTCATAGCAACAAACAACACCACACCCAGAATCAGAAGAGCGACAAACTGAAAAGGCCCGTTATGAATTTGTAAGGAAAAAGTTTCCGGGTGATCCGGACACTCGTTAAGGACTAAGAGAAAAAAATTTTAATTTTCCATGAAATGTCTTTGTCTACCTTGGGAAAGTGAGAAGTTACACTTTGCATCCTAGGCACCCATTAACGAGATCCATTTGAAAGAACATGACAACCCAATCTAGAATCTGAGATACACACACATTCAGAGAGAGATATATAACCTTAAAATCCAAAAGCTGTGGAGGACTACTACTTCACAATGCAGAGCAAGTACAGAACTCAGATACCACAGAAGACCAAAGGAATTTACTAAAACCCAAAAATGAGGAGCTCCCTCTCACTACTTGAACTAATACTCTTTACCACAATCTTTCACCCAGAAACTAAATTGAAAACCCAATGAAGATACCAGAGACTAATTTCCCAACCCAAAGGTTCAAACTTTAACCTCAAAATCACTCCAAAAGATCAAAACCCATGAACAATTACACCATCAAACTTCTTTTTCCAAAATGTCCCAAATTGTATGAAAGGACAACAGAAATTCCCAACTCAATGATTCAAACTTTAACCTCAAAACTCCTAAAACAAACAAAACCCAGAAGCAATTCCAACACCAAATTGCTTTAAACTTCCCAGAAAAAGAGATTAACCCTGAAATTTATATCCACCCAAATTCCACAGAGAAATTACCCAAAATTGGATAAGAATGGTGAAAAACACAGAATTGAGTTGAATTTAAATAGCAGAGCCGAGTCGCTCGATTGTGACCTCAGAAAAAAAAAAAAAAAAAGCGAGAGAGAGAAAGAATAAATAAGTAAGAAAGACTAACGAGTCTAAAACTAAAGGTGAATCAACAAACAGTCAAAGACATGTTTTTTTACTGAAAAGCATGATCACTTTATAAACATCATAACGTACTCATTATGGCAACATAAAAGATAAAAAAACAAGAAAAAACGCGTAAACGCAAGTAAACTAAACACGTGGGCGTACGCTTTGTTTAAGCATAAACATGCACGTAAATTATGGAACAAGACAAGTACCCAAAAAAGCTTTAACAAGGAATGCAAAGTTGAGTTTCTTGTGAAGATGAAGAAGAAGGAGAGGCAAGAAGAGGAAAGAAAGGGATAATGCTAAGAGAAGTGTTTGGGTTGGTATCGCCTTGTTTTAGTATATGCTTTTGTTTGCATGAGAAGACAGATATGAAAAGTGACAAAGAGGTGATGGTGATTCTATTTGATTGAAGCAGACAAAGATTGCCTGTTGCTGATGCTACTAACTGCTACCATGTTTTTGTGTTTGGGAAGTGGCGTTTGAGGACGTAGATGTCCCTCGGATCTCATTTGGGTTTGGATTCGATTTCGCTTTTCTTGCTACCGTACCGGACAGACTTTGAAATTGTAACAACAAGTTTTCTTCTTTTCTTTTCCTTTTTTTTTTAAAAAATTTTTACGCTCGATAAAAAATTTCTACAATGCAATATTGCTACAATCACCTTTGAGTTATTATATATTAGGTCACTATTTATTTACAGTAAACTAACGGTCTATACACTTATTATACTTATTATAAAACTTGCTAACTAGCTTAAATAAACACAATGATATAAACTCAAATATTAAATTCTTAAGAACTTAAAAGATGAATTCAATAGGTAATCCTATAATCCTAAAATATGAGAATTAACTACAAACATTAACCTATTGGTAGATTAAGGATCTTTAGAGTTGATAACATTAGAAAATATGAAAAATGATAGTACAAATTAAATTAGTAAATAAAAAAAATTAAGATTATCCTCTTAAATTTTGGTTGTAACATTTGGTGCTTTTGTTGAGAAGCCAACACTGCAAAAGAGATGACCTAGGGAAAAGTTACTTGATAAAACAGAGTACGAGCCATCTAAAGTGACAATTATCTAGAATTGGCAGTCCAAAGTAGTTCAATGTAGACATTATCCTTCAATAAGAAGTGGTAATGTTACAGTACCTAGAGGTAATATGAATTATAGAGATGAAGGTAAAAAGAGGATTAGAGAGAGCGTATATGTATACCTTTATATATCTATTAATTTCTTCGAAAATATATATTAGTTAAATAAAATATTTCTTCAAGTAGAGAATTGGCCCAAATAATATATAATAAAAATTCTATTGTATCTTTTAAAAATTAATTATATTCAATTAGATCATTTCTATCATTATCTTTAATTTTTTTAGACATCTATCATTATATTTATTGTTTTTCGTACGTGGCGTTATTTTACTAAGTCAATGAGAGATTTACGAAATCCTTGCAGTTTCTTTTAGATAGTTTTAGTTCCTAGCCAATATACTAAAATTCTATATTGATAAGATTTTTATTAAAAGATATTAATTAATAATTTAATATATATTCAACTTGTCCTAACAACTAAATATAAAATTTATGAAAATGTTCTAGAAAAGTAACAACATCATTCATATAAATTAAAAGATCCAACAAATCATCACCATTATTATCATGAACTATTTGTGATATTAATTAAATCCACCAAATGGGGTTTAATGAATACAAATTACTATTGATTATTGATGTATAATATTACTCAAGAAATTCCATTGCACTATCTAAATCCTCATTAATATAAATATTAATAACAGATATTAACATAAAATAAAAGCAAAATTATAGATAAAACCACCGCAAGCGACAAAGTTAAGACTAATAAGGTTTTATACAGAATTAGGCAAGAATATAAATATGAAACCTCTAGAGGCGATAATACCAGTTGATTATGAGATTTAGCAGATAATAATAAATTGAAAAATCTCATAGAATTACGCCTAAATTAATTGAAGATTCCTTACACGAAATATAATATAAAAGAGATAAGAAGAGAGATAAACAAATAGATAAATAAACTGAAATTTTATTGATTTAAAACAGTTTGTACAAAATATAAGAGCATATACAGATATTCAAAGAATAATTTGAAATATTGAAAATATTTGAAAGAAGTCTGAAAATATTGAGAAGTAATTATATTCTCCCTCAGGATCAAAGTAAGCAATTATGCTTCAGGAGAGAAAGTTTTTTTATCGAAAATTAAATTGATTAGTAGAAGTAAGATCGGAAGTAGAAAAGGAAGGTATGTAAGAAGATAGAGAGAAGGAAGAAAGATTGAAGGTAGATTATAAGATGAGAGAAGTTTAGGAGGATAAGAGAGAGAGTGTGTATGTGTTTTTCGACCTTTTCCTTAATGAACGAGAGGGGCTCTTTTTATATTTGAGAAAGTCGATCGGTTACTGTGGCAAACAGTGTTATTGTGGCCGACAGAATATTATAGAAACAGTAAAAGGTATTTAGACATTTTACTGTAGCAAACAGTAATATGTTAGATGGTGATTTTTGACATCATTGATGACGATATTGTGCACTGTGTTATATGTATACAAATAATGTATTCATATTGTATTTTACACTACGAAAATTACATTTGAGAAAACAAAATTACATTTATTGTTTAAGGATCACCTAGATCTATTCCATAGTGGTCATCTTTATTTGAATTCTTGCTGCGATGAGATCCTGAATTTAAATCTGAGCTTGGTTCTTGGGTCAATTCATTGATGATGACTAATACTTGTTCCAAGATTTGTTTTATTTGATTTGGAGAATTGGCACTTGCTAAAGAGGACATTAAAAAACTTTTATTCTGGATCAACAGATTTAAACTATTGGTTAGAATAATGGATGAAGAAGTTTTATTAGCAATCCATTTTAGGATTGAATTTTTTTCAAGCCTATTGCACATTTCAAAATTATCCCACCGTTTAATACATTCTGACCAAATTTATTGTATTTAAGGTCCAATCAGATTTGTAATTAAACCACTAAGCCACAACTCAATATACACCGATATATAAAAAATATAGCATTTCCTTCTGGAAATTTTTCTCATGTGATGTTGAATTATAATTTTTTATGAAAGTATTGAAACCATTTCTAGTATTTTCATAAACAATCTCAAGAACCACTTTAGATTGTTCCCATCAATGAGTAAACCAGTTGAGAAGATTTTTGGAAGAATAATTATAAAAAAATATTGGCTAAGTATGTGATCTTTTTGGATTCATTTGATAGAAAACATTCTACCAAACTTATTTATAATCAAAATAATTATAACTGGCTCGATAGCTTGGCTGAGGTGAAAAAGGTTCTATATTGAGTTTTATTAGGGTTATTAGATAAGTTTGCCATTCTTTTAAGCTAAAAATCTGTAGGATTCTAATTATAGAATAACTTATCATCTTCTTTTTCAAAATGTTTGAAAGTTATTGATCTAGTTTTAATTAAATTTTTTTCATAAAACTAGATTAGTTTGTAAACATCATATGGGACATAATAAAAATCTTTTATAAAAATTTTTCTTGTAAATTCAAAATGGTTATATTCAAATAGGTTTTCTTCAACAGAAAAAACATATTTGATATTGGTTTTGTGAAAAATTTGGACCTTTGATTTGTAAGTGTTGTTATGGAAAGTACTAAAGATACTACTTCAATAATTTAAATATTCTGATTTTTGGGAATTTCAAGCAACATTGAGGGTTCATTTTTTGTTTGTAAGGCTATTGAAATTGCTTTTAGCAATTCTAGAGTGATAGCCACATTGGCCAATTAGAAAAGGTTTTTATTGGATTGTGTTTGGATATTGGAAGAAGATTGGATATTTGAAAAAATTGGTTTAGAGGTCTTTGAAGAGGATTCCTCTTTTATTATTAGTGGACTGTTAAATGATTTACAAATATCTAACAAAAATTTAATATTGGTTAATCCCTTGCTAAAAGTTGAAGAAGCCTTTTTTTTTTACTTTATCCTTCTCTTTCTTAGAAAGCATCTCATTGTAAGAATTCACGAGTAATAAAATCAGAAAAAGAATTGGAAAATCCATTAACATACTAATCTAAGTTCTAACTTCATGCCAATATAAGATATTTGATTAGGATATCTTTTGAATTGAGTTCTAACTTAAGATAGTTTTAGAGTTTGGATAGGGCAATCTTCTGACTAAGCCTCTAATTCCTATCATAGTTAAGTTTCTTTCACCAAATCACGGTTTGGCTCTAATTCCACTTATTTTACTAAACTTCCACATCTTCATCTTACTTTCAATTCAAAACCAAAAACTAAACATCAAATCTATCCCTTATTCATCTTACACATTGTAATAACTCCAATTCAATTCTTTGTTTAGATAAAGAATTGTAAAGCCACATATTATGAAATTTATTAATTTAGCCATAAAACTAACATATTCTTGAAATCAACCACTTTAACTTATAAAATTCACTCTAGCTTTATCACTCCATGCTATCTTATCGATATTATTACTATATATATATATATATATATATATATATTTTTTGTTTAGACAGGAGAAGGAAATTTGCCACCTAATATTTCCCTTCTTTAACTACTTTTTTTTTCATATCAAAGTATTAAAATCATTAACATACGATGTTTTACTAGTAAATTCAAAAAAAGGAAAATACTATATACATGTACAATTAGATAGTAAACAAACAATGGAAGACATTTCTATTTCAGTTAGAAGTGCTACCTTTGAATGCATTAAAGTGAGGCTTCTTTTTTTTCAAACCCTTCACAACCCATTAACATTTTCGTGAGATCCTAAAGTACAAAAGGTATAGAGTAGTGAAGAGGAAGACCAAGTACAAAGCTGGTGTTTCCATCTTATATTTGATTCACAATCCATTACCAAATCATCCTTTAGTGTAAGTGGAAGTAATTTGTTTCCTCTTTCCTTGTGGTTTTCTTTTGAATTCCCTTTAATTGTTTCTTCCCAAAAATTATGTTAATAACTTTTGGCCTTGTTTCCTTATTCCTTTCATGCTGAGCTTGTTTCCCAAATCTTCTCTTTGTTATTTATGAGCTACCAGTGTTAGTCAATATCGAAGGGAATAAAAGCCACGTGTTGGCATTATTAAACATATATTTGCATGTATTAGCTAGATGGCCATGTCTTATAAACTAATTTAAGTGATGTAACATTGCTAAATTAATCTATTGCTATGCTAAATAAGTAGTGTATGACTTATTTATTTATTTTTTTACAAATGTAGGAATTTGGTGTTATATTGCATTTATACTTATTAGATATCTTTCATAGTTATGGATTTTGATGATAACAAAAAGATAAGAACCCTAATGAATTAACAAGTGTGCAGGCATTCAAAAGGATTCTCAGAAAGTTTAATTTCACAAAATTATGTTGTATTCGGAGACTTATTCAAAAGGTCTGACTTAATTGGTATAGTACTTTAGAAGGTTATTAAGAAATTTTAGAAACAAAAGGTTGATATTGTTCAAAAGGTAAGTTTGGAAGTATAACGATGAAAATAGCTTTAAATCAGATTCGAATTAATCAAAGCCTAACTCCACTAAATTAAGTATATTAGGATAATACATTTAATCCCATTTCACTTGAGATAGAATTAAGATCCATGGAGATCTATTTTTTAAGCAAAAATATATTTGGATAAATTAAGATATGCACAATAATGGATTCAAATAAGGTTGATTCAGATTTTGTGGAGTTTCAAATTTTTGAACATGAAACTTATTTGGAAGTTGCTAACAAAAACAGATCTTTTTAATTTCAAATTAGAAGCAAATCGGATGGTTACTAATTGAAGGTTATGCAATTGAAGCAAGATAAGGAGAGTCGTTTTTAAAATTCAAATAATCGAGATCTTCTTTAAAAATATTCAAGGAATTATCTTAAATAACTAATAGTTAGATAAAGATAATCTTAAGATTTTTAGCCATTGGAAGATTTCAATATAAAAGAGAAAGGATTCAAAACGTTAGATACAACTTTGATGAAAAAACTTTTCGTTGCACAAAAAATCATTATCAAATGCTACCTTCTTAAAAGTCATAAAAGGTTCTTTAAATACTTTTTCAAAAAGTTTCACTGAAGCAAATTATTCAACATACGTTATTTCCCTTTAGAGTGAAATTGTTTGAGTTTTGTAATTGTGTTCTCACTTGTCATTTGTAATTATTATTTATTGTTTGAGTGTTGAAGAAAAGTATATTTTGTACTCTGTAGATCTATATTAGTTTAGATTGTTAAAAGGCTAAATAAGCAAAGTAGAGTGTTATCGAGTTTATATGTGACAAGTGCTTGTAATTTCTTATAATTTGATTTAGTGAATCAAGTGGAACGGTACTGATAAAGTAGACTCAGTCCTTAGCAGTGGAGTTGCAAAAAAATAGTAGGCAAGAGGCCGAAACTCTATAAAATCACTCCTTATTGATATCTAATACGTGACTAACAATACTTAATAATTATAGCAATATATATATATATATATATATATCACAAACCCTTACATACCCTTAATAAAATATGTATATATATATATTCTAATTGCTAGTTGTCGTTGCATTTAAATTATATCCTAAATTAGTTTATTTTTTAATTCTTACACATCTAGCAACAACAACAATATAATATATCAAATCCTTTAGGTAACTTAAACCTTTGGTTCAATGGGGAAAATATTTAAGTTTCTTTAAATGTAATAATTAAGATAAAGATACACATGTGGCATGCCTAAAATTATGTTAGTTTCTAAGTATCGAACCTTAAAGTTATTTATTTTTGGTTAGTTGATTAATCTACTTTGATTCCTCTCTTTTTTTTTCCCTTTTTTCTACATTAATAACAAGTTTCTCTTTTTTATAAGTTATCTTCGCCATAGTTCTAATAAATATGGTGGCTTGGAAACATATTTTACCTATATTATATTAATTGTAATAATATGTTCATACCTATATTGAGTACCCTATTTATCAAATATACTACATGTTATTTCATGTTAGTTAATAATTCTATTACTTAGATAATTCATTTCTAAAACTCATTAATTTTCAAAAACTATTTTGTGCAATTATAATAATTATTAAATAATATAGTAAAAATTTACTATCTTAGCTATATTTTTATTATTTTATTATATTTTGAGATTTGAGCTCACAAATGCTCATAGACTAAAGTTCCTAGCTTATTCATAAATTTCTAACTTAATTGGGTTAATTTCATAAATACCCTAAATTGCTTGCTTGGAATCTAATCGCGTGAGCACGAGCTTTCATATTAATTATACTGAACGTATATACATACCTTTTAAATATTATTTCATGTCATCATGTAAATAATGTTGTATATATAATTTATCTATATTGTTGTTAAAACCTATCTTATATGTCTCCAATAAATTACGAATGTTACATGTGAATTTAGCTTTTTAGCTAGTTTATACTTTTGCTACTATATTTACAAAATCCAAACTTACGGGAAGTCACTTTTCTTATTATATACATGTCTATATGATATGTGTATATATATATATTTTCCCAATCGTAATGTATTAACTTAACCATTTTATCTTTCTAAATACCTTAAAACTAAATGTTTGTAACCTATTTACTAGCCCTCTGAACTTACAATTCACTTAAACACAATCGTTCCTATAATTATGCTACATCTAAGTATTAAATCTTAGTTTTAACTTTTGCAAAGTCTCACATTCCACTTCCCTTACAATAGTTTTGTCCTTAAAACTATCACATCTAAAGTTTCCATACAAAGTATATTTTAGATTGATCATCGGTTTGATTATAGTTTATGGATTTCTATTTTATGATTTAGATGTATTAGAAATATTGTTTTGTTATGTATTATCCCTTTCAGTTCTCTTATCCTCTAGACTTAGAGAAAAATTAATCAATACAATTTGTTACAAAAGGGAAAAAAAAAAATAGTACTGAATATATTTTTTATATAGCAAAATTTATGGTTGCAATAGAAATGGATGGGTAGATAAAGTGTTTGTTTTGCAAACCATGAGATCATGGGTTCAATTTCCCTTATAGCCATTTTACTTTTTTAAGCACTTATTGTATGTCTCTCAATAAATGTTTTTTATTCACTTTTACTTTTTTTTTATAATAAATAATAAAATTAAATTTCTCTTATAAAAGAATAATGATTAATTAAATAAATTCTCATTGGATGTTATTTATCATTTTATAATTATACCATATGTAATAATTACATAATAAACGCTACAAGTTTTTTAGTCTTACTATATAAAATATTTGTAAATAATACTAGTGATATTATTTGATGTACTACTATTTTTTTTTTCAAAATTAGTACTATCAAGATCAATAAGTTTAATTAATAACTAATTCTTTGATTACTTGCATTAAAAGTGAAATGTTTTCTCATATGATTACTAATTAAACAATTAAAAATTATATAATACTAATTTTCATATTATTATTATATCATCTTTTTATCTTATATATAAGTTTTCTAAATATAAACTTTTGTTATATATTTTTGTGGATAATGAAATTTACACAAGTTTATATAATCCATTTTCCAAATGATTTATAACTAAATTTCAATCAATATATGTACCCATGAAAAGGTAAAACATTTATTCCCTTAATTTTTTTTTAAATACATCAATTATTTCATAGCAAAATTTATTTTTTTTTCATATTAAATAATAAAAAATATTGCAAGTACATTTATTAATGAAATCATAATATATGAACTATAATTAAAATAATAAACAATTTTTTTTTAAAAAAAATTAAGTCGCTGTTTGATATTAAGTAGATAAGCTCCCCTACCCCCGCATATGTCCTTGCATATAATTTATCTTTAAGACCCAATTGTTGTTAAGATCCATTTTAAGTGTCTCTAATAAATTACAAATGTTACATGTAAATTTAGCTTTTTAGCTAGTTTATACTTTTGCTATTATATTTACAAAATCCAAACTTATGGGAAGTCACTTTGCTTATTATAGACATGTCCATAGAATATTTGTATATATATATATGTATACATATATATTTTCTTTTTTAGTCATAACATATTAGCTTAACTATTCTACCTTCCCAAATATCTTAAAACTAAATGCCTGTAACCTATTGACTGGGTTTTAGAATTTACAATTCACTTAGATACAATTGTTCCCATAATCATTTTACATCTAGGTGTTAAATCTTAATTGTATGTTTTGCAAGGTCTTACACTTATGAAAAAGTTAAGGGTTTGCTCAATTTTTTAAAGTTTTTAGAGGTGGTCTACGTGATTAACCATAAAAACAAACCTTTTATAAAGCTAATGCATAGAGGAATAAAACATGTAATTAATAGAAGATAGGAGAGGGCATAATTTTTCATACCTAATATATTGGCATTCGAGATGAGATTAAATTTCTCTTTAATATAAAGGATAAAAAAAAAGTTTTTCTAACCTTTTCCTAAAATGGTAAGCATTTTCTAAATGAATGCAACTAGAAGAGAAAGAGCCATAATTTAGCTTAGTAGAATCATTAGAGTAGATAAAATTACTTTAAGGATAACAGGTTGATCTTTGTCAATAGATTATATTGACATAAAAGATTGGCACCTCGATGTTGGCTCTTTGCCACTTGTGGCAAGTTGAAAATGAAATTTTCTTTCCCATTTTTTCTTTAACAATATAGTGTTAAATAGTATACCCTTCCATGTATTATAAGTCATTGCCACTACTTAATGTGAATGTTATACCACCAGTCTTAGTGAATGAGCTGCAAAACAATACTTGTTTGCAAGCCATATGAGGAGGGTAGCTCATGCAAACGATTTTATCCAATTCATGATAGAAATCATTCTTTTTTTGTTAATATAAAAGTTAAAATTCATTTTTAAAGTTTCATAATTAAAGAGTGCTATTGTTTTCCACTTAACAGTATAAAAGAACTTTTCAATTCTGGGATTGTTTATATGCTTCACAAGAAAAAAAAAAAACAATAATATAAAACAAATAAATGATTTTTTTAGCCGTCAACAAATGTCTTAGATTACTTTGTCCTTTTAAAGTTTAAGAAAGTTAGTAAATAAATATACATATGTATGGGTTGGGTTTGAGCCATACTTGACCTAGACCTTAACTGTTAGATTCCCCTTTTTAGGTCTCAAGATCTTACAAATCCCCAATTTAAAGAGAAAAAGGAAAACAAAAGTTTGCTAAGTTTTTAGGTCCTTGACCCAATTCATTTGCAAACCTAAGAGTTGACAAATCTTACTATAGTTGGTCTATCTATATTTTATCTCTAGTTGAATTATGTTTTATTATTTTACTTATATTTAGACTTGTGGATTTAAGGGCAAGAGACCTTATATGGCTTTTTATATGAACTCTTTTGATATTATACCTGAACCATTATGTAATTAGTACTTGATCTTTATATTTAATTATTTTGTATATGCTTAGATGCTGCATAGAATAATATAACATGTTAGAGTAGCCTATTAGTAATGACGCCTTATTTATTGTATTAGAAACCTAAGCGGTTGTGATACTGATTTTAGGTTTCTAAATGGTACATGGTAAGCTATTACAACACACAAGCTCCCGTTCTACGGCGTGGTGGCAGGACCGATAGGGGATTGATGGTACCTTCTAATGTATGAGAATACTAGGTTTACGTCTATACTTGGTGCAATGTACGGTTCATACCTTAATTGTGCCACTTTTTATAATTATACATTTAAAGTTTTTATAATTATACATTTAAAGTTTCAATTTATCTAATTATATACTTAACTGAATACTTAATTTTAATTGACTATATCCCAATTAATTTCAATTCATACAATTAGTCTAGTTAATATGATCAGTTAATGAAATGACTATTTATAGCCTTAAAGGATTAAACCTATTAAGGTTATGCGTAGCCATCCACAACCATCAATGAGTGTCACGACCTACATTTTTTAAGTGGGTCAATGACCTATTTTGCTAGAGGTGATTGGCGGCCACCTATTGAGGGTCATGTGACCCCTTTAGGACAGTGGGTACTCACCTCAATAGTTGATTATGCTAACTAGATTAACAATATGGATTGGAATTAATTAAGGTTTAAACGATAAAAATTATATCTTTAATTGGATATATAATTAGATAAGTTGAAATTTCATTATATAATTACAAAAATTCGTAAAGTTGAGATGTAAATTGTGATATTCACCATTTATAATATACAGAAATTTTAGGTAACTATAAATACATGGATGAAAGTATTAGTATAATAAACATTTCAAGTACAACGACAACTTCTTATAACCCTAAAAAATGTGCAAATATTCTGGAACGGTTGGTATTATCCTAAAACAATTGCCAAGAAGGAGACGATAAATATCGATAATCTTAAGGCTCTAATAAAACCATCTAATGGTGCATATACATTTTTAAAAGTTGTACAGAGGTAAAAGTACACTTTGAGAATCTAAAAATCTTAACTATACTTTCCAATAGATTTTAGAATGTATTTGCAATGCCTTAAAAATTAAGATGGCTAAAATACAATTTACTTTGACTAATTACAATAAACTTCTCATAGAAGATAAAAAATATGGATTCCAGTTATGAAAGTCAAAGAGTTATGGACCCTAAAAAGTATTTTTGTTTGGGTTGGCTAATAAATGCACGTATATTAAAGGTTAATATGCTTGGGGAAAAAGGTTTTGATAAAGGGAAAATTTTAATAGATGTTAAAAAAGAAAACACTTACATGTTTACCTTTTATAATAAATTAAATAGGAAATAGAAAAGTTATATATTAAGAGTAACTATTATAAGGAATAGATTAGGAATTTTTATTTCAATGTTTACTTCATGTGAGTTTTTATTACAAGGAATACTTATTATAATATTTACTTCATCTTATTAATTAAAATATTAAATTGGATATATAATTAAAATACTAATTTATCCCTATTTTTAGATTGAGTAATTTTTCCAATTTAAGGTTTTAGTGGAAATATGATGGTTAGACTAGTTAGAATTTTATTCCCAATTTAGAGAAAAAAAAATTCTATCTTTTGTGAGGTATTAATTATTCCCTATGCAAAGGAAATAGAAAAAGCTCTAAGAATAAAAATTTCTTAGAAAAAATTTGAATAAATAGAGTAATAAAAATTTTAAAAAAATAGTCATCCACGATCGAAAGAAGAAAATTTATATTTTTTTTCTAATTCTCGTTTACTCACGAAGAGTGGATATAATTCTAGGAAGATGAGCACTTGTTAACCCAAGCATGTCAACCGGCAGCACACAAGCATTTATAGAACAACCCAAATATAAAAAAAATCTTTTGACAGCCCGTGTCTCTCAAACTTTCGCGTGTTTTATCTGCTACAACAAGTTTATATTAGTTAGTAGAAAAATAAATCAAAACTATGTCCCGCACTAATTTTAATTTGTAGTAGTCGTGAGACTCGTGGCTGTATTATATTAAACCACACTGACCTTAATTTTAGGACGGAGGAAATATTTAAACTCGAAAACCTAAAACGTCCGAGAGCATCTACGATACCCTTTTTTATTTTGATTGGATTGATGTAACTCTCAATTCTATTATTTATTTATATTTCTTTAATTTTAAAATATTAAATTTATAGTTAGTTTAATAATTCAAATTTAAATAAACATAAGTTAAGGATGAGATGAATTATTAGCCCGATAAATATAGGTATGGACAATAGGAAAATCCCCAAAATTTAGAATTTTTAAAACTTTGGAAGTTTCTTATTTCTTGGTCCAACAATTATTTAGAATTCCTAGAGCACATTATATAAAATTCATTTCTGAGATCTCTGGCGAGGATAATATAGAGTAGAATGATCCGGTTGGAAGTCGGATTTTTTTTTTTATTTGTGGTCCTACGTTGGAGTTTATATGAATGATGCTACAGGTTCAGCCAAATTCACATGTTTATAATTGGGTTGGCTCGAACACTGTTTAGAAGAATTTATACTTTTTAATAGAGAAAATTAGATAAATAATATGTATGTTTCTAGATTTTTTTTTTTAAATAAGTGATATGTGTTTAACTGGTGAGTTGAACCGATTTATAAACTTGTTGAGAATTTGAAATAAATCAATAATGCTTTTTAAATTTATCATCCACATAATGTAAGAATAAATGGTTACAATCTTTATTAAATACATAAATCTTAACAGAGTTTTGAAATGATTTTTCTCCACCGTTTATAATTTTTCTTTATATATTTGTTTTTCGTAAAATGTGTAATCAATAAGGAAAAGCGTATAAATTAATTTTTTTAATAGTTAATAAATATCCTCAAAATCCCGGTTATCAAAACCCTAATCAATCTTGAGTAAGCCGTAAGCACATCCTAAAAGTTCTCAAAATTGTTGGGATGTCCCTTATTTGAAAAATAATGCTCCTCCACCTCTTGAATAATGTTTATCACCGTAAAATTTCTCTTTCATTATAGTACTTATTCCACATTTTGTATAAATATACAAATTCATTATTTTTAAAATGTATTCATCAGCTGATATGTCTCTCTCTCTCTCTCTGTCTCTCTCCTTTATTGATTTGATATTTCATACAATATATATATCAAATCAAGTGATGAACCGGTGGAAGAAGATATTACAATTATCTGTTGATAAAAAAAATAATACTAATAATAATAATAATTTGTTTTTGCATGAGAGGTGGAACCCCATAGCTTCGATATGTTTCAACAAATATTCGTGCGTTATTTTATAAATTCAAGATGTCCTTGTAATTTTGATAATCTTCAATTGTATCTTATAATATGCTTTTTAAGTATTAGGTAGTGTTTGGTTGTTAAGATTGAATATGAAAAAAAGAATCAGACGGTATAAATATAAAAAATACATAATAATATAGTATATTATATCACCTTTGGTTTGTAATTAACTTGGCATTAGACAAAAAATTTTATGATGTTCCTTGTTTGATATACACAAGTATTGAACTCAAAATTATTTTTTGAAATTTATATCATCAATATTATCTAATATTTATTTAATAATATTTTTATAATAATTTAAAAGTAAAAATTTTAAATATTATCTTATATTTATAATCTCAATAATGTCTACTATTTATATAATTACATTTATATTCTCAATATTTACTTTTTATCTCTTAAATTGAACTTTTGTATCATATTCTATATAGGATAAAACATTTTGTTCAGTCCAATTCCGTAAATTTTAAGCAATTAAATGATATCTTAGTCTTTAAATAAGTAACTAAAGATATCTGCTAATGTTTTCTTATAATTAAACGCAGGTGTGTAAATTGCAGCGAGTCAATTATGAGAATCAACCACTAGGAGTATGCCAAACAAGTAGGTTTGAAATGCGATCCGACTTTCTTGCAGAAAGGGTAGAAAAAACTCAACATCCCTACTCCATTGCGATTAAATTAACCCCTAAAATGTAATGCATGTTAGAATAAAATTTTGGCTTACTCTGCCAAGTTGCACTTTAAATAAATCCATCCGACGTGGTCGAAAAGGCACAAGGAAAAGGACGTTTGTTGTGTTACATATTATAGTCGAAGTTAATGGCCAGTTAAACCGCTGGATGAGAAGCTGGGGCACCACCCCTCTAGTAATTTATGTGACGAAATTATATTTCATACTCAGATCTAAATGTATTCAATCTTTAAAAACCCTATTGTATTCGGCATGAGTATATTTTCGTGAATGAATAACGAGTCAATACTAGTTAAGAAATTTTTAGTTGATGAAAAGGGTTATAGTTATTTATTGGCCTGATTATGGACCATTTCTGATTTGAAATGTTACAAACACAATCCATAATAGATATTGTTTATTAATCTTATTAAAAACCTAAATCTGTGACCCGTAATCTTATTTATTAATAAAGAGGCAGCCGTTATTCATAAGTTCTTAGTCAATCAAGCGACCGCACTATAACGTGTCTAAATGGTTAGAAGTAATTGAAAATAAAAGAAAGGACAGGAAATTTGGTAGTAACTTAGATCAATAAAATAAATGAAAATATAACAGAAAATAATAGAGAGTGAAAATGCTTCCACTTTAAAGCCTGTTTCTAGGTAGAAATGGACGAAAAACAAAGCAAAATTATCAAAACATTTTTCAAAGAAAAAAAAAATAATACTTTGTATTTCTTCATTTCCCTTTTGCAATTCCAATCCAGAAAAAAAATAAAAAAACATTTTTCAAAGAGTTTTTGCTATATTCCCAAACCCTAAGTAAAAATTATACTTCTCTGCTTATTTATAATACCTATTTATATTTTCTTGAGAATTAGCAAGAAATAAGCATATTACTAATATTTAGCTTATTGATATAACACAAAAACTGCATTTCACATTAGCAAAAGATATATTATTAATTAGGTAACTTCTATGTTCTCATCAGTTGACGAGACTAATTTTGTCTTTCATCTAATATTTAACCATTAAAAGTATAATTAGTTCAATAATTGAAATTTAATAAATATGAAATAAAAGATTAGATAAAGAGTATGATTGATCACGTAAAAAAAATCATGAACGAGATAGTAGAAAAATCATATTAATTAACATTAACAATAAATTAATCTTTTTATATTATTTTTACAGCGTGACTTGACTTGGAATATTTCTGAAGTAATATCAACGAAGTCATATTAGTTTATTTGCCAACCATCACATATAAAGTGCATGTGACTGGTCTCTATAACGTTATAAGGTTAAAGGAAGCACTAACCAGCCAGTTAGAATAAAATAATTTGTACAGCTCCATTCACATGATAAATAATATGGGAATGTAATCATGGATTCCTAGTAAATTTAAAAAAATAACGCGTAAGATTTTATTTGATTGTACTTAAAATGATATCTACAGTAGGTTAGAAATATAGTTGAAATATACAAGATACCTGTGCCTCCATTCACAACTTAACATGCAGCTATTAACCAAAGAATGGTGATTTCCTTTAATACTAAGAAAGAGTTGTAGTTCCTTATTTAGTAGCAATGAAAATCCTAAGAATTAACTACCTTACAAACTAAATACACTACTGGTTTTACGTGGAAGGAATCGAGATGGTATTACAATAAGTCGATAAGTCGATTACTAGCGACTTAATATAAAGTCACAGTAATATATGTGGCACAAACCTATTAACTTTCTGGTACAATAGTTTAATTTTTAATAACTCTTATGGAAAACTAAATAATTATACCAAAAAGTTGATGGGTTTGTAGCACAATTATGAAGATGACTTTAAACTAAATTATTGGTGTACGATTTATCCCAATAATTTTCCATAGCTTCTCAGCCCGTGCAAATAAAATCAATAAAACGTGTGGTTTTAGAATTGGGTAGAGAAGAAATGAGGATCCCACCAATTAAAGGTAACATGACTTATGTGGACAGCTAGAAGGTGAATCCACTGCTTAGATTGTACAAGCAATACTCTACCATCTATCTGGGTCTTCTTATGCCCACGTCCTTGGTCATAACACTATTTAATGTTCAACCTTTTATTAAAGCACGCGTGTCCGATATTTATTTCCATATACGAGTGAAGGTACATGGGCTAATGTTAACGTTATTCCAACTTGATAGTTGAGACCACTAGAAAATGATATGTGTGGTCACACTTGCTGTCTGCTTTTAAGAAGTAGCATTGTGAACTAGAGAGATTTTGGGTGGAGAGTTGGTTAGTTATACTAAAGTTTTAGATACATTGTACAAAGAGTTAGATCTTGGTGTTCCTTAAATTTCATCCGATGGTAAGATCACCTATAAGATAAAAAACAAGGTCACAAGGATGTTAAAGCTTTAAAGGCGCTCTAATTACAACCACTTTAATATGTAAGTTAACAAAAGTTATGGAGGAGACTGAATATGCAAAAAGAATAGAAGTATACAAAGAGTACTAAAGGTTTTTTAATAGGAGGCATCACCTCTTATTTATAAAGAGTGAGACCAAGTTATTTTTGACATGTGAATCAAAATCCCAAAATATGCTATGAATTTTATAGGGATAGCTGACTACAGTTATTGACTTGCTTAGTTTGCTAAGCTGTTTATGTGGGACTTAAGGTGAAACTCTTACATAGAACCTGACTATCTTGGGCTTGAAGGAGCTCGAAGGCCCTTTATTCCAATCAAGTCGAACTCCATGTTGATGATTCAGGTAAGATTGGTAGAACTCTTTCATAACTTAGCCTTACATCTGTAGAAGACATATGAATTATGAGAGTTTGGCTCATAATAGGAGGTCGGTTAAGGTCTCAAGAGCTCAAAGTCATATCCATTCTCGTTTGAATAAGAAAGTGGTTCTTGCTTATTGGAATAAGTGTATCTAAGTCCAATAAAACCTAAGTTTTTCATATTACGATCAATCATGCATTTCTTCATGGCTTCTCATTCTAAAGCGGTTAAGACTTATATCATCCCATTTCTTAGTTTCATTAATTATTTCGATGATCTCCCATTATAGACTAAAGATGTTCATCAACATACATTCTTAACTTATCCCATAGGAAAAGTCTCTTATGAAGTAACATATTTGCATAAAATGCATTGAGAAACCATTTAGGGGAATGAGTACCAACCTAGATTACAACATATATTTCTTGGTTCAATTGATTGATGTGGATAACCTCCATATTATTCGAATTCTACATCATAATAATACTGTCGTGGTGTATCTTAGCTTTCGAATACATTAGCTCAGCATATGAAGAATTGAAATATAGTAAATGTGCAACATTTTGGAATCCATTTTGTTTCCCAACAACATCGACTTGTCAAGCTCAATAGTTTCAACAACTTCTATGGTTGCATTTTTGTTATACCTTGGGGAGTTTGTCTCCTTAATGTTCCATATGATGTTCTTAGTTAGTGTGGTATTGCTTGGTACTCATGGACTATATCTCTTAGTAATGCAATAGCTTGATAGTAGATTTTATGTATTCTTATGTAGAGCAAGTTTTTACTTTCTAAGGCCATCATCCATAGAGATTGCTTAATACTAGTAACCTTTGTTCTCTATTCTTCTCTATGATTTTATATTACAATTATGATCCAAGGAACTTGGTTGATTGGATAAGTCATACTGTCCACTTGTTTTATTTCGATACATGAAAATATATCTAAGCACGAGCCGAGACCAAACCGTAACCTAGCCCAAAATTGCCTCGTCGAGTCTAAGACCTATTGATTTTCAACACGAGATAATCACTCCGGATGATAACTCTACTTGAGATGAGGTAATCTCTAATAAAAGAAAATTCCACAATTGATTGTTTGCAATTCATATAGATGGCTATTTATACTATTAAATAATACCTACTATTATCTAAGTAATTAAGAAGAAAAATACTTAATTAATAACCTACCAATTTTCCAAATATATATATATATATTTATTATAACATTTGCTTAATATTTTCTAAAAACCTTGTCCTCAATGTTCTAGGAAAAGAAAGGGAAAAAAAAGAAAAATACAACTGAAAATGCCTAAGTAATTTAAAAGAATAATCTTTTGAACTCGGAACTGGATGGAAGATTGCATTATGTTCCGTGGTCTTCTTTATTTTCTTGTCATGTTAAAAGAGCTGCTCATCGGTCTTCTTCATTTTTGTCAAGTTTAATGAAATACTCTTCCAAGCTATATTAATCCATATGAGTAAAACATTTTTCAAGAAAAACTTCTTACTTCGTCATGTGGTCCATTTTTATTGACAGATGATGAATTTTGAATCCTCTATTTATCCTGCAATTGTTGAAGTATGAGTTCCATTTTTTCTTGCCGATTCTCGCATTTTTCCTCATAGTCTTGAAGTCATTGGGATTGTTTCTCCAATTTATTGTTCGTCATTTCCCCAATCTTAGACATGCTCCAAGTTTTTTTCATGAACGATATTCTTGAAGGCAACAAAAGTATCAATGTTGCCTTCATAGTTCGGTTGATATGAAAATAGAAATTTGGTTTTAAAAAAAAAAAATGAATACCCTTTATTTGAGATGGGATAATCTCAATAAACGTTTCCTCCATTCGAAATAAAGAAAGTCTTTGAAAAAAATTTAACATTTTGTTTTATTTTATTGTAAAGTTAATAAATAGATTATTAGTTTATGTTAAAGTCATTATAACTCAATAACATGAATATTTATCTTCGAACAAGATAAATTAGATTCAATTCTTTCATCTCAAAAATTACACTATGTGTAATAATTGGCCAAAATAAGATTGATGATTTACATTCTATATTGATGACTATTTATACTATCTTACCTAATATGTAATTAACTAATAATAATAATACACCAATTTTTCTTATATATTTCCTTTGGCCATAACAATTTTATTGATCCACCGAAAATGGCTTTCATTAGATTTTTATGGTGTGAACTATATTTAGTTATTAAAAATTTATAAGAATGTGAAATAATAGGAAAAAGAGAATGCTTAAAAAATTAACTTTCTACCAATAAATCCCCTCGATTACTCTTAAATACTTTGTATCTCCCAATAATTGAAGGTTAATTCCAATATATCAATATATATATATATACGTCACCTTCTTTAATTTAAGTTAGGAGACTAAATGGTTAATCGTAACTAAATTTTCCGTTCTTGATATTTTTTTATGCACATGGGAAATATTGCAGCAAACTCTAACATAATTACATTGATATGATTGGCTCATTTATTTAAGATTTATATGGAATCTCAGTATGCCTCACTGAAAGAATTAGAAAGTGTCTTTTCTGCCCTTAACATAGGTTACAGTTAAGTTTACAATATATGGATTGAGAATAAAAAATCCAAGAGTCAAAAGCAAAAGCTGTCAAAAGAAGCAAAAGCTGTCCAAAAGGAGCAAAAGTAAGGGTTCATTAGAAGCTGGTCAAAAGCTGAAGGCGACTGGAAGGTGGCAAAATCAGAACGAAGAGAGGTCCGATACTACAAGTGCTATATAGATTTTATACTTAAATTTAAAAGGTTATAATTTTCTACATATAAAACTCATGATATATAAATAAAAATCGGTTTAAATCTATTTTGGCTTAAGGCAAACAATTTTGCTGTTTGTCAATTCTAAAGTCAAATTTGTACATTTTAGTTAAATACTGGGTTATAAAGGTTTTTTAGATAGTTTAAAAAAAAAAAAATTCGGTTAGTTTGATTTGCAGTTTTCTTTTATTTCAATTTTCTTGTTAATTTTAAGATTTTAAAACTATATTTAACCCTATGAGTTAGTTATACCGCCATCTTCCAGATTATTATAAGTTTGTGCTTCACATATATTATGATTCTACACTCCACCTTGCGTCATCGTATATTTTAGGCACATGCACATGCACATAAGCGTACATGATCTTGTTATTTTGTATATGTATGAGATGAGAGAGCAACTTCGAATCGGAAGGAGGGGGAAAAAGCTCAAGAAACATCCATACTTTACAAGCTACATCTAATAAGATATCATCTCAACATCCTTCAAGTTTTCCAAATTGGGTTCATAATCACATGCTAGACAATGCAATGAAAAATTAAAATAAATAAATACACTAGATGTTACCGACTTCAATGTTTTAGTGATACTCCAAATAAGTAATATTGTAGAACTTCGTTTTGAGAAATTGTTCAAAAGAACCTATTTTACATTTTCGAAATGTATCGATATTATAACAATATCGTTTATTTGAAATATATACAAAAATTAACAAAACCCTCAAATTAGATGATGAATCTATCCAAAAGAATAACTATAAATGTAAGTTTATGTAAAAAAGTAACTCATATTCAGTCTTGGTATCGCATTAAAGATGAAAATTTTCAATATCAATATTTTTTATTTAATGGATAGGAAACTTTGTTGTAATATTAATAGTTTCTAAGGAGTTTTATTATAATTTATCCTTTACAATTTCATTTGATTTTATCCACGTCTCTAGTATTAAATTACTACATTAAGGCCATCTAATATTATAAAAAATTACATATAGGTTACTTATTTTAACTTTTTATTGATTTTCTCTCCAATTCATACTGTATTTTCAAACAAAATTAGGGAATTTAATCTTACTATTCATATTCATCTAAACTTTCAAGATTTTTCTATAGTTTCACTCGTATATTTAACATAATCAGTCTAATTTTCTATTTTACTACTACTTATATATATATATATATATTAGATTTAAATCGTTTAATTAATTATGTTTCCAACTGTTCAAAAATTTAAAATCAATATTATAATAAAACGTTGAACTATTGATCTCGTTAAAAAAAAAAGATATATAACATAAAAGCTTCAAATTTTCATTGTAAGCTTTTTCTCTCTCTCTTGCATATACCAAACTATGGAAGCGTAAACTGAAATTTGTGAAATTTACAGCTCAAAAGACAATCAAATCAACTTTGTACTTTTCCATGCACGGCCATGGCTGGGAGGTGATAGAAAGCTGCTAGGGTTCCGAACAATTTTGTTCCTCTTCTTTGTCATCTTACATGCTTCTTCCAATGTTCAAACAAACGAGTTTAAGCCAAGAACAAAAAATATCTTAAACAAAAGTTTATTTGCTCCAAGAAAAACCTTTTCTTTTTTCTTTTTCAACTTTGTTCAGTACTTATTACAACTAAAGTTTTATAGTTATCAAATATTAGTACGGTAGTTCTAAGAGGCTATAATTACTAATGATTTAACGTGATAAGTAATGATAACAGTGATTAGCAACCATGAAATGTGCTTACACAGAAATTGAGAAAAACAATTTTTCTTCTGAAAATGGAAATCATTTTATCTATTTTCCATTGTCATACTCCATTATGCTTGATCACCACTAGCAAACACCTACTGTGACCTTTGTACTTCACCATTACCTATCGCTAAAAACCACTTATGGTTACTATATTAATATTTGATAATCATAAGATGTTAATCATAACAAATATTGAAAAATATTTCCCGTGAATTAACCACATCCTAAGGTTTCAATTATAAATAGAATGTAAGACCATCGATAAAAATAAGGAGGACATTTGGGATAAGTAGAATATAAAAACTTATACGTACCCTATGCTATAGCTATAAGTTTTTAATTTAGAATTCACTTATAACATGTAATAAACCATTTTGGAACCTTTACTCTGTAAAATCTATAATTTACATGGATCAATATGAAACAGAGAAAATTTTCATTCCATTTTTATAATATGAGAATATTTTAGTAAGTTGCAAATAATATATTAATTATTTCTTGTATTTGTAATCAATACGCGACCAAGTAAATTCCAACAATTTAATCATATATTCAAAATAAAAACATACGTTGTGAATCAAATTATGTAACTCCAAATAACTTATCATGAAATGCTATAAAAAAAAATGTAGAATATCAAAGGTTTACGCTTATTGATTTAAAGTAGTCAATAGCCCATCCCCTTCAGCTCACTTCTTTCTTTTGATTGTAGTTGAAAATAACCTGACTCTTAACTATTGTGGGATTTTCTTTTGTTCAATATATTATATTTTGGAAGAAAGAAAAAAAAAAAAAGAGTAAACACCAATAGGAGGTAATTAAGTAATCCCATTGTACAATATACCTACTTATATTTTATTCGATTGGGTAAGTCCTAAGTCATACTGAAAGTTACAAAATGGATTTTGAGTACAAATTTTTTAAGATTTAATCCTACAAAGTAAGATATGAATATAATATCTTTATATTATTTGTGCATTTGAAACTAGTACTATAAGTTATTCAAGTTACAAGTCTAGGGAACCTCATACTTACCTTGCAGATTTTATTAAATAATCTAAAATACAATAATAAACGAAAAAAATCTTCTTCTTCTTACGTTCTTTATCTTTTACATTTTATGAAAGTTCGTTATCTTCCATGGTTAATGAATGCAAAAGTGCAACAAATATTATATTATAATTTATAAGTGATATCTTAACTTTTGCAAATCATTACTCCAATTTGCTGTAGATTTTATAGGTCTTGTTTACTATGACAAAAATTTGAAATGGATAATGTTGTAAATAATATTTAAACTTTGTGAAAATATACAATTTAGTTTCGACCCTCCTAAAGCTTAGAAGTAGTCGATGACCACTTGTGTGTAATTGTAAGACCCCTTCACCAAGTGGCCATCAGCTAGCCCCTAACTTAACGTGGTCGAAATGGTCGTTTAAGGCTAAATAGGAGGTGATCCACTTTTGAAAAACTAGTAACCATGAGTTAATTCACAATTCATCCTTATATCTATGTCCACAAACATACTTGTAAAGTTCCGATAGTAAAAGTTATCATGAAAACTTTATATAAATTCGTCTTTATCTTTTTAAAGTATAGATAGTAAATTACAAATTACAAATTTTAATGTAACTTATGTATTGTCTGTGACATTAACCTAATTCGAAATAATGAAAATAGAAAATATTAGTTTTTTTATATCATAGGTATTTATTACAAGTTTTACATATGGAAAAAGCTTGTAATATCACTTGTAAATTACTTTTTTAATATTATATAGATTTGAAATTTACGAGAAGATCGAAAAAATTTACAAATTTAACAAGATATCTTATACGTTATAAGTTGTAAATGATTCAGGTTCAACAATGACTGCAAAATGCTACTAAGTTGGTTCTAATTTCAAAATTTGGAAAGTAATATATTATAAAAATAGGGGATTTATCAAGTGTTATACCTTTTCTATCTGCCACTTGCTCACCCTTAATAATAATATCAAATTCATTATATTTTTATTAATACAAGTTTCGAAAAATCGAAGCTAAGAATGTATTTTGTAATTTTCATGGTAAAACAAGTTTTATATTCTCGTAGAACTGCCCCTTTATCCCAATAGCATAACATTAAATTCTTCACCTAGATCCATAGTACGTTGGTCTGATGTGCTAGCAGCTGGTGTGACTCACCAACCAGAGAGGGGGACATCACTAAAAGAAGTACCATCTCGACATTATAACTGAAAATAATGGCGCAAATAACAAGTATTGCTTCATCTCATAGGCAAGTGTTCAAGATTTTAGCCACTGTTTTGTCATGTGGCAGATGGCATTCCTGGACAGCATGGTCCGTGAACATGCCGAGAGCAACCGCTTTTAATATCTTGACTAGCACAGAGGATGGGAGGGGACATGATTTTGACAGCAACGTTGTCGACTCCCGAGAAAAAACTCGGCCTTTGCTAGTGACCACGAAGTATCAAGATAGACTACGTTAAAGGGTGAATATGCATCGCGGGTCATTCTCTCACGTTAGGACAGTCTAATTCATCATATGAATATTAAAATTTCTATCATATTAATTTCCAAAACACCTAATTTAGTCGGATGATGAACTAGAAGGTTTTGAAATTTTCTTTTTTCTTTTTTCTTTTCCTAATATTTGTTGTGATGATAATTTTATGATTATCACATATTATCATAATAAATTTAAAATGTTATGCATATTCACTTTTTAAAGAGGAAATGACACTAAAGGTGAAGGGAACCAATTATAACGATTAACAACAAAAATATTAATAAAAAATAAGGTGATATTGTTCTTTGTTGTCTATTGATATGCCATCACTTTATCCTACTATCGCTTATATTAAAAGTCAACAGTACAATAAATGTCTCCTCTTAAAGTTGTTACCATAATATCTAAAAAATTTTAAAGTTATAGATGATTAGAATTGATTATGAGTTTTAAACTTAGTAGCAATTCAAATTTGACTCTTAGGTAAAGTGGTAGGGTCTAATAAGTCTAGTTTATAACCTTAAGACAATTTAGGGAAATTTAATATAATAGACTTGGAATAAGAATCATTTAATAGATCACTTGGTCTAAGGCTTTCATAGGGGGAGGTTTATACATTTAGAAAGACTCTTCATGGACTTTGATAAAAGAAAAGCCTATAGAGTGCTCTATTAGAGAACTTTTTAGATTATTGACCATTAATATAATCCAATGAATGTCACTGATAGCTAAACTTTATAAACACATGAATAGCTCATTTTAATTTGATATAATTAAAAAATTTAGAGGAATTGTGTCATGCTATTAGACTATCATTTTTAAAGATTAAATAAGATTCAGAACAATTCAAAACAAAGAACATTTTAGTTCTCGTAAAAAATTTGATTGATTGATGCTACATGTTCCACCCATCACAAATGCGTTGGAACTTCTAAGTTTGTTTGTTTCTCCTCCTTCACACTTACCACTCAAAATCACCTCTATGTGTTATTGCCGCATACCTCATTCGAGGCTAGGTGAAGAATGGGACTCATGATACATTCACATGATTAGTGAAGCGAATCCCCCTCATCTGCAAGGCAAAAAAAGTAAGTAAATAAGGGGGTCTTATCTATTTTAGTAGACCCTCCATTGGACATGTACAGAGTAAGAATGCAATCACATATGTGGGTTCAATTTCTTTATGTGTTATATACTTAATAGAGCATGTTGGTAAAAATTGATAAATCTCTTATCTACCTATTTATTACTCCATTTACAAAAGTCCAATAAAGTTTTTCATCGAAACAAACACGCTCTAATTTTAGATTCATACCCAAACAGTATTTTGGGCTACTGTATACCGTGTTGAACGTACTTAACAAGTGCGTTTACATTTAATGGACGCATATGTACCTACAAAGGATATTTTAATGAATTCAAGATCTACAACTAACTGAAAATTTTAGACATGTTCTATGTAGAGTTAATTAATTGGTCCATGACTCCCACTTCCTCCCCTCATCTGCCACTTAATCAATGCAATTGCTATTTTTGTTGTGCGATTACTATATTAAGACGTTGTCTTGATCCAAATTCGACGGTTAGTATGGTTCCACCGTGAATAATTAGTAAAAGCACATGCCGCTCTTATTTTGTAGTCTAGGTTTTTTTTCCTTTTCTTTTCAGTTGTTCATATTTCGCTCGGTATCCCGATGTTGGATCCTTCCTAATATTATTTTAGATTTCAGTTTGCAACTTTATAGGAATCTTTTATAAGTAAATATTAGCCATCTTTATTTAGGAAATGTGTTCATTTTTCAAGTGACTTTTTTTATTCTTATATCTTTTTGTTTATTTTATTAGTATCATATATGCTTGTATTTCAATATATTTCAGAATGAACGAAATTCATGTCATCTGGGCATGCAACAAAAAAAAAAAGAAAAAGAAAAATTAAATGGTTCACTTGATGGATTTCAATAGAATTATCAATTTTAATAAAAGAAAAATTATTACTGGATTTCACTTGATGGCCGTGACTTTTGAGTTCAAACCCCTAAATGCTCACACTGTTCCAATTTCACGAGCTTTAACCAAGGTTTCACCCCCAAGTGATGACTTGTGTTAAACAATAAAAATAAGTTCACATCTAATTTCAGGTTTTAAAGTTCTAGGCTAAGTGGTTATAGATCTAAAATTTATTACTTATGATCCATATTTTACAAGCACTTCAATTTTATAAAGACATAGAATAGTATATATATATATATATATATATATATAAATTGGCTAGTAGAAACAATCCAAATACTAGTGAATCGATTTAGGTGAATACATTTAATCCTTGTACTGACCATAACAGTAGTCTCTTTGCACACAAAACCGTGTTCCTTCGTGGGAAATGGCTGTATTGGAATGAAGCAAACATTGGCAATTTAGGACATTATGTGAATGTAAACAAATAGCTCTTACAATCAAGTGCTTTCCTAGACAATAGGTACGTGCTTAAAATCGATAAGCAAAAACAAATGTTAGAAGATTCCTAGAAGTGACCGAGAAAGAGTTTTGCCCTAGAAATTTGTTCAGTAAGTTTCCATTTTCTACACAGTGAGAAGACTTCTGAAGCAAGCCAACGTTTCTTGGGCTAAAAACAAAAGAGCACTGTTATGTTTAAGCTCTTCCAAGAATTTAACCATGGAAGATATATAGGAAAGGGAAAAGAGAAAAGAGAAAAGAGAAACGAAGAACATCTTCAGTGTGAGTGTGACCACATGCAAAGCACAAAATGCCCAACTACCCAGATGGTACAGCATGCATCACCAAAAAAACAAGAAGATCACGGGCTGAGGAAAAAGTAGCAACTTTAGGAAAAGTTCTTTAAGGATTGTTGGCCCTAAACTGGGGATGAATTCAATAATCGTATAAAGCTATATATGTATTAATCAATGAGGAATCCTCCAAATCTAGGAAAAAAACAATATGTTTCCATTTATTTTCGTTTCACCATTTTACCCATATAGAAAAATGCAATCAATGATCGTCGATATAGTCCGATAGTTTGAATGGGATGGAGAATTATTATAATAACTTTTATCACAATAACTTTTACGATTATTGACATCGGTGGTAATGTGCAAATCAATCTCGATCCGCTTCGTAACCAACCTACCAACCTTCCACTCAAAAGCTAGAGCCTAGAATAATGCAGCCCCTCCACGTTTTTCACCTTTTAGTCAGATCTGCATGATGAGGATGATAGTGTCCGGCATCCATTAACTTTTCCCGAAGGAAAGTTGCTGCTAAGAGAGAATAAATGGCACGAATCCGACACCCAACCACGAAAACAAATGCTGGGATAAATTTGCAACGTGAGAAAAAAAAAAAAAAAAAAAAAAGAGCATGAAATAATGTTAAGAATAGGACCAGCAAACGGCGATGCACTAAATTGAGCAGGCCATCGAAACTTCCATCTTGCAGGAAAGAAGAAGAGTTAGGAAAAGATGATATCCTGTAGGAGTAAGATAGCATTTAGCAGTTATTAGAGATGGAGTTAGGTAGGGAGAAAAGCGAAAATTATGGTGCACGTACCGCGCCAACACAGAGTGAATTAGCGATGTGGTGCACCAATTTTTGTAGTAAGGAAGATCAAGCTACTAAGCAGGTTGTGGAAAGATGTTATTATAGATGCGGTTTTTGTAGATTATATTAAGATAATATATAGTAAATGGATTATTTCTATTTACCTTATTTTAATTTCCCTCGATTTACTCCTTTAAGATGATATGATAATGATATTATAGGATATTTAAAAGAATCTAAATAATTGTAACTATTAATTTGTAATTTAAAAAGGGAAAAAATTGAAATGATTCAAGTCCATAGATATAAGCTCGTAAGCAAAGTGGAGGTGTTTTGCCCTCAAAGTTTACAAAGACTAATCATACACTGTATCCTTATTTTTCACAACCAAAACCAGAAGGAAAAAGGAAAAAACTTAAATATTTGTTTTTTCTTTGGCTATACACACACATATCATGAGAAATTTTAGCCATTGGACATATTAAAATTTTACATACAATTTATAAAAATAGATTGAGTAAAAATTATATATGCCACTTAAAATGCTTAGTGGTAGGCTAATTAAAGGCAACATTCAAACCATTCATTCCCTAATGATTGCATCTAGTATGGATAGAATGCACGCTTAAAACAAATAAAGAATACATAAATCGAGAGATATAAAAGCCTTTTTTATGCAAGATTGATATGCCTTAGAGAGGAACCCTTCACTAAGTCTCGAATATGTCACTACTATGTTGTAACCCACATAGCTATGACTCACCAAGCAAGTTTAACACAACTTAGTTAACCTACAACTTGATGTGATTCATAAGCAATTGATTATGCTTCACTCACTACAGACCTTTGCTACTCGAGTTTGATAAGAGTATAGTTACTTAGAGAAGATTAATAATGTGCCTTTGGGGTTGGACACATGAAAGGCGTATTACAATAGAGAATTAAGCAAGAACAAAAGAAAAGCTTAGCAAAAGCTCGTGAGTTACTTAAGTAGATATGACGCAATATAAGATCTTTGCATAACCTAATCTACCACTCAATATAACACATAAATGATAAACTATGGTTACTTGCCATTATTTCTTACTAAAAGAAATATAAGAGCTAAGGAAGAGAAGAGAATTAACTCTTAGAAAATGTTAAATGTATTCAATAAATCAAGATGATGACCATAGTATACAAGAAGGAGGCTTATATACCCGACCTCTATGGTTTACAACATAGGAAAAGACAAAAGGCTATTTATAAATAACATACATGAGATTCTTAATACATTTGCTAAAAAGGGTAACATGGACAATAGAATCTACTAAGAGAATAATTCGATATCATGAGCTAAATGTGTTAGCCTAAGATTGGACATTCTAATAAGAAGCAAAAAAGAGAAATGCTTAGTTACTCTCGATGAAAGTGGATCTTTGAACTTCAAATAGCTCGGTAACTAAGATGGATAGCTCGGTAGGAAACAAAGAAGTGCTTTGGATAAATCAACCAACTTGATTCAGTTTAAGTTAGAACGGTAAATTGGTTAATTCGATGCTCAACATCTTGGTTTCTATTAGTAAAGTTAAGTCAATAAGCAGCCCTAGTATTGTCAACCTATCTAGAGGCAGGTTGGTGGACATCTTAGCTGCGATTGATGTTCAACATTTAGGTTGGTTGAAGTGAAAGAAGCCTTGGGCGTTGATGAAATCTTCATCTTTAAGAGGTTCTCAAGTTAGGATACGTTGGGCTAATCCTTATAATCCCTTAGCTCAACTTCTAATAATGGGAACATAATGTTGATTCCTATCAATTACTGATAAGTTGAGAAAGAGGATATTTAGTGCAATATGAAGATGATCGCATTGCTCCAAGTTATAGTGGCTATTTATAGTATGCCCATCATAATAAAGAAAAATAAGTAAATTACAAAAAGGATTATATCAAATTTACTAACTTAGAACTAAGCGAAAGGTGTAAAAGTGAAAAAATCCAAAAAGTACAGAGAAAATATCTTCTAACAACATCAAAGAGTAAGACACATGGCAAGGAATGCTTGGATCATATCTTGTTATAAAGCTATGGCCTTTCAGTCACAAGAAGTCTGCATAGATGTAGACAAGTTGAAAGGAGGTTGAAGTAGCCTCTAGAGTTAATGAGCTGAGCTGTTCGGACATTATAAACGGTTGGTATGATTCTTGGTTCTGGGTTCGATAACTTGAGCACATGTTAGGATTCTCAAACAAGTTAATAACTAGTGGAGAGAGGTGTCGTACATGTAGATCAGCTTGTCTTCAGTGTACTGAGCATTGAAAAATCGTTTAGATAGGTTTTAAAGGCCTTGAAACCAGGCTCTTGTTATGGGACCAAAGCTTGAAACAGTAGTAAAAGAGGTCAGGGTCTCATATACTAAATATATAAGGCCTTATGAGGACTTTTTTTGACTTAGTGGGTTAATTCCTTTATTATAATGTTAAGAAATATCTATTGTTTAGAGATTTTGTTTAAGACAAATGGATACACTAAAAAATTATGTGTATTGATTTGTATCCATTGTGATAAATGAACTACTAAATCTATCATTAAAAAAAAAATTGCGATGATTTAAGTTTTAATCTGTGCTTATCTAATATTAGTGGTTCTAAATGGCATTTCACTCTTATTGAAACTTTATCACAACTTTGATATTGCTATGGAAGTGTTAGAGTCTTGCATTACCTTTTCATATGATGTCTTCATATCCATTTTGGCTTGTTATTTCAAATTTTCACATGTGAGGTCGTACTTGGGTATCAAAACTAGTCTTCATGTTGTAACTAGTCATCATTATTGTATTTATAGCACGAGATTATCATATCCAGTTGTTTATGTTCCTCCATTGACAATATTTATTAATAAGGGATGCTAGAGCCTAAAATTGCCTCCTCATTAATTTTTTGTGATGCTTATATAGCAATTTAGGCCCTTTAAATTAAAAGCAACTTTTAAAGTGGATTTAGCTCTCTAAAAAGAATAATACAAGCATCCATTATCTTTTCGCTCTTAAGTTATTGAGTATGACTTGAATTTTTGAATGTTGGTGAAGCTAGTTACAAGTGAAAGTGAATAGATGCAACTTTTGAAAAGAGAAAAAAATGATTGTTTCATTCTATATAAAGGTGATTGATTGGCTACATGGGTGGTCGTTGGTTGATTGGCAACCCACCTCGACGAGTGGCTAACCATCATTAGGGCAAGTTGATTGAGCAAACATAAATTATGACCTTTAGCTTTATTTTGTGTCTTATTTCCTATTTTGAATTTACCTATTTTGTTGACTTGTTTCCTACTCTAATTAAGAGTTGTAATAAGATAGTTAGGGTTTACTTTAAGATTGGTTTAGTCCCATGGCTTTTATGTGAAGTGTCTAGTGATTTTCTTTCTTTCTTCTTTGTTTTTTTTTTTTTTTTTTTAGTATGAATCTAGGATTGACTCTATGAGTTCGTTAAGAGAGTTGTGTTATCTCCATAACTCTACTGTAGGCCTTGGTGATAAGGTTTGATCCTATTTCTATAGGTGAGACTATCATGCTCTAATAGGGGTTTCGATGGCCAATTTTTTTTTTTTTTGTGCCATTTTATGGTTATCAAATTGTCACTCCTTCTTCGCCCATGGTTCTTCTACCTCGCATTGGTTTATTTTACATAAAATACATTTGCTAATATCTCCTTGTTCATTCATTTTTTTTCCCTTAATGATTTGATATTGGGTTTCTTCCACTGCATAACAAATTGGTGCTAGATTCAAGGTTTATGTTTTTGGATGTTTTAGCACATGGAATCTTTCTTATAAGGATTTGTGTTAGAGTCTTGTTGATAGTTGGCCAAATAAGTCGTTTTGGTGGCTACAACAGTTTCTATCATTAAGAAGACAATAAAACACGTTTAGGGTGCAAGGACATATTTGGTTGGTGCTTATGGCAAGGGCTTTAGAGAAGGTAGCTATCATTGCTGAGGTAACATAGATTTTGGAGGTTAGTAAATCTCATTGCAATCGATTCAACACATGAGCAGTTGATCGAGCAGAATGGAGTCTTCTAGCATCTTGTTGAGGCAACATAGATTTTGAGCTCCAAATACCATTCATGTCGTGTTTTCTATTTAGAAATTACCTATTTTGTTGCTACTCCCCACTCTAACTAAGCCTTATAGATACATGTTTAGAGTTTACCTTATAGATGATTTAGTTCCATGGCTTTTACTTATAGTAAACTTGTTAAAATGATCGTGTGATTGACTCTCTAGAGTTTACCAAAACATATATTTCTTAATAATTTTGTGTAAAATTTTAGTGAATTGGTTTGCATTTGATTAATACAAGTGAAATTATCGTACTATGATTGGAAGATAATCTTGGACATCATTCCTTTATACTTTATTGTGATTTTTAGTAAATCGCTGCCCTTCCTTTAACTATGGCTTTTTAAAATCCAGATTATAAATTTTCACGTAAATACATATTTTCCCATCAAGCTATTCTCTCTTCTTGGATCTATTTCATTTATTCATTTTTTAAAATTTGATATTCATTTTTTGGTTGCACACTCCGACAAACATGGATTTTGGAAAAAGGCGGTGCATCCATATATATATATATATATATATATATAAAACATTTGACTTTTGCAGAGAAGAAAAGATGCCAAGAGAAATGGCATGGAACCTCACCAACAGCTATAAAGCCGTATGTGGCCAGCGGACCTCTCAAAAGTCCACGGTAAACAGGCAATGTGAGGAAAAAATGAATTGATATGATGACTGGACCAGCAAAATAAGGACCGAAGGCTTTTTTTCTTTTTCCTTTTTTCTTTTTTTCTTTCCTCCTCCTCTAAAAGAGAAACATTATTCATAAAATTAAATGAATGGAGGACGAGAATTCCAATCCATGTATAGAAAAGAAAAAGAAAAAAAAAAAAAAAACTGAGAGGAAATGGGGGTCTGTAAACCCAAAAACTATAGCACGTATGTAATGCATAACACATGCATGACGCATGCAAGAGGATTGTAATCAATATTGAAAACGTTAATTATTGCTTTGTATGCTCCATGCCAAACAAAAGAAATTTTCACATGTTCATGTGTTTATTTTTTTGTAAAATATATAATAAATATTTTTAAAAAATAAATTAAAGTTTTTAATGAACGCATAGAAACACCCAATTAATATAGGTTTCTCAATTCGAAAATATACTGATTAATAATAAAATAGATCAAATTCATTTTTTTTTTTCATTCTATAATTATAGTAATAATAATTGGTAAAAGAATATATTAAAACATAGTATTCGTCAATTAAAAAAATTTAACATGAGCTGGATCTGAAAATAGTAATTCCATCGTAGGAGCGTTATGGATAAAAATGAAAACGATAATTATCAAACACGGTGCAAGCAAACCTAAATCAACTCAGAATGATTGATTTAACCTGAACTAATTTCATCATTATCTGTGACTATAATTATTGCGACCACGAGGGTTTTAGCTATCCTAATAAATTATTGTTGGGTCCAGCTTATTATTGCTTAATTACTAAGCGAAATCAAAGTCAGGTAGAATTTACGGCGTGATTTGTAAATGATACAGGGGTTTATTAACAAATCCAGCCACGTTAAAATTACTGTATGTCTTTATTTACGCCCATGCACGGTGTATTAATGTATAATTTCTTAACAAACATCCAGAATTTTTCTTTTTCCAACTCAATCCTCCATATTATGATCTAATGTTAAAAAAGAAGAGAGTTTTTCTCACTTCATCCTTTATTTTGATAAAACCAATCAAGTTTATTTATCCTATCATTTATTTATATTTTTTTAAATTTAAAATATTGAATTTATAATTTATTTAACGAATTGGATTCATAGAATAAATTATAAATTTAATTGTTTGAATTTAAGAAAATATAAATTAAAAATGAAATAAAAGCTAAGATCGATTCCTAAAAAATATGCATGAGACCTTAAAAAATGCTAAAAAGTATTGTTAATGCAAATTTCTTCTTTAATGCAATATCGAATGAATCTTCTAGGAGGAATTTTCATTTCCCATAAAAACTTAATGGAATAACTATTTTTTTTTTTTTTTTGCACCATATTCGCAAATCTATCCATAAGACTTTACATGAATTATAAGGTATATAAATTGCTTTTCTCCGTGAATTACAATTCTATTTATTTTCTTATTACATTTAACAAACCGTGCGGTATTATAGTTGTAATATTGACACTAAGCCAATCAAAATTTCAAAAAAAAAAAAAAAGGTCCATACCCCTTTATTATAAATTGCTAAACAACGAAATTGATTTTCAGGATTTGGACTTTGAGAAACTTTTAACATTGGGTCAAATAAGTCCAATTTACTACCCATACAGGCCCAGGAAGGGTCCAAAACATGGCTTCTGACGGGTTTCGCCTGAACATGGGCCAGCTCGCACGACACTCAGGGCCATTATGCGGAAAATATTCAGACAAACCCAACTTATATGCCACGTCTAACATGACATATTTACAAAGAATAAGAAAAGGAAAAAGAAAAAAAAGAAAAAAATTAAATATAATAAGCACCTCAGGTTTAAAGTTATTCTCTTATCTTTGTTAAACCATGGATTCCGACTATTTAATAGACTCGAAGACCTCTATTATTTTAATATGAAAATTGAACAAATTACCTTCTCACAAATTCGTAACTTGTAATGATAGTTGGTGAAAATAATAATAATAATAATAATAATAATAATCGGGCTTCAGAACTGTTGGGCTCTGTTAATAGGCTATTTGGGCTTAATAAGCAATACGAACATTAGATATGTATAATTTGTTTAAACTCGAATTGTGCTATCTTCCCATATATGGTTTTTGATTTGGTTTTTTTTTTTTTTTTTTGACTTAAAATGATTTTCTTTACAACAGTTTTGTATATAATTCAAAATTCAAGAGGTGAAAAAAAAAGTACAAGGGTCTCCCATTTTTAATCTATATTAGTGTATTTTTAGGACTCTTGTCGTTTATTTTATTTTATTTTTAATTGGAATTTGAAGTTTTAGTTCCTCCTTTTCAAGATTCCCTCTCATTTCTGCAGGATGTATGTTTCTTTCTTTATTAGCACAGAACAAGCATGAGTGATTAGATTTTGTACTTTTTTTGTTCCACCCATATGTCTTTAACTTTGTTTTTCTAGTAAACAATTGACAGTGTTTATAAAATATCATAACATGGATATCTTCCTTACAAAACTCTTACTAAGGTTCCTTAGATGCTAAAATTTAAAATATTATAAGGTCTCTATTGATTTCACTGTCCAACATTTTTGCCTTTATAGTTTGTATATAATGAAGGAAGAAAACTCAAATATTTTAGTATTGTTTTTCTGTTAACACTCATCATATAATTTATTGTTTCGATTTTTTTTTTTTCATTTTGATAAAAGCTGTTGGGATGCGAGTGATAAGAATTATATTGTTTAATTAACAAATAATTGTTGTTAGAATATTTTGAGTTTTTCCATTTTTCTATTCTATCTTACCTTTTTGGTTTTTAAATCTTCAATAGGTATATATAACAAATAGAATGGTTGTATATTTCTTCCTTTTAAAATTATTTTAAAAACTATTTATGTATTTTTTTTTAATTTCTGAAATCATAGATCATGCATATAGTATATTATTTTCTAAATTTTTATTTATACTACAATATTTAAGTTTTTGTCTTTTGTATCCATTTATTAATAATAATTTTTTATTTTTTTTGAAATTTTTTCACTTGCACATTTTTATTATTGGTATCTCTTTACGAATATAGAAAGGCCACTAATAATATATAATACCGGTGGTCTACATAGATGATGGTAATATATCACATTCATAATATTTTATTTAGATATATTATTGATACATCGATTGTCATAATTTTTTTATTATTAAAATCCGCTCGGGTATTTTAACTAATTTATGTTTTATTTTTCGTTCATAGAAATAGAAACAGCAAGCAAAAATGCTTCGCTGACACAGGGATAGAACGGTCGTTGTTTTCCTTATTAGTGAATGCCTGAAAATGGCTAGGACTTTAGCCAAATCCAAACAAGAACTGGGCAACTCGACTGACTCGGAGACTCGTCTTCGCTCGATTCATGTTCACTCAGTTCAGAGTTCTTCCATTGATTTATTAAATTAATTCTATTTTTCATATTTTTGCATATCGCGAACGCATCTCTCCTCTCAATCTGTACGCATTGGGATTCCACACGATTCGTCGGCATTTAACTGGCCGAAAGATCCCTTCCGGCGATCGGATCTCCGCGTTAAACCGGAATAATCTCATCCGGCTCAAGTGAGTCATCAATCTTTACTTATTTGTTCATTTTATTCTCTTATTTTGCCCTCTGATTACGAAATCTGACAGGTGGATCTCGATTTAGAGTTCACCTGATAGCGAAATTGGGGCTTTCAATTGTAAAATTCTTGTTGTGGAAGTTGAATTGTTTCAAATTGAATGTATTATTGGCAAGGTTTAGTGTTATACTTTACTGGAATAGAGGAACATGAATTGACGTTTCGCTGTTGCTGTGATTGGTATAATGGCCGATTCGATATATGGTGATTCGAATGGAAATCAATTTGGACATGGTGATGAGTTTGCTTTTATGATCTTCATTCGGTGCTCGTTTGTATGGATTAGTTAGGTCGGTAATCTTCAGTGACATGAATCGCTTTATATTACCCATCCATCTATCTGTCCAACTTATGCAGTTAGGGGTAACACCATGAAATTACCTTAAGAGGATGGTCCAGTCCCTTGTACAAGTTTTGAATTTTTAACACAATCATGAAGCTTCAAGCATTATGCTAAGTGCTTGAATTTTATTGGATTTCATATTGTCGAAACATAAATCCCAAATTAACCTAACTCTTAGGTCGGTCATCCCAAATTCAATTTAACATGGCATCATAAAAAGATGTCTCGACTTCAAATTTCCATATCAGTTTTTTGACCATTATGTGAAAGGCCTTGCTTCATATTTTGTCCCACAAGTAGTGGGGCAATTGAAATATAAATATAAAATCTCACCTATATCTACTGGTTTAAGTTATAAGATTTTTGTTTATTTATTTGTTTAGATTCAAATTGCCAGAATGGAGCTGCTTCACAACATATATTTGGTGTCTTAACCATTTAGATGAGAATTTTTACTTGTGGATGATACTTAGTTAAGACTGGATTATACTGCTGTTGGAACTTATCCTGGTTGCCACTAGTATATTTACCCTAATAAAAAGATTTTTCTTTTTGCTTTGTATAGGATAACCAGTTCACTAGTGTTTTAGAAGATGTCATCTGCTCAGGACCCTTTCTACATTGTGAAAGAGGAGGTTCAACAATCTGTAAGTTTGTTTTTGAATGTGCATTTTAGTAGGTAGCTATACATAGCTGGTGCAAACTATGAATCATTATTTAATTGTTTGATCTTTTCACTTCTTCCTGTTGCGAAGCATGCTTTGCAGTTATACATGCTAGTTCTTCTGTTATTGCACTTATCTCATTGCTGTTGCAATTAGATATTGTGCAGTGTAAAGGAAGGGTGTTATTATAGTTATCTACATGGCTCATTCCTTCACAAATTTCTTGGTCAGATTAATAAACTGCAATCTTCTTTTCACCAATGGGAATGTATACCTTTTGATAACGGGGGCAGAGGACAGCTAACAAAGGAGCTTCTTTCTGCTTGCGAGAGCATTGAATGGCAGGTGCATAAATATTATAGTCTAGTGATGATATTGTGTTGGTTGCTGCTTTAAGGTTTCCAAACATTACCTCATTATGAAGCCAAATTGATTCCTTTGCTCTGCTGATTCAATCTATCTAGTTCATAGCATATTTGTTGACAAATTCTTAATGCCTTCTTCTTCCCCTTTTTTCTTTATTTGTAACTGCAGGTGGATGAGCTGGACAAAACTATTGCAGTTGCGGCCAGAGATCCTGCTTTATATGGCATCAATGAGGTTGAGCTTGAGAATCGAAGGAGGTGGACCACTACTGCACGAAGCCAGGTATCGTACACAATCTGCCTGTTATAGCTGGATTTGATTATGAAAAGGATATGCAAGGTTTCTATGTCATGGACTTCTCATTCTGGCTCGAAGTTCATGCTGCTGAAATGCCATAGTTAATTGAATATATACAAAGTCCATCCTTTATCTTGTGATAAAATCACAAACAAGCCCTTTGTACTATCTCCAAAGTACAGTGTGGTCCCTAAGCTCTGTCTCACTTCAATATGACTGTTGAAGTTTCAAAATGGTTCATTATAAATTCTTGGAAGCAACTTTGAAAAACAATTTTTAGATCATCAGTTATTTGGTTCATAGGTTGCCATTACCATCCAAACTTTGACTTCCCCAGCTTTTTCTTTGAACTGAAAAAATGGAGTCTTATGACAGCAAAGTCAATCCTTCCAATTCCTTTGAAGGTGTTAATATTTGGCAAGGTTGGTTATGGAACTGTTGATCAACTTGTCAAGCTTAGTGTAGTGAAAAATGAGCTCCACATTGTAAAAGATGAGTGGCTTAAACACCTGGATTTTCAAATGATGTTTGATAATGCAAAGCACTTATGATTTTTGACCTTTTGGCAATGTGTTGCTGCCAGGCACATGCTTTTTCCACTTTTAGACAAAAGCATATGTGCTTGTTGAAGAGGCAAGCACCTATGAAATCACACATCCAGGCTTTTGCTTTAGTTGATCAATTTGTAAATTGCCCACCTAAACTTTTGGGCCAAAGCTTGAAGCTAAATCACAAAGTTGCTATGCGAATGTAATATATAAGTTAGGACTCATTTTGAAGCAACTTTTAACCCTATTTATCATGTAAATCCTTCATGGCATTTTCCCTCAATTTAAGTCTTTGTTATCCTGTATCTGCAGGGAATATTGTATTTAAGTATTTGCATTTTGCACTGCTCAGTTGTGCTCCTCCTCCTCCTTCTTCTTCTTTAGTTGAACTCTTTCATCTTGGCTTGATTGAGATAGTTTGACCATGTACAGACACATGGCTTAGGGACATTTGTTAGATGCAATGATATTCCAGAGATGGCTAGCATAAAATGAGGGTGGAAAGACCAAAAAAGACGTGGAGAAAAGTAATAAAAAGGAAATGACTCTTTTAGGTATAAATTGAAGCAGGGTCCACAATAAAATGCCATCCATTTGGTAGAACCCATATAGTGGAATATGTGTTGAGTGCTGTTGTTGTTTGCCTCTAGGCATTTACTGTTTAGCATCTCAAGTACCTTTTGCCTTTGAATACCTTGGTTTCTTCATTCTTGGCATCAGTTTTGGTTACCCGAATGTACATAAACCCTTGCTAAGGGTATGGTGCTTGCCTCGTTAGTTGTCTAGTTGTTGATTTAAGTATATATAAATATAGTAAGTTTTTGTTGTTGAATAAAGGGGAGTTATAATGAAGTGTAGTTTTTGTGTTGCTGAATAAAATTAGTAGTGGGCCAATAGTAGTAGAGTTGGGCCTGTAACGTGTGGAGATTGGGTTTGCTGTGGTATACTACCTGTTACATGAGTAGCAATAATAAGGAAGGGCAGCATGGTCAATTTGGGGTCTTTGAAATACAAAGAAATAAGTAAGCAGGAGGAGGTGAGAGAAGCTAGTTACGATTCTTTTTGTTCACTCCTTACTTGTGGAAATAAAGTGAGAAGAAGATTTAGAGCTTGCAAAACTCTTCTCTGCTTGTGGAAGTACCTCTGAGGTGTTTGCTTCCTCACAATCGGTTTTGGAGGAGAGTATTTTGGGTAATCTTTAAATGTGTTGTTTGTTATTGCTGTTCCTGCTGAATTAAAACTCATGGATGTTCTAGTGATCCTGTTGAACGCCTTAAAGAATTGAGCTTATATGTACAATTCTGAGAGATTGTGGTCATGCTTGTACCATTTCATAATTTCAAGGGCCATATTGGGCCAAAACAATTTAGGGGTTATTTTGTGCTATCATGATAGTATGAAGGCCTCTTCTTTTTCTTTCTTTCTTTCTTTTCTTTTCTTTTGTTCTTTCCCCCCTTCCCTCTCTCTTTTTTGGCTTTATTTCCTGCTAAGTATTCCTGTAAATATCTGCATTGGCAAATCCAATTTGTTTAGTATGTTATCATTTGCTGTTAATTCATGAAAAATTGTCCCACTCGACAGGTGGGAGCTGTAAAAAATGCAGTACTGGCAGGGAAGGAGTTGAATATTACAAGCACTAGTGCAAATGGAATACGCCGAGAACTGTTGAGGATTCAAGATTCTCATCAACTGCAGAAATCCAATCACTACAGTTCCAATAATGATGATTTTATACAATCAGAATCTGACAGACAAATGCTTCTGATAAAGTAATTTTCTGTTAATTAATCTTTCTTCATATTTGTTGGTTCTCGGAAGCAACGGCGATATCTTATTATATCAGTAGAGCTATGGATCATATTCTTTCCTCTGATCTGTGGAATCATTTTCTGGGCCAGAGTATCTCCACTGATATATGAATAATATAATTGAAAATATTATTTTTCTTCAGCTTCCCACAACATTGACTTCTATGAAGTTTCTGGTATGATGATGGTCTTAGATTTTGTATTCCACATTCTGTATCAGACTTTTCAATCAATCATGCTACGTGCTTCTTAGTTTCATTTGTTGGCAGTATTTGATAGCAAAGCGTTGGAGTCCCTTTTGAGTAGAAGTATTGATTTCCCAATGTAACAGTTGTGGATTATATATATATATTCAATACGCTATGCAAAAAGTTTAGTCCTCTGCAAATTAACGGCATTTTTGCAAGCAAAGTTGAGCTACGGGGATGCCCACTCAATTATGTAGATTGTATTCTTTCCCTCCTTTTCATTTTTCTTTCCAAAAAGTTTCTGTGAGAATGGACTTTTTTGTCATCTAACTTGGTGCATTGATGCATGCTGGTTTTGCTGATTACAGGCGACAGGATGAAGAATTGGATGAACTTAGTGCTAGTGTGGAAAGAATCGGAGGCATTGGGCTTACCATTCACGATGAGCTTGTTGCACAGGTCAGGAAGACATTACCTCTTAGAAGAAGCAGCCTCTGCTACAAGTGTTTCTTGATAGAAAATAAGATCAGCTTTTCTATATGTTTTCCTCAGCACTTTTGTACTGTTACGTGCGAGGATCAGTAGTACTTTATTAATTGTCGATTGTCAATTATCAACAATGGTTCAAGCTGAGATGAGATATCTGTGTTTTTCAGGATAAGATTATAGATGACCTGGGTATGGAAATGGAAAGCACCTCAAATCGTCTTGACTTTGTTCAGGTGAAAATTCCTTCAATAAATGGACTCTGATCCAATCCTGTTTTATTCTGAAGTTTTTGTATCTTATAAGAAAATGCCTGAACTACACTAACTTCACACATGACATTTTGACTTGCACAATGATGGGTAACCAGAGTTTCTTTGTTTTGGTTTTGCAGAAGAAAGTGGCGGCGGTCATGAAGAAGGCTAGTGCCAAAGGCCAGATAATGATGATATTATTCCTATTAGTTCTTTTCATCATACTATTTGTTCTTGTTTTCCTCACATAGGCCAAAACAAAACCATATGTCAATGTGTGTATGCATAGATGGAAAACGGAGATGTTTCTCACAGTAACTTGGAAGCCAATTGCGATGAAAGTATCAACTGGGGTTCACCCAATTAATTTACGATAGGTCGAGGTTAAAAGGTGCAGTTTTGTTTGGGGTTTGGTAATTCAAATTTTGATTCAACTGGAATGTGTTTGTACATCACAAGAAGAGGCACCGGAAAATGCATTAGCAAAATTCATACGGATGTGTTCTTCTCGGCTGTAGGTCGGAAGCAGCTGTTGATTTTTGTATGTAGAGTTGTCCTGATAGGCAATATGTAGGATCTGTTTGCTTCGGAGAATATATTTTCTGGATTTTCTTCGACATTTGTTATAATCACAACTTTGCGATTATCAAATGTTATTCAAATAATTTCAAGAGGTTGCAAATGTTGGTGGCATTTAGTAGCATATGATGGTAGAAGATAAATTATTGGTGTGGGGCTAGCCATCGCCGTTGACGGTTTAGGTCGCTGGAGAATTTCGAAATGAGGAGATTTCCTTCTTTTCACCTATAGGTAGTAGAAATCAACCTTTTGACACTGTTTAACAATCTTAAGACTTTAGACAGCTAGCCAAACAAACATAATTTTATTTACTTAGAAGGGTTTGATCTCAAATTAAAGTGATATTCATTGAGCTTGGACTAAAGTGATAGTCAATGAGCTTAAGCTCAACTCCATTAAAGCTCATTTCGAATTGATTATCTAACAATAATATCGCTCTAAAAGATTACTATATTATTACTGTATTTGTCCAAGAATAATATAAAAATAAGTTTCAAGTAAAAGTTAATATAAAATTATAATAGTGAACTTAAAATTTTTTACATTGAAGTCATATAGAAGGGATGTGATTTCAATGTGCATATAAATACCTCCAAAATTAGTACTCCCTCTCCTCATTTTCTCACTTACACAATTTGTCTTAAAAAAATTTTAGGCATGAATTTCTCTCTCACTAATGTATGGGTTTCCAGTGACTAATGTTTTTGGAAGAATTAATTAATTTCGTTTATCCCATCTTTTTAATTAATTATCTTTTTTGTTATTGTGTACTTTTTTGTTATTATGAAATTTTAGTATTTATAGTGATTTATGTTTCATAAAAAAATTTAGATTTACTTTATATAAATTGCATCAGTGTTGTTGTAATAGTTTAGAAATATTGTATTTAGTTGTTGATGATAATAGTAGAAATATTAATTATGTAATGCAAGTAATGTAGTCGATTAAGGACTTTTTGGAGATGGAAATCGTGTAATGATGTTATGTTGGTAAAAAATATCGATTTTAATGAGTGGAATATGATTACAGTATGAAGTTTTCGCTAATTTTGTGATTACTCATGTAATAATTAGGGGTAAAATGGTAGATTAAGTGAAAATCATTGTTTACGCACATAGAAATATTGTAAGGGGTAACTTGAGAGTGAAGTATGATAAGGAGTCGGTAAAGAAGCTAAAAATAAATAAGGAGTCGGTAAAGAAGCTAAAAATAAATAAGGAGTCAAATTATGCCCATTTTTTTGACAGAATATGCAATAGTATTGAGATTAACACTGTTGGGATAGAAATTGTTTACAAGCATCCAATATATTACGAAAGCAATGTCCACTACAAGTTGATACCCATCAGGGATGACGACGATGTTGAAATCTTTATTGAGACGGTTGAATCGTTGGGTTAATGGGGTGTTCAACATATTTATGTTCAATTTAGCAGGCAAAGCAGTGTGGGCCCCCAGTAATAACCCCATGAACTTTACATCAACAAGTACACTCATTTGGAATTGATTTTCCCATCGCTGATGATAGTCATCTTCATATTATAGCGCAAGACGTGATTCAAGATGATGCTGTCAATGTTAATGTGAACGAGGAAACACTTAATGCAAAGTATGAGAAAATTTGACAAGAAGATATGAGTTACGATCCTTATATGGAAAGGATTGCTATGGGTTTCGATGACAGTGGCGATGAAAATGATGATGATAACAGTGAAGAGAATGGTGATAATGGTAAAAAGGAAGGTGAAGCCGACTATGATGAGGAAGACGACGAAGGTAGGGACAGGATGACTTTTGATGTCTTAAAAAGTAATGTCTCCATGGCCAATCCATTTATGACTTTGTTCCAACTCTTATGACACAACATAACCGACCTGCTATAAGAGATGCAATCCCGTTCCTAAATATGGGTAGTGATAGTAGTTATGTTACATTTAAAGATGAACAGAATGCGTAATACAGCAACACAGTTAATAGTGACTAGTTAAGCGTCGGCATGAGATTTGGCATTAAGAAGGAGCTACATGACGCTATGAAGAATTACAACATAAAGTGGCACTACAACTTTCAAGTACATGAGTTGAACTTAACGTTATGATACATTCATTGTATGGAAAGGGCAAATGGATGCAAGTAGAGGCTAAGAATGTGTAAAAAGCAAGTGTATGGCATGTTTGTGATAACGATTATCGATGAACCGTACACATATGTTAACCTAGCAATAAGACAAGATCATCTTCAGATAGATAATACTAAACGATTCATTGGAAATGTTAGCATGAACCCTAATATTACTATTGTAGACTTGACTCAGAATATTCAAAACGAGTTTGGATATACAGTGATGAGAAAGCGAGTGTTCAAGGGGAAGAGAAAAGCAATCGAGATAGTATATGGTAATTGGAAGAAAACGTACAATGATCGTCCAAAGCTTCTAAATGCTATTAAGATAACAAACCCAGGATCAAAGGTCAAGTGAGGGTAGAAAGGTATGGCAAAGCCAGGTGTAACGGATATGAAGTGGGTGTTTTGGACATTTGGACCTTGTGTTCATGCATTTAAATACTGTCATTCCGTCGTTTGTATTGATGACACCTTTTTGTATGGAAAGTATAACCATAAGTTGCTTGTTGCATGCACAATGGATGGAAATAACAACATCGTACCATTAGCTTTCGTACTTGTTAATACGGAATTCAAGAAGACGTAGTCTTGGTTTCTTTAGCATTTAAAGAAGTATGTAGTTGGCGGACGGAAAAAGACAACATACTTGATCTCAGATAGGTATATCGGTATTAAGAAGGCTATTGACAATGTGAATAATGGTTGGCAACCACCCTTTGCAGTATGGAGATACTGCATAAGATACATAGTGAGTAATTTTAACCGCAAACATAAAAACCAAGCATGCAAGAAATTAGCAATCGCAAGAAGCATGCAAGTGCAGCAACGCAAATTTTTTGCTTTGATGGAAGAGATATCAATAGTGAATGAAAACACTCCGTATTAGTTTGCAAAACTTGATATTGATAAATGGGCATTGTTACGGATGGTAATTATAGGTTTGGAAATATGATCTCCAACATTGTTGAGAGCTATAATGCAGTTCTTAAAGGTTCTCGTAGCTTACCAATTGCAGCTTTAGTACAAAGGATATTCTATAACACTATCGCATTGTAGGAAAAAAAAAAGACGAAGAAATTTTAGAGGCCACATCGAAAGGTAAGGTGTACACTACATACGCACAACGACTAGAAGAGAAATGGCATGGTTGGGCAAGTGTACACAAGGCTACTAGCTACAGTAGGCATAATGGACTATTTGAGGCAAGAACTGGTAGCTGAAGGGAGTCAAATGGAATGATAAAAGGTGTTGGTAGAGTTCATACTGTTGATATGGATAACCAATATTGCATGTACCAAAAATAGCAAATATATAGAATTCCTTGCTCTCATGCATTTGCAGCTGTAGCGGAGCTAAGGACAAACACCCTAAACCATATTGGTTAATGGTACAAGTGGATAAACCAACTTGATGTATATCAAAGACATTTTTTCCCATTAAGTGACAAGATTAATTGGCCAGCAGTGAAATTTCCAAAGCTTAAGTCATGATCTAAGCTAAAGAGAGACAAAGGGAAGCATAGAACAAAATGTTACTATATAGAGATCGATATACACGAAACGCCTGATAGGAATAGATGTGGTTACTGTCGAAGGAAAGGACATAACAGTGTGTAGATGTTCGGATTTGAATAGGGCTAGTAATTCAAATTACTATTTTTTTTGCATATGCATACACATAAATTTATCGTTAGTTTATAATATCTATTCGTTTGATATTACTTGCATCGTCACTGATGATTGTTAAATACTATTGCAGGTTAGATAGATCCGGGACCCTTTGACCCTTCAGTTTTGGGTGAGTAGGCATCCCACCACTCTCGGGATCTATGGAAGAGATAGGTATATTATTTAACGATTTTTTTCAATTCATCTAATACGTAAGCTAGGTGCTGATATGTTAATATTTATGTCCATGTAACTTAATACAGACACTAGATGCACTCATAGTTAGACAACATGAGTTGGTAATAAGGAAGAGTGAAGAGCTCATATTGCTAGATCCATGCATAGAGACATACTTAGTGGAGGCAGGATTCATGATTGTTAGCCGACTTCTATTCATCTAGATGAACCGGTACCTGATTACCGTCCTTATAGAGAGGTAGAGGCTAGAGACATATACATTCCATATGGCGTACGATGAGATGACCGTTACGCTCTAATATATTGAGGTCTAGCTAGGCTTTAGGGTTAATAGTGTTGCTGTCACTGGCAACACCAACAGGAATTGGGTAAATGTGGCAAGAAACCTATTAGGTGATGTTCCACTATCTAATGATGTAAAGGGTGGCCGCATACGACTGTCGTGGCTAATTAGTAGATTTAGGATTATACCGAGCTATGTTGACAAGGATATGGTGAAGCGTTACACCCATGCATATATCCTCTAACTGAGAAGGAAATTCTTATTCGCGGATAAATCTTTTAGTTATATACATCTTGTGTACCTTCTCTTATTGGATGACTTCTAGATGTTGGAGATGTACAATTGGGGATCGACCTGTCTAGCATAGCTATACCGACAGCTATGCAACGTTACATGGACCAATGTATCCGAGATCAGGGGGCCAATAATTCTATTGCAAGTTTGGGTATTGGATCATTTCTCATATATTGCACCCCTTAGTAGGTCTTCCTTCAAGATCACAAAGGGTGTTCCTTTGGCTGGTAGATGGTGAATTGAGAGGAATACTACATAAGAACCTACACATGTAATCTAGTTGTATCGTGAGGCGTTTAATTTGCAGACGAGTCATCAAGTGCACTAGATACACTGTTTGATATTGCTTCAAAAGTTCATGTCACACATGGTAATTTTTTTACTCTTCTAACTTATATACATTTCATTTCAGGTTGTATGGCAACCTCACTCAAAAGACTTACTTCAATTTCTACCTCCTATATACATGATCGATCGGGGTCTTTGGATAGTGAAGGTACCACTTATCACCTTCTATATTGTAGAGTTCTCCTTTTTGAATCGTATCATCTGACAGTTTGGTGGCTTTTAGATAGAGCCCAAGCTAATGCAGACTAGTGAGCAGTTGCATCAGCAATATCTCAGAAGTCGTATGGATGTTAAGTAGTGCATGATGGTTACATCTGATAATGAGTAGATCAGCACACTTAGATCGTTTATCCATACCCGATTTTCAGTGTAAACCCGACTATTTGCAATGGTACAGGCAGCATACATGTTAATATATAACATACTTTGGTGCAATAGTAGTTCATCTACTAAGTATAATCAATATAACAATCTGTGTGTAACCCCATTTATCTATAGTATAATTACTAATTGAGTTTTTTTTTTTTTTTTTCATGTAGGTTAACACCCTATGGTCAATTCGGTTGACTAATGACATATAGTTAGCTTATCGGATCGTTGGATGTGGCTTACAATTCTTAGAGGACTACGATGGTATTATCTTGTACTATCCCTTTCCACAAAATCTACCACTTGATGAAGGCACTCAACCTGAGCAGCTAGAGCCAATTGTACCTCAACCGCCACGTAACAGAGTTCGTACTAAGAGAGGTCGGATTAGGGTCAGATGAGAAAGTGGTTGAATGGATCCAAATGTTCCATCTATGGGACGACATTTCATTGACTTAGGTTAAGTTGTTTCCAGCTTAAGAGCTTCACATGTTATACTACCTTTTCATCAATCATTCCATGATATGTCGGCGGCGCCTTACAAAAGACGTATTACGTACTCGCAAAGCTCTACTATGAGTGAAGGGGGTCACCCAATACTGTCGACCTCCACATGTTAGCCCTATCCTACCTAAAGATTTCTCAGACTCACTGACTAAACCTTTTATAGGTCTTTCGAAGAGACGACTATTACTATTATCTAGATTGAGGCATTTTTTTGTCGACATAAAGGTTAGCATTAGATTTTATTTTCTTTTATTTTTTTATATTTTGATGGTAAGAGCAACTGATGTATCTAGATAGTGATTAAATTTTATTTTTTATTACATTTCTATAGTACCTACTTATGTTAGCAACATATGAATAAATTTTTTATTTAAAATATAAGTGTTTCACATTTTTATTAGAATAAAAAAAATACTCACATAATCATTATATTTTCAAAATCTATGTTTAACTTACTTTGCACTATAATCACATACTTACAATCAATATATACATATATCAAAATTGTATTGAAGTTGCATTAGGTCATGTGATGTTCGTTGTATATTTGTACAAGTATGATAAAAAACTGTAATGAAGTAAAAATTAAAAAAAAAAAAATTACACTAAAGTTGAAAAAATTTACATTAAATTCGTATGCGCCCCATGCAATTTTAATATAAAAAAATTCATACTATTTTTTGGTAAATATCATAATGATATACTAAACTGATGTTGAAGTTAAAATTTGACTCGAACTTAGACTTTAAACTCGTTTTGGTTTTGATTAGGTTTGTTATTTAGTCTAATTAACTATATAAAAATCAAGTTTGATAAAATAAACTGCTCTAAGCAGTTTGAATACAAGTTTGACTCCATTGTTAAATTAGTTTGTATATCTTATTTACACTCCTAATGTTTCACGTGAGGGGAATTCTTACCTTGATAAATTACGTGGCTTCGGCTTGTTCACAATTTCAACTTGCTTGTGTGAAAAAATTATAAATAAATAGATACCTACCAGAATCTAACATTTTGATAATCTTTTTTTTTTAAAAAAAATAAACATGTAGGACCACCACTACTCTGCATGAAAAAAATTTACTAACAGCTTGACCTTATCGAACACAGCATTAATTATGAGAAGAAAAAGCAGCCTAAGAATTGAACGTACGCCAGTCCAACTTACTATACATTATTTCGTTGACGTTAAAGCTGATTTGTGGGCTCCGAGTCTTGAAATTTCTATGAGAGAGAGAGAGAGTATATGGCATAACCAAAGTAAATGAGAATACCAAAATAAATCCACGGAGACTGGGAGAATTATACAGGAGAGTATAAAGGTTCTAGAGTAAATTTAAATAAAAACTTAATTTTTTAATAAGTAATTAAAATAAAAAGTTATTAATACCACTAGTATTAACTAATATATTCATTGTCTGTGATATGATACTTATGTGATGCATATGTGATAGATACACGATGCTTACATGTATATATTAATAATAAATAAATAAAAAACTTTAGAAAATATACAAAAATGTTAAAAAATTAAGAAAAAATGAAAATAATTTTCAAAAAGGAAATAAATAAAAAAAGAAACTTATCTATAAATAGTTCAATATAAATATAATATATATGATAATATAATATAATTAATTAAAAAATGAATAATTAGAAAAAAAAAATCCTTAAAAAAAAAATAGCCACCCAAACACAGCGACCTAAGAGGGCTTGCATGACCCCACTAAGGTGGTTGTTGGCTACCCTCGATCTTAAGGTTCCTCTTAATGTAGGAAAACCCTAAATATAAATTTAAATTAAAAAATTTAGTGATGAGTGACTATCCTACCTTTAAATTAAAATAAAGCAATAAAAAAAATACCTAAAAACCAAATTGGGTTGCAAATCTTAAGCACCGACCACCCCTAACCCCTATCCCCTTGATGGCCTTGGTACCTTATTAAGGCATTTGTGGTTAAACTGGCTACCCTGGGGTCGAAGGTAGCTCACGACCACTTAGGTTGGGATATACAACCTCTCCTAAGTGATTGATAGCTATCTTTCGGTTTTTAGGTGACCGTTTTTTTTTTCAATCTTTTTATCTTTTCTTTTTATTAAAATTTTCAATTTATTTATTTTTTAATTAACTATATTATTTTATATATATTATATTTATATAGAACTATTTATTATTAAGTTTTTTATTTTTCATATTTTTTAACAAATTGTTTTTCAATTTTTTTGCTTTTTAGTAGTCTTTTATTTTTTGATTTTTTTTTATAATTTATTTATTATTAATATATACATATAGATGCCATGTATGTTATGAGAGTACAATATAAGCATCACATGATATATAACATACATGTAAGTTAAGTGTAGTAATAATGATATTTTATTTTAACTACTTAATGAATCCTTAATTCTTTATTTAAAATATTGATATTTTATTTAAACTTACTTTTAAACGTTGATAGCTTTCCAAATTGCTGCAAAAATCCTCTCACGCAATTTTCCTACCAAAATCCTTAATTACGATATCACTGTCATGTATTCTTCTTTTATAAGATGAAACATGTTTGACTCTCCATTTTTCATTGGCCCTACCAATAGAAAGAAAAATGATTGAAAACAGTTTCTCTTTAGCAGAGGGAGGGGGAGAGGGAGAGAGAGAGAGAGAGAAAAGTTTATTGGAAAGTAAAATATAACTTTAAAATTTTCAATCATCATTGAGAGGAGTATGATGTAGGGTACTGTATATGTTTCTCTTGAGTCAAACATTGATATGAAAAATGGACCCAAATCGTTCTACAGTTGCAGCAAGGATGTCTTTTATTTTTCTTTTCCTCAGAGTTTATAATATTTTAATGAAAAATGAAAAGAATTTCTTGACTAGTTGCTAAACGGTAATTGGTCAGCCTATTAACACAAAAATCCCTCAAAAGTTCACATGCAATGCAGTATCTGAAAACAATATTTCCTTATTATAATACATAACAAATGTTTAAGCTTTAGAGATATAATAATTTGTTTTATTGCTTTATCAACTCTTCCACCATGGGAAACTGCTTCAAGAAACCAGCAAATTGTGTTCACGCTTCATCCAGCAAGTTTTCTGGTTAGTGATTTCCTCTCTGCTCTTCCTAATAAACTGAATTCCAGTAAAACAAGCATAAGCCTGCATGAGTCAGAGGTTTCTTTGTTCCCAAACGGTTTTCTAGTTCATGTCCACTCCAATCACATGCTATTATATATGAAGAATATTTGATATGTATCTGAGCTTTTTGTGTTTCACTATCAAATGTCCGTAGCACGTGATGAGATAGATATGGACTAGGACAAGGTTTGAAACAAGAAAACTTCATCCAGTCTCCTTATTTTCAAATTCTGACGCAGAGGTACAATAGAACAGTGAAGATGAATTATGTAACCATTCTTGGTGGAACAATTTAGCAAAACTTCATTAGTTCTTGTCAAACTTTTAGGTGCATACCGCTTTTTCCTTTATTATTATTATTATTATTATTTTTTTTTCCTGCTTCTTGAATAACTATTGCGTGTTCTGCGCGAGACACCGCACTTTTTAATACTTAGATTTATTTGTTTATTTATTCATTTGGGCAATTCAGTAACATATTTTGTTGACTGTGTCAAAAAAGTGCAAAGAATTGGAGTTATTGTTGGAAGAAGAGGAACCTGAGCTTGAAGCTGCATCTTTATCTGGACAAGTTTTCCCTATCCCTATTAGTATCACGTTTATGTTCCATCCAATTACATGCTGTCATGTATGGGCATAAATGTAAAAAGTAGCAAACACATCACATATTGTTTATATGGAGGAGACATTGATATAGACACTATTTAGAGATAGAGAAACTCCATCTTGTGTATTTTGGCCATTAGTTTTGTGAGTAAGAAGAAAACGGTATAGTTGTCTAAGGATGCAACTCTTATTGAGTCCGATGCTTTGTTCAATTTGACTTGTCTTTCCAATAAAGAGTGAGCTTCTTGTTCTTCCCCCATATTTTCCAACCTTCTGAAATTGTTAATACACTTCCTTTCTATCCTTTCAGGGGCTGAAAAACCTACTAGTCAGAAAGCAGTTTCAGCAAGTTCAGAAAAAGCTACCTACATATCCAATGTCGATACATCTCTCTCCAACAACCCCAAGTCTTTCAGCTTCAATGATCTCAAGATTGCTGCGAGAAATTTCCGCCCGGAAACTCTGCTTGGAGAAGGAGGTTTCGGTTGTGTCTATAAAGGATGGATTGATCCAGACACTTTAGCTCCTACCAGACTAGCAACTGGGATCGCGGTGGCCATCAAGAAATTCAAACCAGAGAGCTTCCAAGGCCATAAGGAATGGCTTGTAAGTTGAAATACCAATCTCAAATGGAAGACTGAATTGGAGTGCATCCACTAGAAGAATAGAATTTTGGGTCAATCACCAAAAACACCATACTTTCACGAAGAGAAATAGGAGAAAGATGATGATGTGAAGTTTTAGGATGTCTTGTGCATCAGACAAAGTGAAAAAATGCGAGAATTTAGATATGTTTTACAGAACTTGCTCGTAGAATTTGTCTATTAATCTCTTTCTTTGATATTACTTGATGCGCTTTGATGTATAATGTTGTTCTTTTTGGCAGGCAGAAGTGAACTATTTAGGCCAACTTCATCATGAAAACCTAGTTAAACTCATTGGTTATTGCTCGGAATCAGATAACAGACTTTTGGTCTATGAATTCATGGCTAAGGGAAGTCTGGAAAACCATTTATTCAGAAGTAAGTCACTCACACTCTCACATTTCATAAGAACCATCCTCTGCTTGAAGTGGCACATGCTCGAACCTACAGTTGATATTGTAACTACAAAATCCCTTTTCTTTACTTCTTCTGCAGGAGGTGTTCAGCCAATTGATTGGGCCACAAGGATGAAAGTTATCATTGGTGTAGCCCGCGGTTTGGCTTTCTTACACAGTCTAGATGCTAATGTGATCTTTCGTGATTTGAAGGGATCCAATATTCTACTTGATTCGGTATGCTTGAAGATTACTTCTTGAGCTTGCCACTATTAGACTACTCTTTCTGAATGGGATTTAGGACTTTTGATGGCGAGGATTTTGTATTGGTGATGCTTAACAGGATTACAATGCAAAGCTCTCGGATTTTGGCTTAGCAAGGGATGGCCCTACAGGTGATAATACTCATGTTTCAACCCGAATCGTGGGAACTCAGGGTTATGCAGCTCCTGAATATGTAGCAACAGGTCAGTTTAATAACATCAAGTTTAGCACTGCAGATGACCGATTCAAAAGCTTTAAGTTTGTAGATAAGGTGTGCTCTTTTGTATTTACAATGCAACGCCTCCCTTCATTTATAGGTTGTAAGCTAGATGATGGTGCAGAGTTTCAAATCCTTCATCTCTACTCTGATACCGCATTGAGATTAGCATCACAACCTTTGATCTAGAAAGCTCAAAACCTTGTGGTTTTAGATGGTTTGGTTGTGAAACTAAATTCAGTGGCACTAAATGTCTAGACCAAATGGATAGTCCATATTGGCATCGGATCTTTCCCATGTTCTGGTTTTTAAATTTCTTTCCACATCTTAGAAGCCTCTCTTCTGATAGAATGCTGAATGAACAGGTCACTTGACCCCCAAGAGTGATGTCTACAGCTTCGGTGTAGTGCTATTGGAACTACTCACAGGAATGCCCGTGATGGAAGAAGAACAAAGTGCATATTTGGAGGAAACACTCGTGGAATGGGCAAAGCCATTTTTGAGTGATGACAGGCGCGTGTTGAGGATCATGGACACAAGATTAGCTGCTAAATATTCCAGGAAAGAGGCATATGCAGCAGCCTCTCTAGCATTGAATTGCCTTCAAATTGATCCCAGGCTTCGGCCATCAATGATTAATGTTGTTAACATATTAGAGCAATTTCATAAACGGAAAGATGCTCCGTGAAGTGCATATTCTAGAGTGGATTCTCATGGTACCTAGGATACAGGATTTACTAGATTAATGTCAGCAACATATTTTCGGAAGATTGAAGGACATGATATGAAATTTTAAGTGACATAATTGAGGCTTTTCAAGCACGGCACAAGTTCTTTTTTATTTTTTTTTTTCTCTCAATAAAAGTAGGGCAGAAGTTCAAATTTAGATGGTAAATACATTTTGAAATTCAACAACAGGGGTTTTCAAAATCATTAAGCAGTAATTACCTAGACCAGTACCACATCCATCAACAAAATTCTTATTAAATGATTATGATGTTAACCTTAACATGGTATTAGAGACTTAAATCATTACATCCCTATTTTACCCATCTATAAGCTTAACTTTTACAAATTGAATTCTTATTTTACCCCATTCTTTCTCATATATATCTATAATTTAAAACTTTTTGTATTAGATAGTTATGGTGCAAATTTCAACATGGTATTAAAGTAGAAGTTCCTAAGTTTGAATTCCCCCTACCCTTACTTATGCTATAGACTTTATAGACTTGAATCAACGTTTCTAATAATTGTTAAACCGTTACCATATCTTATAAGTTTAAAATTTTAATGTGATGCCCATATGCTTCATCATTTTATCCCATCTTTTCATTTACTCATGGCAATGACTTAAGGACTTACTTAAAATTCACTTCGCTAAATGGAATAAAATTAAGAATCTAATGGAATGGAACAAGAGTGTAGTACCTATTGCTTTATTTAGTTGAATTAAAAAGTAACTTAATAATAGAACTTGTTGTGGACATTCTATTTTTGCCCCCCTTGTAATTTTAAGATTTCATTTATTTATTTTTAAATAAAGAAAAATGGGTTCTAATTTTAAAAAATACAAATATATATATATATATATATATATATACAAGGGGGCAAAAATAGATAATTATTGTATATCTACTATTACCAAAATCGTAATAGAGCTTTTATGATTAAGTTTCCTAAAATCTTCTTCTTTTGTCCTTTCTTTTTCTTTCTCTTTCTCTTACTCCCCCCTTTCTCACTTTGTTCTCTCTCTTACCTTCTCACTCTTTTTTTTTTTCCTTTCAAAAATCAGAAAAGATGCTTTTCAATGGTGGTGTTTGGTCTAATTGTAGCTTACCAATGTCTATAGGTTTGGTGACCTAGTGCATGAACTATGGTGGTGGTTAAAGTGATGACTATAGTGTTGGAAGTGTAGTGGCTATATCGTTACAGCAACTAAAGGGTGTGCAAATGTGGGCGAGCATGGTGCTATGTGTTTGTTGATCTTACTGTAAGCGAGCACATAAAGGGTTTGTGAGTGTCAATGAACATGGTATGTTGGCTCATCTAATTATAGCTCACCGATGTTGTATGTTGTTTAGTATTGGAATTATAGTTAGTGGGTAAGTGTAAACAAAGGTACATATGCTACTATGTTGAGTAAGTAGTGTACGATGGCAAGTGGGTGGTGCCATGGTAGTGTACAACAGTGAGTAGGTGGTATAGTAGTTATATACTTTAGCAAGTAGGTAGTTGTGTATAGTGATGAGTAAGGAGTGTAGTGGTGGAGTACAATGGTGAATGGATGGTCTAATGGTAGTGTTGTTGTTATCCATTAGAGAAGATGAAGACAATGGACAAGTGGGTCCAATTTGCTTGAAATTATGATTCTTAGTTTATTTAAAGGAATCTTAGTTCCTAATTTTTAATTAGGATTTCTTAAAAATTATAATGCGGGAAATAAGCATGGTAGTATTGGGGGGAGTAAATTCCATTCCCCTTAAGTGAATGCACCATGTAAGTTTAAACTTGTGCATGTTGTAATGTTATCGTGCTTCATTATTTTACTCTTATTTACTCATGCCATCAACTTGATGACCTTGTTTCAAATAAATTTCAAAGCCACATAATATCTTATTCCATGTTTGATATACATGAATAGTTTGGAATGAAATTGAATGGAATATTTTGGAAAGAAATAGAATAGGATGGGGATCGGAATGGCAGATCCTTAAATGCCTATATAGTAGTATTTGTCAAAAATACTCTTACTTATTAAATATCTTAGGTTGAAAGTTACATAAGTAATTTTGATTGTTAATATGTGGAAGGGAGGAGGGAAGGGGGAATGAAATTGCGATTTTACCTTTTTAAAGGTGGATGAATTTTTCTTTGAACTCAGAATCATTGATTCTATAAAATTACGATTTCACCTTCTAAATGTACATATGGAAAATGGGAATCGAACCTAAAATCGCAATTCCATTCGATCCACTCTCATGTACCAAACATGATATTATAAGTTTAAACTTTTAAATTGAAGGGAAAAAAAAAGATGGCTATAACACCAAATTTCAATAAAACCTTTATACCTTTTTAAAGATAGTTGATAAATTTGAAAGTAATATTTCCTGACTAAGAGCACCTTAATACTCAGGACTTCATTTAAGTCCTTAGATATCACATAGATATCTCAAAAAACTTTCTTTTTTATGAACCTCTCCACTTTATCTCTAAGTTTCTTAAATAAAAGTTCTTAGGATTTATTTACATTATTTAAGGAATCGTAAATAGAGAAATTTAAACTAAAAAATATATATTAAAAGCAAAAAAAGAAAAAAGAAAGAGAAGACAAAAACTTATGGGATCTAAAAAGAGGTCCTTAACTAATGACCCTGAACAATGCATAAAGGCTTCAAGTATCTTTAGTCACCATTAGGGATGTTGATTCGTCTCCGAAGTTGCACACATAGAGAGACATCATAACGGAAGGAGTAGAAAGAAAATAAAAGAAGATTAGGAAATATGGACATCTACCAATTGGATATGACAGGCCAATTGATTTTACTTAGCTTACAATTTATCGGATATGATTCACTGATCTAAACTATAGGGTCACCCACTACTACTCCTTATGAAAGGAAATAAATAAGAACACTCACGTTGCTTGGAAGGGAAGCTTGTAATGCTTTGATGTAATAAGTTGTTGTCTATGTACAAAGGTAGTGATGTATCTATATGGCCTCACTAGGATTACAAGGCATACATGGAAAAGATAAAAAAGGGTAATTTACAATTGGAAAACATGAAATATACTAAAAGGGATAAAAGAAACAAATATTATTTTGTACAGAAAAAGTAAGGAATCCTTCTAAAATGTTGTGCTAGAGGAAACATGTCAGCGGGCGATTAGTGTCATATATAGAAGTTGTTCTTGTTGATCTAGAGTCTAAAACAATCTTACAATGGTAGAAATAAGCTTAAGGGATGTCGGAAGAGCGTTTGAGAACTAAGTAAATTTGGTCCTCTTTAGGTCAAAGCTCTAATACTGAGAGATATTCAAAGTTTGTGTCAACATATCTTCAGGTCGAATGTTTTAGCAGCTTGGCTTGGTCAGATGTCCGAGTTTGATCAGCTTAGAGGCTGTTTGGATCATGGTAAGAACACAGTGATAGGCATAGTTGCTTGGTAGGTTAGCATGTATGCTCAATAGCTTAGAAACAGTACTAATATTAATGAGAGCTTGACATTCGGGTCGATAATAGTGTAAAAGATGGAGATCGTAATAGGAATCTTCGTTCGAAGTGGTGTTTCAAGTTAGTATTCTTCATGTGAGTTTTTTGAGTCCTTTAGCTCTATTGCCTGAAACTAGTTCGGGAAGTTGATTCCTATCATTTGCTTAGGGGTTGAAAAGATTTATCCTCAAATCCAAAGGAATCTTAAGTTCTTATTCTATCTTAGCAGTTGCTAGGTCTTCTTCTTTTGGTTAATAGGGAATCAGGTCGAATAAGTTGAAAGTAGAAGAAACACCATAATTCTCAAGAAATTCAATCTAGCAGGCATTGTGGTTAATCTTCTTCGGGACTTTGAATGGACCATTAGCTCATGGAAATAGCTTACTCTGTCTCAGGTGCAAAAATCATTCTTAACTAAGGTGAATCCATACTAAGTCTCTAGGTTTGAAAGAAATAGTTGCCGCTGTAGCTATGATTACCTATCTTTTGTTGTCTCTAGTTGAACTTGGCGATATTCTTTGCTAAAAAATGATGTAGCTCTTGTAATTCTTAGGCTCAATCGACTTCAAATTGACTCTCTTCAGTAGCTGCGGGGGTATTGATCAGATTTAGGGGAATTGTAGGATTAAGGCTATAGACAACCTTGAAAGGAGTCTTTCCAGTGGTAATGTGGACAGTTTGGTTATATACGAACTCCACAACTAATAGACATAAATCCTAATCTTTTAAATTCTTTCCCACAACAGTTCAAAGTAAATTGCCCAACATCCTATTCACCATTTTAGTCTAGTAATCAATTTGAGGATGGCTACTCTAAAGACTCTTCTATAAATACCTCAAGAATTTCGTATCTTGATTTGAAAAAATTTTCTTCGATACTTCATGTAGTCGGAAAACTTCCTATAAAAACAAATCAACAATACATAAAGCATCGTTAGTTCAATAGCATAGGATGAAGCGGTTCACTACAACAAAGATTGAATCTTTTCCTCTGGATGTCCTAGGTAAACTACCATACCCCGAAAACGGCAGATTCATAACAGCCCTACCATATAAACTATTCTAAAACATAAGTTGGCCTTACAACCGCTATCCTTAGACCTGATCTACACAAAGCATCTATGACTAACTCACTTTGAAGTAAACAGTTCGTTATTTAAATAAATCATATACCTACGAAAGTAAAAATATATATATATACACTAAAATTCAGTTATTATATAATGTTTCACCGTAATCTATTTCCTAGTTAATACATTATTCAAAAATGAAAAATTCTACGATAAGAGCCTAGTCCTTAAAAATATATGTCTGTTCTTCAAATGTTTTTCCTCACTCTTTAGGATTCAGCAGTTGCTGGCTTTAGAGTAGTTGTAAGTTGCTTCTTGGCCAGCACCTACAATAACGTCTATAGGGATGTAAGCAACCATAACTCAGTAAGTTAGGATGGAAGACTTAAAACTATACCATAAACACAAACAAAGTTATCAACCAACTTATTAAGTGCAATGCATGTTTAAACAAATGCTATCGCATGATGTTATCCGGCCCATCGTGAGATTAAAGAAATTGCACTCGCTCTAATCCGAGCTGACGAGTTGCCGTTAATGCAACAGTTCACGACCAAACCCAAGCTTGTGCAATGGAGACACTTCTCCTCCTACGATTACCTTCGAACCATTGACTTCACCCTTGCCATAACCTCCTTACCTATCACTTAGTTCGACTAAGGATGAAGAAGGGACCCATTATGTTATCCAACACTATCCCTTTCGAAGGGGTTGGTATTTGGCTGGAGAATCCTAGGTTTCCCTTAATGAGCTGCCATGCAAGTCTGATTATAATTACAGGTTGTATATTTGATTAGGTCCAGTTTAGGGTGATCAATCATTTCGTACAAATCATACAATACAAGCCAAGAAGCAAATAAAAAATCATATTATCAGCTCAGAACAAGCATAATTTCGTACAATTTCGTACAATTTCAACCCTCTAAAATACAATATTATATTAATCCTAACTTACTTGGACTCGTCGCTTGCTCACTTGAGGTCCAACTCGCTTAGGCCATTACCGATCATCTCTATAACACAAACGTGATTTTAGTTTTTCATATAACTATTATAGGTTGGTTTTTTCCTATAACACTTATCGTTATCTTTGATTTAGGTTTTAATACATCCAATCATCTAAATTCTCAAATCTTTTACAATTATTCTAGGTTTGGGGTTAGGTTATGGTTCAGTATCTACATCGATTTCTAAAGTAAGTTCTAATTCAGTTTTTAAGTATAGTTTTATACATGAACCCTAGAAACTCGTTTCAATTTACAATGTGAAATTAATCATATTATTTTCGAGTATACTAAAAACCATAATTATTGTAAATAGTATTTTATTTCACTCGATATATTTAAATACTTATTAGTATACCAAATCTACTCCTGATGTGAGTAATTTTTACATTTTTCATATAATTACATAACTTTAATTTTTCTATTAGATTTATTATATATCCCTATTATTTATATAATATCAATTTTTATCCTAATATCTTCAATTTATTATATTTCCAATAATTATATATTATGTACTATTACTTATTATGTACATAATACATATCTAATATTTCTATCACTCTAATTACTATCTTCAAACAGCAATTATCATTTCAAAACGTCTAAATTCATCCTAAATCAGATTTTACACCTAATTACTCTAATTTACAAAATTAACTTAAAATTTACTATTTTTCCCTATTACTTATTTACTACATAATTAGCCTAATAATTACATCTAACACTTTAAATGCCAAAAGTATCGTATTTCAACATCTTAAAACATATAATGAGTTACTAAATTGGTAATTATCTATTTAATTACCTAATTAACCTAAAATTACCCAATTATGCCTTATTTTAAGGCCTAAAAATTATCTAAAATTTTTGAAAATTCATTTTCAAAAAAAGGGATTCGTAGCACTATTCTATATCACCTAAATAGTCTACACAAAAATTTTGGGCTCAAAACTACACCTTTAAGGTCATTTATTTTTAAACTGAAACATGCTCGGTTTTGCATGATTTCTTAAGAATCATATATCACGAGACATATTTTCATCAAAATAATATTTTTACTAAAAAATAGATACTAAAATATTTCAGAATAATAAAATTCATAATTTTTTAAGAATATTTACTTTTTTTTATAAAATTACACAAAATTGGGCTGGAAATCAAACTCACCAGTTTGAGTGGCATCGGCCACCATCGGTGGCCATGGGTGTATCGGCCCACCTGGGCATTACCATCACTGTATGGTGGTGGTGGCTGTCCACTCTTAACTGCTCGTTGGGTCTGGATTCTTCTTAAAAGCCCCAACTACACAAAATTTTGCTAAATTTTTGTAAAACCTTAATTTACTCTCAATTTCTCCTCTCTCTAATTTTCTAAGCTTCTTAATATCCAAAATGAGCTTCTAAAAAATTTTGGGGTATTTATAGAGATCTTGGGGAATTATTTTGCATTAATTTGATTATACAATTGTCTTATCTTCTTCCAATTTACCTTTTGTGTTATTCTAATTTAATTGGCTAATTTTTTTCTTACTTTCCCCAGGTGCCATGACCCAAATCTAGATCATGCTTTATTTTTTCTAATTTTTCTTTATTTTTCCTTAATTAATTATGAATTTTATTTAATTATTAAATATTATTTTAGCACATTTCGCGTATTTTAAGTAATTACGTATATTCTTACCTACATGTAAATTCATATATAGTAAAAATAAATATTCATAAATATTATTTAGGTCATTCTATGATTTTTAGTATACATATAATTTATCTCTAACGATTCGTTAGTTATCTAAATATATTTTACGCATTTTCGATAAATAACGAATTATATAATTGAAATTTGGAAATTTTATATTCTTTTATTTTATTACTTATTTTCTTAAATTCAAACTTACATAATCACTTTTATTAATATTTCTAACTTTATTTGAAAATTCATGCTCAATCGGATCTTTTACTCAATCGCCTTAAATTCTACGAGTCAAACTTTGAGTAGTTGATTGTGGGTCTTATACAAACTTAGGACAAAGTCTATGCTAAGGTCAGCCTAAGGTAAGGTCGGTGCAGGTATGGGCATGTGTTGGTATGGGCATGTGCTTTCTATGTGGCTCTATCTTTTCTTTTGCTCTCTTGCATACTTTGTAACTTTCAACTACCTTATGGACATCTTTAATCAAACTAGGCCAGTAAAAATTCCCTTTCAACAGGTTAGTTGTTTTGGTTTCTCCAAAATAACTAGATAATCTACCACTATGAGTTTCTTTCACCAACAACTCACGTATGGAACAACTCACGTATGGAACAACTCGGTATACACAACCTTCTTTCTTTGAATAGATAGTCATCCTTGAGGTAATATCCGCCAATAGCAACTCCTTATTTGCACTACTCAAGAATAAGAGCAAAATGGGAGTAGCATATTATTCGGTGATAAGTGAAAATCTTAGTAATTTCGTTTGTAAGGTGGTCAGCAAGGTTTGCTGACGTGACCGAGCATCTACAACTACATTGGCACTGCACTTCTTGCGTCGGATCACATAGGAAAACCTTCCATAAATTCTGGCCACTTAACTTGCCTTTTTGAAAGTTTGTTCTAACTCCTAAGATTCTTCAATAACTCATAGTTAGTGTAAATTATAAACTCTCGCAGTAATAAATAATGTTGCCATAAAGTAAGAGCTCGATATAGTAAGTATAATTCATTTTCATGTACAGAGTAGTTTAATACGACACTATGAAGCTTCTCACTGTGATACATAACCGGTTGTCATTCTTACATCAGAATGGTGCCAATTCTAATGCTTGATGCATCGCATTCCAATTTAAATGACTAATTTAAATTTGGTAGGGACAAGATAGGAGCAATAGTGAGCTCTTCCTTGATTTCCCTAAAGCTCTGCTCAGCTTGATCATTCCATCAGAACCTTTCACTCTTCTTTGTTGGCTTAATCAAGGAGGCTATAATAGTATTAAAGATTTTAATGAATTTTCTATAAAAAGAAGCAATGTCATGAAAACTTCATACTTTAGTGGCGTTCTTTGGCATCGGCTACTCTAAGACAACTCCAACATTTTCTTCATCTGCTCGAATTCCTTCTCCTAATACTACATATCCAAGAAAGATAGTTTCACTCTAATAGAATATACACTTCTTCAAGTTTCCATATAACTTTTCGACTCGTAAAATGTCAAAAACAGCTTATGGATGTTAAACATGACTATTCGGGTTGGCATTGTACACCAATATGTCGTCAAAGTACACAACCACACATCTTTCAATCAGCAAACACATCACATGGTTCATAAGCATCATAAATGTACTTGGCGCATTTGTGAGTTCCAATAGTATAATGAACCATTCGTAGAGATCATGCCTTGTCTTAAAAGCAGTCTTTCATTCATCATTAAGTCTCATGCAAATTTGGTGGTAATTGCTTTGCAAATTAATCTTCATGAATATTCGAGCACCATGTAACTCATTTAACATGTCATTGAGCTTTGGTTTTGGATATCTGTACTTGATAGTAATTCAATTAATTGCTCCGCTATTGATGCATATGTACTAGGAACATCCTTCTTTAGGACAAGCAGAGCTGATACAATACAGGGGCTCATGCTCTCCCTCATATATCCCCTTTCTATTAATTCATCCACTTGCCTTTTCAGCTTGGTAACCTGCTAAGGATTCATTCTATTGGCAAGTTAGTTTAGCATAGCTACTCCTGGCTGTAGATCAATATAATGTTATATGGTTCAAATTAGAGGTAATTCCTTAGGCAACTCTTCGAGAAACAAGTCAGAAAATTCATCAATTAACCTTTGAATCTCATTAAGAACATCTTATAGATTTCTCATCTCCAACAATCTTTTAATCAATAGGAACATAGGCTCGTCAACCTTTTCAGCAGCTTAAAGCTCTCTTCGGCTCATCACTAAATTGTTTTTCTTACTAGCTTCGGTTAGTTAGTTATGAGTTTCATTTACCTAGGTAGGGGTCATAAGTTGCAACACAATCTTCTTTTCATCCTTAACAAAAGCGTAGGTGTTCTTATATTCGTCATGAGTAACACGCCAGTCGAACAACCAAGGTCTTTCAAATAATAGATGTGAAGCTCTCATGCGGATGACATTATGTACTACTTCGTCCCTATACATATTTCCAATACTAAAAGGCACAAATACTTGTTTTGTGATGTGTAGAGCACCTTTATCATGAAGGTAGTGTAGCTTGTAAAGTAAGGGGTGTTTAGAGGTCAATAGTCCTAACCTTTACACAAAGGACTGTACAACGATATTGGTACAACTTCCTCCATCTACAATGATAATGCGTAACTATCTCTTAATAGTACATTTTGTATGGAATAGATTTTCTCTCTAATCTTTTTCGAAGCTCATCAAGGAGCTTAGCACTTGTCTCAGTACTAAGGTCATCAATTCTCTTTGTTCAGCATAGACATAGGTCTCCTCTTCTACCTTGGCTTCAACTTTTCCGACATTCTTCTCCTCCTATGGCTCACTCTCGTCGGTGCTATTCACTACATCTCCTCAGAGTACCATAGTACGTCGGTTTGGACACTCAGCAACCATGTGTCCAAAACCCAAGCATTTGAAGCACTTTACTTCATCGGTCCTTCATCTAAAGGTCTGTCCCTTCTCATATGTCCTCGAGGTCAGCCTATCCTTAATTCGACTTTACTAGCTACCTGGCTATCATCAAATCAATCATATCTTTCCTTAGCTCGACATAAGCATATTGTCGTGAAATAAGGGCTCAGGAAAATGTTGGCTCAGGTTAGCTTAGAGTATTTCTTCTCTGCTTTATCAACCCTCTACGCTACCTTAATGGCCTCCTCCAATATATGGAACCATTGTACTTCTATAATATTATGAATCTCATACTTGAGTTTGAAAATGAAACTTAGTACTATGCGAACATCGGGTTCATCTACGTCTGTTCGAATTATTAACATATGAAATTCTCTAACATAGTCGTTAACTGATTGGTTTCCTTTACAAAGTTGTCCTGTAAGTAGGTCTTGAGCATGAATCTTCCCCTCAATAATCTCTTCATCTTTTCTTAAGTCTACACACCTCGTCTTCCATCCTTCACTCTAAACACATTTAGATTCTTCTATCACATGATAGCATATTCAGTAAACTTTAGTGTAGCAAGTTACATTTTAGTAACATCAGTATACCCATAGCAGTCAAACACTTTCTTGACCTTTTCTTCGCAGTCTAGATATTCATTTGCTTCTCCACTTCCACTGAAGAGTAGGATCTGGACCTTAACATTATCTAATCCTCTAAGAACTCAGCATCCTCACTTTTGTGCTTGATAATATTTAACGTCTTCTTCTTCCTCTCCATGCTCTTCTACATCTACTTCCTCATCATCTTCTTCAATCTCTTCTAACTCTAATTTTCATTAAGCAACTTAGTCTACAACTCCTATAACTCAATAGGGTTGAACCAAGCAATTTGCCTGGTAACCTTAGCCATATCATCTCTTAGGAACATTCTTAAGTAGTTTATGATATGGTACACCTTGTAGTTGTTGTCTGTTGACTTCTATCACAATAACTAGACTCTCAACAAGATTGGTAAATTTGTCAAGCTTATCATCGATTGGCCTAAGAGTATTACTACCATTTTGATCTCAACCAGTGTAAACACCACTACTCTAGTTAGCAATAACACCTTGAACACTCTAATCTGATATAGCTTAATGCTTCTCTAACAAGCTAACAATACAATACAATACACAACGAACACTCCTACTTACTACTCAAAACTCTACTAACACATTATTAACAACTTCAACACCTAACACTTATTCATATATAACAGAAATGAACTTGCTCTATTTTTTGCAGTGAAAAACAAAGTAACGATAGAAACTATACTTACCAACACACAAACTACCACTTTACAGCTCATAACTTCAGAACTTACTTCATACAAACACACTATAACAACTATGGAAGAAATATGGCTCCCACTTACACTAAACATGAACCAAAAATTCACTATAACTTCATATACTCCTTTTTGAAACCATTCTCTGATGCTAGCAGGTTAATCTATTTCTAAGGTCATATACACGGATAGACATCACAATAGAAGGAGCAAAAAGAAAATAAAAGAAGATTAGCAAATCCGAGCAAATACCAATTGGATATGATATGCAAATCGATCTTATTCAGCTTGCAATTTGCTAGATATGACTCACTAGTTTGAATTATAGGGTTACTCGCTACTACTTTTTGCTAAAGGGAATAGATAAGAGTTAAGGGATAAATGAGAACATTAAGGTTGCTCGAAAGGGAAACTTGTAACATTCCAATGTAATGTGTTGTTGTCTATGTACAAAGGTAGGGAGGTATTTATGTGGACTCACTAGGATTATAAGGTATACATGGAAAAGACAAAAAGGGGTAATTTACAATTAGAATACATGAAGTATACTAAAAGGAATAAAAGAGATAAAAAATATTTTGTATAGAAATAATAAGAATCCTTTTGGAATGTCATACTAGAAGGCATATGTGAGCAGACAATTGGCGCCATGTAAAGAAGCTGTTCTTGTTGATGCGAGGTTCTTTACAGTGTTGTGGCGGTAAAAATAAGGTTAAGGGACATTAGAAGAGGGTCTGAGAACTGGGTAGATCTGGTCCAATTTGAGTCGGAGCTCAAATACTGATAAATATTTGGAGTTTAGTTCAGCATTTTCTTTAAGTTGGATGTTTTGGCAGCTAGGCGCAATCAAATGTCTAAGGTCAATCAACTCAGACGCTGTCTGGATCATGGTAAGAACTTAGCGATAGGCATATATGCTTGGCAGCTTGGAAACAATACTGCTACTAATGAGGGCTCCGTAATAGTGTAAACGATGGAGATTAGAATATGAATCCTCATCTTTAGTGGAGCTAGTATTTTTTGTGTAAGTCCTTAGAGTCCTCTAGTTTAACTATGCATGATTGATCTAAAGAGTTGACTCCTATCAGGCATAATCAAATCAAGTTGAACTTAATAGTATTAGGCTTAAGCTCAGCTGGAGTTTAATTGAGCTTTAAATTTTAAGCTCAAACCTGACTTGAAAATCTATATGGTAAGTTTAAGCTTTACTTGATTAACTTGATTGAGCTCAAACTTTTTATAAATTTTTCATAACTAATTCAGATTCACTTATATTTAAATACATTAAAAATTATAATAGCTCGAGCTCAACTAGATTATTATCGAATCAAATTCGAGCTGAACTTAAGTAGTTTACAAATAAGCTTAGTTCATTTATAGCCCTAATCACCACTCATTAGGATACTTTAAGAGTAACTTTATTGCCGATGCCTATGCCTATGCCTAATTTCCAATGTTAAAGGAATAATTTGTCATTCCTTAAGCAATGGAGTACATATCTTGGCAAGGGAACATGCCTTGTCAAAGGGGCATCCCTTAATCTAATTTTTTTAAAAAAAAATAGAAATTTAATTGCAAAATCAAAAATAGTGATTTAAAAGTTATATTATGGGACTCATAAAATATTAAAAAAAAAAGTATAAAGGAACTTTGGTAAAGGAATCTAGAAATAAAGTGTATAGTTCCTTAAGGGGAAGAGTTTCTTAAGAAGTTGACATAATATTGTAAGGAACTTTTAGGATTCCTAGGAGATAAAGTTGTTCTAATAAGCCATAGCTGCTAAAAAATTCTGATGCAATCAATATTGGCGGCCTTTACTTTCTTTTTCTTATTTACCATTCTAATCGCTTATTTGCTTTTACTTTATTTAATTGAATAGAAAAGTAAAATAGTATTAGAGGGATAACAAGATTAAAATGATGAAAATACCCTTATTATATTATCTTCTCTCTCTGCTTCCCTCTCTCTGGTTTGCAACAGACATAGATCACCCACTCTTTCAATCATCTTTTATTACCTTTCAACCTCTTCTCACCTTAGTTGTCTTCAAACTCTCAAAAAAACACTCATCCTTAACTTTGGCCCTAGTCAGTGATGGCAAAAGAATTTATGCTCAACAGTCTAATACGAGCCCATATTAACATGGTCATACCCATCACCATGCTAATTGATAACTCTGGTATGATTGTCACGTTTTTTATGGGAACAATTCCATTCTTTATTAGCATTTGACTAAGGAAGAGAAAGTGTTCAATGTTCCTCACAAAAGGTTAAGTATCATTCTTGCATTGTCTAAGATGTGGTGTTTTTTTTTTCCAATGGTTTGTTTACTCTCTCTAACCCTTAGGACGATGACCTTTGCTTATGGAAACATTCCTTAAGTATCTCTGCTTACTAGCATGTTGTATGTAATTACCTAATAGTCTATGGTGTTTTAGTGGTGGTGGTTGATGACTATAATGATGGTTGAGGTATTGGTGTGGTGATGGTGTTAATGGTGGTGGGTAGTGAATAATTGTAGTGGGTGTTGTAGTGGTGCGATGTTTGATTAGAGGAAAGGACCGTAAAAGTAACTTTCTCCTCCATAGATTTGCACTTCTTAGCTCTAACTAAAGAATCCCAAGTTAGAATTACAGTCACAATTCTACAAAGATTGTAATCTAAAAAAGTAAATATGATAACAGGGAGGACGTAAAGAATAAGGAGAGAATGGAATTGCCATTCCCTCCTGTAAGCCCCACAATTAAGCAATCCGAGGTTTCGATCGGTTGAATGATCTGATCGAGCCTAAATTATAAAGTAAAGTTAAAAATATTAGTAAACCGCTCCCGTAAGTTTGAATTTAAGAAAATAAGTAATAAAATAGGAGACTACAAAATTTTCAAATTTTAAGTATATAACTCGTTATTTATCGAAAATACGTAAAAGGCATTCATGTACTTAACGAATCGCTAGAGATAAATTATATGTATACTAAAAATTATAAAATAATCTAAATAATATTTAGGAATATTTATTTGTACTATATATGAATTTACATGTAAGTATAAATACGCGTAGTTTCTTAAAATATGCGAAATGTGCTAAAATAATACAAAATGCTTAAAGAAAATTCATAATTAAATAAGGAAAAATCAAGAAAAATCATGAATGATCCAGAATTGGGTCGTGGCAGCTGGGAAAAATAAGAAAAAATTCGGCCAATTAGAATAAGCCAACATAAAAGCCAAAAATCAAGGGATAAGGCAATTGTCTTGTTCCATTTAATGCATAATAAATCCTCTAAAGCCCTATAAATAGCAGGAAAAATTCAGGAGCTCATTTGGACAATTAGAAATCAGAAAAAATTAGGGGAAGACGAAAATTGAGAAAAAAATTCGGTTTAGAAAAAAAATTAGAAAAACTGTGCAATTAGGGCTTTCAAAGGGAACCCACACCAGACGAGGAGCTGGGAGTGGACGGTCACCACCACCACACGGTGGTGGCAACGCCCAGTCTGGACGACAAGGCTACGGTGGCCGGAGCCACCCAGATCGATGAGTCCGATTTCTAACCCAATTTTGTGTAATTTTGTAAAAATAGTAAATATTATTAGAAAATTATGAATTTTGTTATTCTGAGATATTTTTGTATTTAGTTTGTAGGAAAAATATTAGTTTGATGAAAACATGCCCCGTAATATATGATTCTTAAGAAATCATACAAAACCGAACACATTTTGGTTTAGAAATAAATGACCTTAGGAGTGTAGTTTAGAGCTCAATTTTTTTTTTTTAGGATTCTCATGTGATATAGAATAGTGCCATAAAGCCATTTTTTTTAAAATTAATTTTTGAAATTTTTTAAGTTGATTTTTAGTCCTAAAATGATGGAAAAATTGGGTAATTTGGAGTTAATTAAGTAATTAAATTATTAATTACTGACTTAGTGAATAAGTAGATGTTTAGGGATGTTAAAATATGATGGAGATTGATACTTGTAGCATTTAGGGTATTAGATGTAATTATTAGGTTAATTATGTAGTAAATAAGTAATATGGAAAAATAGTACATTTTAAGTTAATTTTGTAAATTTAAGTAATTAGGAGTAAAATCTGATTTAGGATGAATTTAGACATTTTGAAATGATAATTGATGTTTAGAGATGATAATTGGAGTGATATAAATATTAGAAGTGTAATATATACATAAAAGGTAATAATACATAATAGGTAATTATTGGAAATATAATAAATAGGAAATATTATAATAAAAATTGATATTGTGATAATAATAAAAATATACAATAAATCTGATAGGAAATTTGAATTTATGTAATTATATGAAAAATGTAAAAATTTCTCACATTAGGAGTGAATTCGGTACACTAATAAGGATATAAGTGTACCGGGTGAAATAAAATACTGACTAGGGGTAATGATGATATTTAAGAGATCGGGAAATAATGTGATTAATTTCACATTATGGGTTGAAACGAATTTCTAGGGTTAGAGTATAAAACACTACTTAAAAACCGAACTAGAATCTAATTTAGAAATCGATGCGAAAACTGAACCCAAACCTAACCCCAACCTAAATAATTGTAAAAGACATAAGACCTAGATAATTAGGCATATTAAACCCTAAACAAAACGTAACAATAAGTGTTATAGGATAAAATGAACCTATAATAGTTATATGAAAAGCTGAAACCACGTTTGTGTTATAGGGATGATCGGCGATGGCCTGATCAAATCGGACCTCGAGTGAATGAGCGAGGAGTCGAGGTAAGTTGGGATTAATACGATGCTGTATTTTGGAGGCTTAAGATTATGTTTGGTTGTGCTTGTTAGATAGTTGAATATGTGCATGTGTTTGATTATGGGTAATGCTATGATCATGTTTGTTACTCTAGTACATATTGTATGATTTGTATGAAAGGATTGATCACCTTCAACTGGACTTAATCAAATATTCGATGAGTAATCATAATCGGACATGCATGGCAACCCGTTAAGGGAACTTAGAACTCTCCGACCAAATACTGACCCCTTCAGAAGGGATATTATAGGATTGCAAAATGGTCCCTTCTTCATCCTCAGTCGAACTAAGTGACAGAAGAGGAGGTCGCGGCGAAGGTAAAGATAGTGGTTCAAAGGTAGTCGCGGGAGGAGCAAGGTCTCTATTACACAAGCCTGGGTTTGGTCGTGAGCTGTTGCATTAACAGCAACTCCTCAACCTGGATTAGAGCGGGCGCAATTTCTTTAATCTCACGACGGGCCGAACAACGTCGTGCGATGACATTTGCTTGCACATGCATTGCACCTAATAAGTGATTGAAAACCTTGTTGTGTATATGGTATAGTTTTAAGTCCTCCGTCCTAACTTACTGAGCTGTGGTTGCTCATATCCCTACAGACATCGTGCAATTGCTGGCTAAGAAGCGGCCACAACTACTCTGAAGCTAGCAACTGCTGGATCCTGGGGAGTGAGAAAAATATTGAAGAACGAACATATATTTTTAAGGTTTAAGCTTTTACTTTAGAACTTCTCCTTTTTTTTTATAATGTAATAACTAGGAAATATATTTCGGAAAAATATTGCAAACGATAATTGTAATCACTAAATTATAGTGAATATATATATTTCCTCACTTTCTTAAATGAATGATTTATTGAAATTATAAATTGTTTACTTCAAAGCGGTTTAGTCGTTGACGCCTTGTGTAGATTAGATCTAAGATAGCGGTTGTAAGGCCAACTTCTATCTTAGGATGGTTTACACAGCGGGACTATTACGACTCAGCCACTTCGGGACGTGACACCTCCTAATGAAAGCACTACAATTATCCCACCTACTCTTGTTTGGAAACCTTTCATTTTCAATTGAGTTTTCCTTTTATCTTTTATAAATCTTTCGACGTTTATTTAAATCTTGAATTTGTTGAGTAGAAAATAACAAAAAGCAAAACAAATATATATACACACACATACACACACACTCTTTATGAAATTTAACACTTAACAAACACTATAAAGTTGAACTTATCTACTATTTACTTTATTCATTTTCATAAAATTATTAATTAATATATTATTTTCTAACTTATAATATATATTTTTCAAAAAAAAAATTCTTCTAAAAATATATAAATTTTTGCTTTTCAATATGCTATAATCACTACTTTATCATAATTATGAAATATAAATGGATAAGATATAAATAAGATAATTTTTTAAATGTCAAACAAATATGAATTAGATATAAAATACAAAATTTAAAAAGAAAGAAAAACAATTTAAATAATCACACTAAAACTGTATAACTTTTGGTACTATGAAAATTTTGACTCATGTTAAATACAACTCTAGTTTGAAGTAATGAACCTCTAAATTGCAAAATGCTTCAGAGTGTTGTATTTTTTAATGCCTTCCAAATTGTGGATGACAACAGCCACACTTTCTTCATTCTAAATTATTTAAAAAAAAAAAAAAGAAAAGCAAAAGATGGTGTATCATCTTACTGACTTACTCTTGATTAAATTAAAGATCATGATATTCCATTAACTAGTTTCGTTTTGGCTTGTAATTAGGGATGTAACTGGGGTAAATTAGAAGAAGGTTTTATAAAACCCTAACGCGTCTCTATAAAATTTGGTATATTTCAAAACCTTATAAAAATTATATAGAGTTTTACCTCAAATTTTCAAAATCAAACCCTTTAAGGTAAAGAATCATATAGGGATGAGTTTTTATAGGCTTTAAAGAACTCCATAAGGATAGGTTTTCATAAGGTTTAGATAGGATCAAAGAGAGAGTAGAATAAAAAAAAAAAAAGGTTAAATAAGATTAAGATTTCATTTATTAATTTATATAATAATAAAAACTGAGAATCAAATGTATTGTAAAATGTAAAACTTATACAAAGCATATATAGTATGTAAGTTAAAAATAAATATTTCTACTAATATATAATCTTTTATGAAGTTGAATCTCTCATTAAAGTTTTTTTTTTTTTATAATATTAAAACTCAATCTTAAAACTTATAAAATTATGAATCTATTTCTCAAAATTCGATAATAAATCTTATAAGATTTTTATCAAATTAAACGAATCGATTACCTTTAATAACCACCTCAATTATATGCCTATTCACTAGTCTTAGAATTCAACTTCCTTTCTTCCCCACCCAAAATGATATTTAATGAAACAGTACCGAAAAATTCTTTAAACGGTGGCTTCGAGATATTCGAAGACAACGGATTACGAATATCCGCATTATGCGAAGCCGTGAATCCCACACCAACCAAGAACAGGGGCAAATAATACACGACTTCATATCAGATTTAGGAAGCAATATTTCCATCCTTTTATCGATACAAATACGACATATTAGGAAGGTCCATGATGCTTGTAACAAGCTTCTGATATGCCCATGATGTGGGTTAAAAAAGATTAAGCAGTAAACTATGTATTTAGATGAATAACGTATATATATTAATAAAATTTTAATATATAAAAATATAAATAATAGTTTTTTTTGAAAAATTATATACTAATATTGGTATTTGTATGCCATTAATTTAGATACGTAACATATTAATACAATTTTTTAATTTTCTTATGACTATAGATGAATGAATATAAAATGGATAAGATATAATATACCCATACTTTACTCTATCTTATAAATACAAGTTTCAATTTTTTTTTACCTAACCTTAAAATCATCTTGTACCTTATAAATTTTATAAAGCCAAGTACGGTAGAACTTGTACATTTTTCATTTTTATTTATCTACTTTTAAAATATTATATAGATATATAATTAATATCAAACATGTAACTAAATTAATAGACCATATAATAATAATTTGAAAAATTCTTATATTTATAACAATATGAAACTTTCGTTGGTAAAATAGTGAATAATCTTGTAATTAGAAACGTTCAATTTTTGGTTGAATTATGTTAAATTATTTTTTTATATTTTCTTTTGGAATCATCAAAATAAAATTTTCATCGAATCGTAAAATTACTATATATAGAATATAAAAACAATGTATCGAGTAGATATAAGATACTACCTTATATATTTTAGAGTGTAAATTTTAAGATAAATATAAGATATTTTAATACCATATTTATAGCTTGACATGTGAGATTAAGTTTAGAGAAATCGCTGTTGAAAACCTAATCCGTATGGGGAAGTTCCCCTAACAATTTTCCGGACATGTCCATCACGTGGTTTGGTTGGCGGGGAGAAGTCAAGATCCCATGGTCCTGCACCTGCCATATTCATTATGAAACCTAACGGGCGACGTGTCCCACTCATTACCCCCAATAAGCCAAGCAAATGGAGACGCAAACAAACCTCAAACACTAACTACTGTTCGTTTCATGATATTTTCTTTTTTTTTTTTGGAAAAAGAAAAAGAAAATGTCTTATACGATGATATATAATATATAGTATTTATAATTGTAAAATATTTAAAAATTACATAAGTTTTATAATAAGTACGTAAATATTCTGAAAATATTTATAAATATGTTACATGATATATTTTTAACCAATTTTATGTCATAATTTTGACTCTAAAAATTATCTATTGGTTAAGAATGACAAAATGCTGATATAATGTTTTGCAAGTTTATCGAAAGCTAATATAATTTAATCTATTGATTTTAAAGTCTCAAAAACATTTTCCCTAATCAAAACCACAATGCAAGTCCAATTTCTCCTCTCCTCCTTCTCATTTGGACTTTGGCTCCTTCCACAGCCAAATGCAAACAACGACAAAAAGTTAAAGGAACTAAAAAAAGCACATGTCCTTTTCTCCTCTTTCTGGCTGTGAAGCTTTTGGAATAAACATGTGAAGTTGTGGACGTGTTTCATGACCGACTCCTTCAGCAACCAAGTAAAAATATATATAATTTATAAATACTTGGATTGGCTTTAAGTCCTTTCGTACTTTTTTTTAGTTATTAAAATAAGATGTTGGGGGTTGTCTCTCCTTTGGTGCTTTTGGTGTTGAGTTCAGTGATATCAGCTTCTAGTGCTGTTACATACATTAGAAGTGACTTTCCTCCTGGTTTTGTGTTTGGTGCTGCAACATCTGCTTATCAGGTTTGCTAATCTCTCTCTCTCTCTCTCTCTCATATATGCATGCATGCATGTATGTATATATATAAAGTTGTGAATTTATGTATTTTGATGCTTTGCTAACATATGGGATCTAGCTAGTTTTATAGTTCATCCCTTGGAAATAATTAAATGAGAAGTCAAACGACTCCATTTGCAACATATGGAGACATATACTATGTGTGTGTGTGTGTGTGTGAATATATGTAGAGAAGATAGATTAGAGTGACTGAGTGTGTAATTATGATATAAGGTTGAAGGTGCAGCAAATGAAGATGGGAGGACTCCTAGCATATTCGACACTTTTGCCCATTCAGGTCGGTGTTGGTCTTGATGGAACATTACTACTTTAGATGGCACTTACTCTTAACGTATGGAGCTTATGCCTTACCTAACATTCAAGAATTGTTTTTTTAACTCTCAAACTGTTGATAAAGCACTGAAACAGTCCCTATTCATGTGCCTTTTAATGATGGTTTCTGGGAGTTAAAAAAGTGTATATTTTTGAAAGTTATGGAGACGTTAAGCATGTTTTAGGAGTTTGGGGTGTCTATTTGTAACAGATTAAAAGTTTCAAATGTATGTTCTTTAGATTGGTTATTGAAGAAATTTTTTGTAAGTATGCTATGAGATGAGCATGACAACCATATCAAGTTTCTTGTTGTTTGAATTTCTCCTCGAACTTTCAGGGATCACACGCGGAGCTAATGGTGATGTTGCATGTGATCAGTATCACAAGTATAAGGTACACGAGAGTAGTAAATTATCTGATACCTCCCTCACAATATATATGCTTTTTTCTCATTACCCTGTTTTGAGGAAATAGTGTATACAAGTTGCAACTAGAGAGTGCTGATTCTTTTGACCATATTCCTTCGCATTCTGATGGTGGTTCATATATACAGGAAGATGTGCAACTCATGGCAGACTTGGGATTAGAAGCTTATAGGTTTTCAATTTCCTGGTCAAGGCTTATCCCAAGTATGACAAACTTACGACTAATCGTTGCTCGTGATAACAAGACTAAGAATATCTTCTCTGTTTGGATTGTTGAGTTTCGCTCCACGATCTGATGGTCTAAAAGCTTAAGCTTGTTAGATCTAGCATACTTCTATATTCATTGCTTAACACTTCCCCTCATACTTCGGTACCATGTTGAGTTTTAACTCCACAACTAGATGATTTCAAAGCTTAAGCTTACCGATTTTTGTGTAGTTTTATATTCGTTGGTTAATATGGAAATGTATTGATTGCTCTGTCTTTTAGATGGAAGAGGCTTGATCAATCCAAAAGGTGTGCAGTACTACAACAACCTCATCAATGAATTAACCCGCAAAGGTCAAAGCCTCAGTACTATTTCTTGAGAACATTTCCTTTAACAGAACATTATCTCCATTTATTTGCGCTGAAAAGAATGGTTCCTATTGTCAATGTTAACAAGTTCCTTAAATTAGCAGGAATCCAACCACATGTGACATTGCACCATGTTGATTTGCCACAGGCATTGGAGGACAAATATGGAGGATGGATAAGTAGAAAGATCGTGTATGAAGATCATGGATTTTTGCTGCCTTTTTCTTTTGCTATCAATTGGAGTTATTCCTGAAGTAATGACCAACTTATATCAATACTAATGCAGGAAAGATTTTACAGCATTTGCGGATGTATGCTTCGGATTGTTCGGGGATAGAGTTAAGCATTGGACAACTTTCAATGAGGCCAATATTTTTGTGATATCAGGTTATGATAACGGTTTCCTGCCACCCAGGCGATGTTCATCTCCATTTGGAGTTAACTGCACTAGAGGCAACTCTTCCATTGAACCATACACTGCAGCTCACAATATATTGTTATCACATGCATCAGCTACGCATCTCTACAAGAATAAATACCAGGTATATTATTGCTTCCATTTGCATGATACAGTAGTTACATTTTCTAGTACAACGAAGGCCCTTGGATCAACCCAATTCAGAAAAGTACTATACGTGTTACTATGGCTGTTGCTTTTAAAGCCCATGTTTGAGTTTGAACATTGTCTGCGTGTTTCTATTTCATATCATACATTCCCGAGCAATGAATAGCAATGGGGTTTTTCGCATATGCATTCTTAAAACATTTTACTTTTTCTTGCAGAACATACAAAAGGGACAAATAGGTCTAAACCTCTTGGCTATCTGGTTTGTCCCTTTCACAAACTCTAGTCGGGATATTGTCGCAACTCAAAGAGCCTATGATTTTTATTTTGGTTGGTAAGCAATAAGCAGCAGCACAAGCTGAGCGCTGTCCCTTCATGCTGTTTATACAGAACTTACCTATACACCAGAATGAGTAGGCCTCTTCACGAGTTCCGTGAACTTCCATCTACTCAAGGAGATATAGAAATCTACTTATGCAGCCATGACTTTCTTTGTTTTAATCTTTCTTGAAGTGCACACTGAATTAAGGAGAGGATTTCGCTTGTCATTCTGCTGCAGGTTTGCAAGTCCCCTGGTTAAAGGGGACTATCCTGAGAGTATGAAGAAAAATGCTGGATCCAGAATCCCTTCCTTCACTGAACTTGAATCTGAAATGGTAAAGGGCTCGTTCGACTTCATAGGGCTCAATTTTTACTTTTCAGCCCGAGTGAGGGACAATCCTCAGATATTGAACACAGAACCTCGGGACCTGAATGCCGACATCGGTGCAGAGATCATATGTATGGAACAGATTGTGCTATGCTCTGCGAGACGTCTTCAACCAAAAATCTAATCGAACTAAACTTAAACTATTTCCTTTTTGTCTATGGCAGATGGGCATGGAAACAACTCTAACAATTCGTTTTATGAGGTAGAAGTTCGTAATATAAATCAATTGTACCTACTACTTCATTTAGTACATCGTATCATTTCACGATTCTTCTTTTAAGGTTCCTATAATTCCTTGGGGTCTACAAGGTGTGCTGGAGTACATCAAGGATGCTTATGGGAACCCCCCAATTTTTATCCATGAAAGCGGTACACGACTTTGTCTCCCTCTTAAGAGCCAGAATTCTAATCTCGATGGTTTGGTTTGCTCATATTTTGGAGCACAGGAGCATTTGTAGCTACTTTATCGCGTGAAGAGAACCAAAATCTGTATCAGTTATAACTCTTTTTGTGGCATTACAGCCAGAAATATAATTAGAAGCAGCATTTAAGAAACAATTAGATAAATTCATAGGATGAAACAGAGCAAAATTGTATCTCCAGGCAGAACAGGACACTAGTGACATGGTTGAAGTTGTTCCTCAGTTCAACTAATCGTCACGAATTACCCAGTACTTTTTACAGAAACTCTTCACCTGTTACATTTTTCTCAGGCCAACCATTGCCAAGGAATGCAACACTTGAAGACCGGCCGAGAGTGAAGCTTCTGCAAGAATATATTGGTGCATTGCTTGAAAGTGTGAGGTACGTCCCCCCCACCATCAAATATCTCAAACTTTGCGTACAACAGCTCAAGCAATGGAGTCCTATATGTTCTTGCTTTCTAACGAATCACCTTTTGTTTATTGGCAGGAATGGATCAAACACAAGAGGTTACTTCGCATGGTCGCTCTTGGATCTGTTTGAGCTATTAGACGGATACAACTCCTGCTATGGTCTAGTCTATGTGGATCTGGATGACCCTGAATTGAAAAGATACCCAAAGCTCTCTGCACATTGGTATTCCCACTTCCTGAAAGGAGGAAGAGTCAGTTCAGATGGCTTTATTGAGCTTATGAAAAATTTTTCGACTCATTCCTCATAGTCATTTCCTGTAGTTCTTAATGTAACAAGCCAGAAGTGAAATGACTACATAGAGATTTGCATTCAGGACATCGTGCTTCGATATCATGTTGAAGTTAGCATCTCTTAATCGTCACATATACAATTGGAGCCAATACATAGTCTCTCTGTAGGTAATCTTTTGGCCAACCTCTATGGAAAATAGTGGAGAAAAAAAGAACAAAGCAATGCATAATCAATGCTCACCATGGGTGTAGTCCTATTAAGGAAGGATGTATATGGAATATGCTTTTTTTTTTTATTTTTTTTTTAAAATACATAAAACTTTTAATTTAGTTCAGCTTACCCTCTAAACTTTTAAAATATAATTTTTTATTTTTAAACTTTTATAAAATGACAAATAATCTCTATAACTTTTTAAACTTTAATTATTTGTGTGTAAACTTTTCCTATATTTAAAAAGTTGTTTACACACCAAAATCGATTAAAATTTAAATAGTTATTCTTAATTTAGAAAATTGTTTGTCAATTTATAAAAGTTTAATGATAAAAAATTACATTTTATAAATTTGGGAAGGTAAATCATACTTAAATAAAAGGTTAGAAGGGTTTTATGTAATTTTCCTTATTTTTTTTAATTAGTATAAACTAAAAACAAATAATGAGTATTTTAATTGCAATATATGCAATAATGAGTATTTTAATTGGGATATATGCATGTTTTCGAACTTGAGAACAAACATATATTATTTGTATATATTACATATTATAACGCTGATTTCCGATTTGCATCACTTAATTCAACATCTCTAATCATAATTCGAAACCAAAACAGACGTTTCTCCATTGGGATTATCCCTATGATAAAATCAATCGAGATAGATAAATAAAATATCAATCAATACCAGATTCCAACATGATCCGAGGAATATGAGTTTCGTGAAAAACAAGGGCGATTTGTTCGGCTAAGGAACATGGGTTTTATGGTAATGAAAGAGACTGATTATCTCAAAGACTTCTTCAGCAATCGGAGTCAAGATCAAGAAGGTTATATAATTAAGTGGACTTGACATCGGTTATGACTCATGACAAAGGATTGAAAACGAAAGACAACCCTTTAATTACTAAAATCCATCAATTGGTTAGTTTCATGATGGATTAGTTTTATGGAAGTTAACCACAGTTCATGAAAAATTGTTCATAACATTTTTTATTGGGTAAATTACAAAGAAATGACTTGTGTTTTAGGTCATTTATAAATATATTATCTGTGTTTTATTTTTTAACAAAAAAAGGTAACCTATATTATTTAATCTTTTGTTAATTATAGATCTAAAAACATGTCAACATCTCATTATTCTTAAAAAAAAAAGATTAAATGAAATAATATTACAAAACAATTTTATTCACATAATTTAATAAAAAATATAAAGAAAATTACAGAAAAAAGAGAGGAAAGCAAAGGACGATTGATGACCATCAAAGTAGATGACTTATTTTCATTCCTCAAGTCAAACTAACAACGATGAATACATGAGGAAGTATTGGGCCAATATTTTCAAGGACAAAAAACACTATCATGATGGTTAACTCTAACACCAAAACATTTGAAAACAATGAACTTAAATAAAAGAAAGAAAAACTTAATAATGGTCTTGTCGTTCCTCAGTTCTTGCCGGTAGTTGACTAAGGTCTGTACGTACTAGGCCTATAAAATAATACACAGTGAAGCGACGCCGTGAGGTTATTCGGTGTGATCACTTCGATACTTAAGTCAGTGATAAGCTTTTTATGTATCGAATACTGAGTGCGCAGGCTTAAAATGCAGAATTTTATAGAGAGAGTTACCATTGGGTAAATATCTGGTATTTATAATAAAGTGGAGCCAGCCGTTGGAGATTAGTTGACAGGAGAAATTTTCTCCCACAAGTGTTGGAGAGTGGAGCTATCATGTCCGACGTATCCCTAACATTTAGGACATGACTGTTTTATCCTTATCTTATAGTTTATAGCCGTTACGATTCTTTATGGGCCTGAGCCACTAAAGACTAAGCTCGAAGCCTACAGAGGTGAGCCTAGCAAGGTAAGGCTGGGTGGATCCGGTCAAGCATGAGAGGTCCCTACCCAAAGTGCCCTATCAACACTTGCCCCCTGCCATAGTCTCATTGCCGAAGAAAAGGCAAGGAGAAGGAATGCATAAGCCGCTCAGATGTAAACAATCCAACTCCAAGAAATTGGATTCAATGCCATGATGCCGACGTGATGAGGTTACAGATCTAAAGTGATGGATGATTCAAGATGAGAAGGCCCAAAGTAGTGAGTCATCTTAGACAATGGTCTGCCGGTTTGAAAGTGTCCAAGGCTAGGTGAGCAGGGGTGTTAAGGTGCTCCAATGTTATAAACCGGTCTACTTGAACAGAGCCTAATAGGGATCGAGCGGACATAAGTACATCATGTCTTCGTAATGTCAACTAGGTGTAGATTGGATAGGCCCTGAAGAAGCTTCTTGTTAAAGGGACTTTTAAATGCAACTTTTGTCCACTTGTATTCCATGCATTAAATGCAACGTGATAGGTGTTGCGTTGCAGCAGACTAGTGTACAACTACATGCTTTTTGCCCTTTTAAAGGTAGTCGTCCCATTGAAACGCTTTCCACATGTCTGCTGGGCAACATTCCAAGGAATTTGTGTTTATACGTATCCCTATGACCGCCTGTACAACTTTCCAAGCAGTTTTCCTATAAATAAGAGGATTATGAAGAGAGAACACTTTTTTGCAATCTTTTCACTCAGTTGTCATAATTTCTACATTCGTGTTCGAACTTTCAAACCTTCTTCAAAAGCTTTAATTTTCCTTTTCAATAATCATAATCATGTTTACCAATAGGGATGAGACTAATTCTTCTTCACTGAAACTTACCTCTAATTCAGATTCTACAAGGAGTAATCCTCCTCGGGCGTAAGAGAGCAAAGTGTTGTCACTAGCACAACTCAACCAACCTACGAGGATGGCCGTAGAAGCATTGGATAAGGCTAAAATCATCAATGCCATCCTCAGAGATGTGTATGCGGATATTCTCTTGCTCTCCGCTAAAGATTTATTCAACGCTCTCGGTACAGGGAAGGGGCCTGACTGTCGTATCAGCAAAAGTAAGGATTTTGCCCCCAGCTGGGTCATTAATAGCTTCCTTGTGAGGGTGATACCTGGATGGCATATTCAGTTGCCGTGCAGGGATGAATGGGTAGCCCGCTAAAGATTTATTCAACGCTCTCGGTACAGGGAAGGGGCCTGACTGTCGTATCAGCAAAAGTAAGGATTTTGCCCCCAGCTGGGTCATTAATAGCTTCCTTGTGAGGGTGATACCTGGATGGCATATTCAGTTGCCGTGCAGGGATGAATGGGTAGCCCTACTATTGGAAAGGCACTTCGCGGTTTTCGAGAAGTGCCTAGAATTTGGGCAATGCCTCCCCTCAAGTCATTTTGAAAGGGAGTATTTATACTGCTACCGCTGCAATCCGTCCCAGATTCCTCTGAATGGGTGGATGGTGTTAAAGACATTCCAAGTGCTCTATGAATACTTGGTGGTAAGGGCTACTCCCGAGCTCTTCTGCCACTTCTACATGTGGAAGAGCATTGGGGGGTGGTTGTCACGCCCTGAAGCAGCAAAGTTGTAACAGTCCCACTGTGTAAACCATTCTAAGATAAAAGTCGACCTTACAACCACTATCCTAGATTCGATCTATACAAGCGTCCATGACTAACCCACTTTGAAATAAATAGTTCATAATTTAAATAAGTGATTTACCTAAAAAAGTAAGAAAATATATATATACATTAGAATTTAGTTATTATAATTAACGTTTATAACGTATCACCATAATCTATTTCCTAGTTAATATATTATTCAAAAATGAAAAATTTTAAAATAAGAGCTTAGATCTTAAAAATATATGTCTGTTTTTCAAATGTTTTTCCTCACTCCTCAGGATCCAGCAGTTGTTAGCTTCAGGATAGTTGTAAAACGCTTTTTAACCAGCACCTGCAACGACGTCTATAGGGATGTGAGCAACCACAGCTCAGTAAGTCAGGACGGAGGATTTAAAACTATACCACTAACATAAACAAGGTTATCAACCAAATTATTAGGTTTAATGCATGTTCAAGTAAATGCCATCACACAATGTTGTCCGACTCGTTGTAAAATTAGAGAAATTGTGCCTACTCTAATTCGGGTTGAGAAGTTGCCGTTAATATAACAGCTTATAACTAAACCCAGACTTGTATAATGGAGACACTACTTCTCCCGTGACTACTTTAGAACCATTGAATTCACCCTTATCGTAACCTCCTCACCTATCACTTAGTTCAACTAAGGATGAAGAAGGGACCCATTATGCTATTCAATGCTAATCCTTTCTAAGAGGTCGGTATTTGGCCGGAGAATCCTACGTTTTCCCTAATGGGTTGCTATGCAGGTCCGATTTGAGATTACATGTCATATATTTGATTAGGTTCGATTTAGGGTGATCAATCATTTAATACAATACAAGCCAGAACGATAAACAGAATCATAGCATCACTTATAATCAAGTATATGTACACAACCAACTATCTATCAATCACAATCAAGTATTATCTCAAGCCTCCAAAATATAGCACCGTATTAATCCCAACTTACTTGGACTTTTCACTTACTCACTTGAGGTCCGACTTGCTCACTCACGACTTGCTCACTCACTTGAGGTTCAACTCGCTCAGGTCATTACCGATCATCCCTATAATACAAACGTGGTTTCAGTTTTCCATATAACTATTATAGGTTGGTTTTATCCTATAGCGCTTATTGTTATCTTTTATTTAGGGTTAAATATACCTGATTATCTAGGTTTTAAGTCTTTTACAATTCTTCTTAAATTATGTTAAGTTCTGTTTTAGTTTTCTCATCAATTTTTGAATTTGGTTTTTAACTCAATTTTTTGTTCGAGATTTATATGTACACCCTAAGAAATCATTCCGACTCATAATGTGAAATTAATTACGTTATCTTTAAATATCCTAAATATCGTTTTTAATCTCTAACTAATGTTCTAGTCCATGCAATATACCTGAATCTTAATTTAATTACCAAATTCACCCTCGTTATAAGAAAATCTTACATTTTTCATATAATTTATCCTAATTTAAGTTTCCTATCAGATTTATTATATTAATTTCTCATACTTACATATTACACATTATCACCTAATATGTACATAATGTGCACATCTAATATTCCATCATTTCAAATATCATCTCCTGACATCAAACAATATTCGAAATATCTAAATTCATCCCAAATCAGATTTTAAACCTAATTACCCTAAATTACCAAATTAACCTAAAATTTATCATTTTTACCTATTATATATTTACTACATAATATTCTAATAATTACATCTAACACTTCAAATGCTACAAATAGCATACTCCATCAGATTTCAACATCTTAAAACATATAATTATGCATTAAATCAGTAATTACTCATTTAATTACTTAATTAACCCTAAATTACTCATTTTATGCATCATTTTAAGGTCTAAAAATTATCTAAAAATTTTGAAAATTAATTTTTGAAAAAGGGCTTTGTAGCACTATTCTATATTACCTAAATAGTCTACACAAAAAATTTTAGCTAAAAACTATACTCCTAAGGTCATTTAGTTTTAATCTAAACAAAGCTCGAGTTTGTATGATTTCTTAAGGACAACATATCACGGGATATATTTTTATCAAAACAATATTTTTTATAAAAACTAAATATAAAAATATTTCAAAATAATAAGTTTCATAATTTTCTAACTAACTTTAATATTTTTAACAATTTAAGAAAAATCGGGTAGAAATCAAGACTTACCAGAATTGGTGGCTCCGGCCATGGGTGTATCGACCCATCTGGGCACTACCACCACAGTGTGGTGGCGGTGGCCGTCCACTCCCAGCTACTCATCAGTGTCACGCCCCGAAGCGGCAGAGTCGTAACAGCCCCGCCGTGTAAACCACCCTAAGATAGAAGTTGGCCTCACAACCGCTATCCTAGACCTGATCTACACAAGGCGTCCACAACTAACCCGCTTTGAAGTAGACAATTTGTAATTTAAATAAATCATTTACCTATAAAAGTGAGGAATTATATATATATGTTATCATTCAATTATTGCAGTTAAAGTTTACAACATTTCTCTATAGTATATTCCCTAGTTATTACATCACTCGGAAATGAATTCTAAAATAAAAACTTAGACCTTAAAATATGTGTTTATTCTTCAATATTTTTCCTCACTCCCCAGGATCCAGCAGTTGCTAGCTTCTGAGTAATTGGTTGCCGCTTCTTAGCCAGCACCTGCACGACGTCTATAGGGATGTGAGCAACCACAGCTCAGTAAGTGGGGACGGAGGACTTAAAACTATACCATACACGCAACAAGGTTTTCAATCACTTATTAGGTGCAATGCATGTGCAAGCAAATGCCATCGCACGACGTTGTCCGGCCCGTCGTGAGATTAGAGAAATTGCGCCCGCTCTAATCCGGGTTGAGAAGTTACCGTTAATGCAACAGCTCACGACCAAACCCAGGCTTGTGTAATGGAGACTTTGCTCCTCCCGCGACTACCTTCGAACCACTGTCTTCACCCCCGCCGCGACCTCCTCTCCTGTCACTTAGTTCGACTGAGGATGAAGAAGGGACCATTTTGCAATCCTGCGCTATCCCTTCCGAAGGGGTCGGTATTTGGCCGGAAAGTCCTAAATCCCCTAACGGGTTGCCATGCATGCTCGATTATGATTACTGGTCGTATATTTGATTAGGTCCAGTTTAGGGTGATCAATTATTACATACAATTCATACAGTATGTACCAGAGCAATAAACAGAATCATGGCATCACCCATAATCAAGCACATGCATACATTCAACTATCTAACAAGCACAACCAAGCATAATCTTAAGCCTCCCAAAATACAGCATCGTATTAATCCCAACTTACCTCGACTCCTCGCTCGTTCACTCGAGGTCCGATTTGCTCAGGCCATCGCCAGTTATCCCTATAACACGAACGTGGTTTCAGCTTTTCATATAATTTTTATAGGTTCGTTTTATCCTATAATGCTTCTTGTTAGGTTTTGTTTAAGGTTTAATATGCCCAATTATCTAGGTATTAAGTCTTTTACAATTATTCTAGGTTTGGGGTTAGGTTCAGGTTCGGTTTTCGCATCGATTTCTAAACCAGGTTTTTAGTTCGATTTTTAAGTAGCGTTTTATATTCCAACCCTAGAAATTAGTTTCAACCCATAATGTAAAATTAATCACATTATTTCCCGATAACCTAAATACCATCATTACCCTTTGTCAGTGTTTATTTTACTCGGTACACTTAAATCCATATCAGTGTACCGAATTCACTCCTAATGTGACAAATTTTTACATTTTTCATATAATTCCATAAATTCAAGTTTCCTATCAGATTTATTGTGCATTTTTATTATTCTCAAAATATCAATTTTTATTATAATATTTTCTATTTATTATATTTTCAATAATTACACATTATGCATTATTGCATATTATGCACATAATGCATTTCTAATATTTCCACTACCCTAATTACCATCTCTAAACACCAATTATTATTTCAAAATGTCTAAATCCATCCTAAATCAGGTTTTACACCTAATTATTCTAATTTACAAAATTAACTCATAATTTACTATGTTTTTCTATTACTAATTTACTACATAATTAACCTAATAATTACATCTAACACCCTAAATGCTATAAGTATCATACTCCATCAGATCTTAACATCCTAAAACATTTAATTATTCACTAAATCAGAAATTAATCATTTAATTACATAATTAACCCTAAATTACCCATTTTATGCCTCTTTTTAGAGCCTAAAAAATTATCTAAAAATTTAGAAAATTAATTTTTGAAAAAGGGCTTCATAGCACTATTCTATATCATCTAAGTAATCTACAAAAAAATTTTGGGCTTGAAACTACACTCCTAAGGTCATTTATTTCTAAACCGAAACATGCTCGGTTTTGCACAATTTCTTAGGGACCATATATTACGGGACATAATTTCATCAAAATAACATTTTTTATAAAAACTAAATACAAAAATATCCCATAATAACAAAATTCATAATTTTATAATTATATTTACTATTTTTACAAAATTTCACAAAAATCGGGCTGGAATTTGGACTCACCAGTTCGGGTGGCTCCGGCCACCTCGGGCCGCCGTGGAGTTGTCGGCCGGCCTGGGCGCTGCCACCACCGTGTGGTGGTGGTGGCCGTACACTTCCAGCTCCTCTTCTGGTGTGGGTTCCTTTTAAAACTCTTAATTGCACAGTTTTTCTTATTTTTTTTATTTTCTGGATTTTATCTCTAATTTTTGACTCTCCCTAATTTTCTCACTTTTCAAACTGTTCAAATGAGCTCTGTAAATTTTTTCCCTATTTATAGACATTTGCTGTAATTAATATGCATTAATTTGACAAGACTTTGTCCAAATTCCTTGATTTTTGGCTTTTAAGTTGTTCAATTTCTATTGGCTAATTTTTATTTTTCTTATCCTGACATGCCACGACCTGATATTGATGCATCTTATCCTCTTCTGATTTTTTTCTGATTTTTCCATAATTATTTTATAATTTTCTTTAATTATTTGCTTAGTTTTCGGCCAATTTTAGTAATTACGCGTATTTTTATCTACACGTAAATACACGTGGGGTACACGTGAACATTCCTAAATATTATTTTGGTCATTCTAAAATTTTTAGTATACATATAATCTATCTCTAATAATTTATTAGTTATTATATTACACTTTTTGCCTTTTTGGTAATTAGCAGTTATTATACTTAAAATTTGAAAGTTTTATAGTCTCCTATTTTACTACTTATTTTCTTAAATTTAAGTTTATGGGGTCATTTTTACTAATATTCTTCTCAATAGTTTATAATTTGGGTTTGATCGGATCTTTTAACCGATCGCACTAAACCTTGGGTTCTAAGTTCAATCCTACGGTTACTTGGCTGAACTTTGGGGCTTACAGTCAGGTCTAGGTTCTCCTTAAAAGCCCTAACTGTACAGTTTTTTTATAATTTTTTGAAAAACCCTAATTTCGCCTCTCTCTAATTTTCTAAAATTCCATACATCTAAAATGAACTTCTGAAAAATTTTGGGTATTTATAGAGGTCCTGGAGAATTATTGTGTATTAAATTGATTTGACAGTTGCCTTATCTCTTCTTTTTCTTACTTTTTATTTATTGTAATTTGATTGGTTGCTTTTATTTTTTCAATTCCATATTTCTATGCCTCAATTTTGGATTTTTCCTCATTTTTCATGATTTTTCCTTAATTAATTATGAATTTTATTTAGTTATTTAGCATTATTTTAGCATATTTCTCATATTTTAAGTAATTACGCGTATTTCTACCTACATGTAAATTCATATATAGTACAAATAAATATTCCTAAATATTATTTAGGTTATTTTATGATTTTTAGTGTGCATATGATTTATCTCTAGTGATTCATTAATTATCGGAATGTATTTTATGCATTTTCGATAAATAATGAGTAATATAATTAAAATTTGAAAATTTTATTACTTATTTTCTTAAATTTGAATTTACGAAATCGTATGTACTAATATTTCTAATTTTATTTTATAATTTAGGCTTGATAAAATATTTTAACCAATCAGAACCCCGAGTAGTTGGTTGTGGAACGATGGCCTTACCTTCGGTTACGCCCGGAAAAGAAACTATTCTGCGGCCTTATCGACTCAGTTAAAGGTTGGTAGGACAAATACGGAGTGGTAAAGCTGCCTGAAAAGGCTACCTTCTGGACTTGATGGACCGAAATGGTTCGTACTAGAGGTGAAAAGAGGTTAGGTCCGAACAATGCTAAGGTTGTTGAGGAGATCTTATCACGCCCTGAACAAGAAGAGTCATAACAGTCCCGCCGTATAAACTAATCTAAGATAGAAGCTGACCTCACAGTTGCTATCGTAGACACAGTTTACACAAGACGCACAACTCAACCAGCTTAAAACGTCTGTTCTGACACCTGTTAATATTCAAACCTATGGTAGAGCTTTTACAAAATACTTGTTCTATATAACTTGCTGTTTAGTACCACAATAGTATTTAAACAAAAATTTTACGTCCAATGGTAAAGTTTACAATCAGAGTTTATTAAAAACCACAGGTTTTGCGATCCATATACAATAAGTTAGAAAACTAGTGGGCTCCCAAGGAATTCCCATTTAGTTTTCCTCAAAACTTAAAGACAAAGCCAAAAGATCAGGTTCAGTTAAATTCCTCGATCCTGACTTTCCCACACAGCAGCACACTAACCTGGGAACGGTGGTAACTAAACATCTTGCCTTTACTCAACACCTGCAAAAGATTATATAGGGATGTGAGCACAACCAGCCCAGTAAGTGGGACGGAGTCAGAAGAGTACTGTACAATCACGAATAAGGTTAATAATCATGATGAAATACAATGCAATCACTTAAATGAAAACATCGCACAGTGTTATCCGGTCCACTGTGAAGTTAGAGAAATTACATCTGCTCCAACCCGGATTGAGGAGTTTCATCGCGACTCAAGTCAGACCAAACCTGGGCTTGTGCAATAGAGAAACCCCCCCCCCCCCCCCCCCCCCCATGACCGCCTTCGAACCACGGCCCCCAACCTTGCCGCGAACTCCTCGCCTGTCACTTAGTTCGACTAAGGATAGGGAAAGGACCATTTCAGCTATCCTCATCGAAGAAAGTCGATGTTTGGTCTAACACTCTTAATCGTTTTCCCTAACGGGTGATTATGCATGTCCAATTACATTTTAGTCGAATAACTGTTAGTGTTAATCAGGGGTGACCAACAAGTTCATACAATACAGAATCCATGCAAATATGCAGAACAATACACCAAGGAGTTAAACTCCTGTTACAACCGAGTATCATTCACACACACAACATGCGCATAATCATCTAATTACAAACACAACCAGAAGTACTCTTGGGTCCCCAGATACTTTAAATAGTACCCAAACAGCGGTGAAGCTACAATCCCAACTTACTTGTTTAGATGTTCGCTATTGCTGACTTGAATTGTCAACCGTTTTTGGAAGGTTCTAATTACACAAAAGGTCCAAATTTAGTTTTCGTAATAATTACGAAAACATTAGGGTTTAATCTAAAATGGTTATATATATGTATATATATTATTTTCCATAATATGCAGTCATATTATTACTATATATCGAATTAAATTATTAATTATTGATACCGTATATCATATATACTATTACGTATTATATATCGTTTTGATCGTATCGAAACGTAGTTTTTATTTATTAATTCACGTTTTGATTCCGATAAGGTTACCGAAATGCGTATATTCTTAAATATGATATAGTTATAGGTTAGATTGCTTAAAGTTATCCGATTTCAACAAAACTAGTGTCATTGAGTTCGTATAGACCTAACAACATGTTTTACGAGTCCTGTTTCTAAAGATGGATTTTAACGGGTAGTTTGAATTTTTAATACAATTGTACATAATTATATAAAAACGATCATATTATGTCTAATTTACAGATTTAAATTATATTTTATCCAATTTGTCCTTATATTGTAACAATATAAGTATTATTCAATTCTAATACACCTAAAGTGTATCCCGATAAAAAAAATATTAATAATTATTATAAAAATCTCCATTTAATCCAATTTGATTAGCAATCCTATATATAGGTTTTATTTAACTATTTAATTCATTTTAGCCTATTAATATTACAAATACACCTCGACTTGTAATTTAAGCTATTTTACTTAATAAATTCGTAATAAATAGTTTGTATTACCCAATAATTCCCCGAAAATTTCTATGGACTTTTAAAAATATAGGGAATTCAGTCATCACTTCGTTTCAAGTTTCCGACCTATTGCCTATATTTTCATATTGACGATTTTACCCCTAAATTTGATAAATTATCCAATTGTAATTCTTTTAGCATCCAATTAATTTCAATCTGGCCTAAAAATTCAATAAATATTAAAATTATTCAAATCAAAATTCGGGATACATAGCAATTACCTACATCTCATGCATATCCTACACAAAAATTTTCAGCTAGAAACAACATTATTTAGTACATTTATTTTACAATTATATATTCGGATGAATAGTATATTTCTTAATAAAGTATATTAAATATTACGAATTTTTCAAAAATAAAAATATCACATGAAAGCATGTTTAAAATAACCTAAGTACAATTTTTTTCATAATTTTCTGGGCGAATTTACTAATTTTTAAAAATTCTTGAAAAATAGGGCAAGAATTTGACCTTGCTGTTCTTGGGTGCTCCGGTGGCCGGCGGCGGTTAGGAGGTTGTCGGAACGCCTAGACGCTTGGGGTACTCCTTGGTGGTGGAGTGGCGTAATAGCAGATCAAAGGGAACCCTAAGAACTAACCTTGCTCGGTAATTGTTCTGTTTTTTTCTTCTTCTTCTTCTTTTTTTATTTTCTACGATTTTTTTTCTGATTTTTCTTTCTGTTGTTTTTGGTTCCAAACTGCTAAATGTTGTCATTCTGCTGCTAGGATAATTTTTATAAAGTTCTTTCACCGCCTATGGATTTTTCTTTATTTTTTTCTTTTGTTTTTTTTCTAATTTAATTAAGCATGAGGTGTCATTTTGTTGATGAATTGCTTTTTGAATAAGCAATTCTCCTCCTTCTGCAGCAGCTACGTAGAATCCAGCAATCTCCATTGTATTTGATTAATTTTTCTTTTTCTTTTATTAGATAATTACTTAAATATAGATATTATATGTGAGAATTTGTTATTTAATAAATATTCAAATTTATACCCTATGTAAATAACATGTGAAATATATAACTTTACTCATATAATTAAGTTTCTAGTATATCTTTTATTTTTAGGATATGTTCTAAAGTCAATTTCATGAATTCAACACAATAAATATATAATTACATAATTTAGGGTTAATTTACGGGTATAATTATTATTTATACCGGGTATACTCGAAAAATTACGTGTATTTTTATATAATAAATTACCCTACATTATCTCATTTTATAGTTCAATTAACTTATCTCTAAGTCCTCGTTGCAATCTAAGTTCAATTTAGGAGTTCCGAACATTTTAGTGCTTTATTAAATATTCCAATTTCTAAGGGCAAAATTGGGGTTTCGGGTCATTATTACTAAAATCTAACTTCATTGTAATATCTCGACTAACTTTTTTCATTCTAGTCGCAAAGTTTGAGCTCAATTGGATAAGTTAGCCTAAAAGCCCTAAATCTAAGCTCGGTTGTCCTAAACTCAATTTTGGGAGCTTATAGATCTTGGCCTTCATGGAGCTGAGAAGTGGCCAAGAGATCAACGCTGCGGAGACCGTAGAAAGGTATTTCCAAAGCCTGATCTCCGAGCTCTTCCTCAGTATGAAAAGAGCTGTGTTAGAGAAGTGGGTTGAAGGTATTGGTTCATTCCTACATGCCTGTTTGTTGTGCTAATGTCTGGGTGCTTCGTCTGACGCCTATAGAATGGGTGGACTTCCTTAGTTGTGCTGGTTACAACGGTGTTTTACAAATAGTAGTGATAGTTTCCCTTGATTTGTCCTTGTTTTCTTTTTCTAACCATTAGATCAGTCTTCCTATAAGCAAGAGCTTGTCTTCAAGGGTGTCCCGTCCATTTGTGGACAATCCGATGAGTTAACGCCAGGTGTAATTGAAGGCAGGTTAATCAGCAAGGAAGGTGGCAAGGCGGAAGCCAGGGCCCGGATAGACTAGCAAGCCTCAGCTGAGGTCTATACCTCAGAGCATTCAACTTGTCATTCGGGATGAGCTGACGGTCGTAGCACCTTTGAGCGTAGCTCTACCCATTCCTGCTATCCCCTTGTCCGAACTTATCCTCGTAGGTGATGAAGGTGTCAATGCAGAGGGGTTCGACGTACAAATGTTTTCCTCTCTGAGGGTAGCCGAAGAAGGAATTGAAGAAATAGCCGCCCCTCCTGCTGTCGTAGGCAACAAGTGCAAGGCTCCTGAGGTACCTAAGGAGCCAGGTCCAAGGATAAAGAGGCAGAAGCCATTGTCAAGGGACTCTTTGGACAAGGGGAAGTGGAATGAATGGCCCCTAGCTCATCCCTTCCAAAGCGTAGATGACGTTGGAAATGAGTTTTTGGACGTCCTCAACAACTTTTGAAAGATAGGTTTAAGGCTAGACTCGTTCATAGAAGCGCCGTACACTTCCTTGGACGAGGTGCTAAATAGGAAGGCCCTTAAAATGGAGAACAAGAAGGCCCAGGGAAAGATCCTGCGGCCGAAATGAGAGGTCCATGCTAACGACCTAACACTAAGCCATTGGACCCTCAGTTACCGAGCTTCAATGGGGTCTTGTACCCCTAGTGACTAGGCTATGTAGGAGAAGATCTCTTAAGAGGGTGTGGGTGACCCCATACAAACTGTAAGCCACTTGAGTACCCTAATATGGTAGGTAGGTCTTCTATGATGTTGTGGTGTTATATTTTAGAATCTGATACTAACTTGTGCATTTTTTTTTTTTATTTTTTTTTTGCATCTTGCAATACCATGACCAAGTGCTTTTCGAGTTGAGCAAGTCCCATGCTACCCAGAAAGAGGTTAGATTACGGGAGGAGTTGCATCGGCAAAAGAAGTGCCTACTAGAGGTGGAGACTTCTTATAGGAGGTACTTAAGAAAATTTGCTCAAGTTAACAAGTGTCTCCACCGCTCTGTTGTGTAAGTGGCAGGGCTTTAGGTACGGCTCAAGCATGTGGAACAAGAGAGGGCCAAAGTAAAGAGGGATGCCTAAAGGGTCACGGAATTGGAGGCTCGGCTTGAGAACGAGCAGAAGACAAAAGCTCGTCTCTCGCAACGACTAGAGGAGGAAGGCATAACTAGGGCCTGAGTCGAAAAAGAGAACACCAAGCTAAAGACTTCCGTAACTAGGTTAGAAGCCGAGCTGGCAATGAAGGCGTTCGAATGTGAGGACATTAGGGCTACGTCGCTCAAGATGGCCAGCTCAAAGGCTACTCTGGAGCAGCAAGTCGGGGAGCTACAGGGTAGGGTTTTGGAGATGGAAAAGATCATCTCCAAGATGGAGAACGGGAAGGTCCTCAACAATGCTACCACAAGGAAGGTGGTTACCGACGACAGGGCCACTGAGGAGTAGCTAGAGGAGCTAGAAGACCTGTCTACTGATTCCGCTTGCTTTATTAGGAGAGAAATCCTCTCCCATTATTTAAATCTGGACCTGAGCTTCCTAGATTTTCTAGACTTCCCCACATTCATTGAAAAGAGGGAGGCCTTAACTAAAAGGGAGGGTGGTTCTACATCCAGCCTCGTTTTGGCAACTTGATAGGAGGATGCCTCAAAAACCATCCCTAGGGAAGATCCACCTACAGGGGGGTCTTGCCGCTCTTAATTTGCATGTCTCATGCTCCCTTCTGGCTTAAGGCCTACCGATTGAAGTACCTGCAGATCAACGCTCGGAGCAGATTGATGCCTTGGATTTTTTAGAATTACCTAAGCTAGCTAACGTACAATCCTTCCCTTTCTCGAAGACACCAAAGTAGGGGGAAGCTAATTCTCTTACAGTATCGGACGCCGTCAATTAGTGTATAATTGGTAGCATGGTATTGAAGCTTTTTCGACTCCCTCCTGTCCTTTAGCAACTTTACCTCCTCTAAGTAGCTCTGGATAGGATCCATCCAGCTCGGCTTTGGTGCCGCCATAGTCAGTTCCAGAACTTCAGTCGAGTTTGGAGTTATGCATTTTTCCAGCATATACTCTACGAAGATCTTGTTGTCCTTCATCTTGGTCTTTTGTATGCCAGTGGAGGCTAGCTTGGATAGCTAGTTGGCCGCTGAATTTTCTATTCGAAGGATTTTCTCGATGTCCTAAGAGGGAAAGTCCGCTAGGAGCTCTCTCGCCTTCTCCAAGTACCTAGCCATGGTGCTGTCCCTGGCCTCATATTCACCCCCGACCCACTGTATAATGAGCATGGAGTCTGAAAATATCTGCAGTTGCTTAGCTTCGATCTCCTTGGCCAACTTCAGGCCAGCGATAAGCGCCTCGTATTCGGATTCATTGTTGTTGGAATTGAACTCGAACTTAAGGGCATAACAAATGCTAACCTTATGCGGGTTGGTCAACACAAAGCTTACATCTCCACCTCCTATGGTAGATGATCCATTGATGTAGAGAGTTCAGACCGGTTTGTCGTTGCCCAGCGATCTTTCTTCCTTAGTATATTCTACCACAAAGTCGACCAGGACCTGAGCCTTGTAAGCCGTTCATGGCCAGTACTATATTCCGTACATGCTTAGTTCCACTGCATACTTCATCATCCATCCAAACACATCAGGTTTCTGCAACATGGTGCGTAGTGGCTGGTCCGTAAGTACAATCACCCGATGCGCCTGGAAGTACCTTAGCCGTCTAGTAGTAATGACAATGGCCAATGCAAATTTTTCTACCCGGGTGTACCTGACCTCAAGCCTATGAAGTATGTGGCTAACATAATATACTGGCTTGTATTCTCTTTCGTCCGCTCTGACCAGTACAAAGGAGAGAGCCCTATCACTTACAGCCAGGTACAAAAATAGATCCTCCCTTGGGATAGGTTTGGAGAGGACTGGTAGATGAGTAAGGAAGTCTTGAAGCTGCTGAAAGGTAGTGGTGTACTCTAAAGTCCATTAAAAACCCTTAGGATTTTTAAGGATTTTGAAGAACTCAGTGCATTTATCAATGCTCTTCAAAATGAATCTACTCAAGGCAGCCACCATGCTAGTGAGCTTTTATACATCTCGGACTGAAGTTAGGGGCTTCATTCCCTTAACGGCCATGATCTTCTCGGGGTTAGCCTCGATACCTCTCTAAGTGACCAGAAATTCGAAGAACTTGCCAAAGCCGACACTAAAAACATACTTCTAGGGTTTCAGCTTCATATCATGCATGCGCATTCAATTGAAGGCTTCCTGAAAATCCTTGACATGATTAACCAGCTTCTAACCGTTGACAATCATGCCATCGACGTACATCTCCATATTGTGCCTGATTTAGGGCTTGAACAATTTCATCACCATCCACTGGTATGTGGCCCCAACGTTTTTTAGTTCGAATGGCGTTATAGTGTAGCAGTATGTGCCATAGTCGATGATGAAAGAGGTATGGACCTCATCCTTCAGGTCATTTTAATCTGATTATATCTCGAGAAAGCATCTATAAAGCTCATGAAGGCATGTCTTGACGTAGAATCGACAAGATGGTCGATTTTAGGGAAGGGGACATAATCTTTGGGCAAGCGTTATTGAGGTCGGTATAATCGACACACATGCACTACTTCCCATTCTTCTTTTTCATTAGTATTATGTTTGCCAACCACGTTGGGTACTTTTCCTCCCTTACGAAGCCAGCTTTGAGTAGCTTATGCACTTCCTCCTCAATTGCGACTTGTCGCTCTAGTGTAAAATGCCTCTTTTTTTGTTTAACAAGCCGCATTGTAGTGTTAATGTTGAAGCCGTAGGTTGCTAGGTCTGGGGAGATTCCGGGCATGTCAAACGCTGACTAGGTGAACCTATTCCGATTTTCCAGTCAAAGGGCAATGATTTTGTCCTTCACTTCGACTGGGGTCTCAATCCCGACTTTCATTATTTGGTTGGGAGAGTCATCGATCTATACATCTTTGATTTTTTCTCTAGGCTTGCCCCTCTCACCCGATCTCTCCTGTGAGCCCATCTTTAGGGCAAAGATGCCATCGCCTTTGATCGCCCTAACATATAGCTCTCGTGAGAGCTTTTGATCGTACTTGCATACTCTCATCCCCATGGATGTCAAGAATTTAGCCTTCAGATGTAGGGAAGATGTGATCATCCCAAATGCGTTTAGGCTTGGTCTTCCCAATAACGCATTATATGGAGAGGGACAATCAATCACAATGAATTCTACGGGTCGTTATATCACGTAGTTGTCATCGCCAAGTTCCATGTCCAGCATAACAATGCCCTTAGCTCGGATCATGCTGCTGTTGAAGCTAATCAGATTATAGTGGTATGGCTTCATCTTTACTGATAGCTTCTTCCTCATCTTGTCATATGTATAAAGGAAGAGTATATCAGTGGAGTTGTTAGTGTCCACCATGATTTTCAAAACCTCAAATTTTAAGATCCTTGACCTAATCACTAGGATGTCTTGGTGGGGAATGTCAACCCCTTCAAGGTCATCATCGGAGAACGAGATGGAAGTATCCAACTTTTGTCTCTTCTCCCTAACTACCAGCACCTCTGATTGGGCGTTAACCGCATTGCTAGTGCTCGGCCGTTATTGAGGGCACGATCATTGCAGTGGTCGTTATTCTGCTCCGCATGGGTGTCCTCGGTCCGTTGCCTCCAAGGTGCTCTATTAGTGTCATCATCGTACTGGTCGTTGTTCTGTCGATGTGCCACGTACTCATTAATGAAGTCGCGTTGAATAGTATATTTGGCGGCATTCTTCAATTGGAAGTACTCTTCAATTATATGGCTATGATCATCGTAGAACTGATAGTATTTGTCAAAGTTTCGGCAACTGGGGTTTCCTCGCATTTTCTGCAGCCTTTGCAGTAAGTTTCAATGCTTCACTTCAAAATAGACCTGGGCTATGGGTCTATTCAGAGGTGTGTACTGGCTGTAAATAGGAGGGGGGAGAGGGTCACGCTCTGCTTAGTGTTTCTTCTTCCCAAAGCTTTCCCCCCTCTATCCTGTTCGGCATTCTTCCACCAAGGCGATCTTTAATGGACAATTTCTCCTTGTCTTGCTTTTTACCCAACCTTTCTCGATCAGCATCGCACCTAGCGCGAATGTTGTCTTCCTAGTCAATATACTTCTGGGCTTTGTTTCAGAAGTCGACTAAGGTCTTTAGCTTGCTCTTCGCAAATGATCGGAAAAAGTTTCCTGAGAGTCTAATGCCAAGCTGTACGGCATGGTTAGCAACTCCCTTGGCCAACTGAGGGATCTAGACTACGGTGTTATTGAACCGAGCTACGTGCTGTGTAGTCGTATAGGGACTCGCCCTCACCCTACCTTACCAGGTACAAGGACGATGTGTCCTTAAACTGGAGCATACTAGCCCTGAAATGGAGGCTGAACTTCTTAGCCAGCTTGTCAAAGGAGTTGATTAAATTGTTAAGGAGGTAGTTAAACTACGTCCGTACTGCCTTCCTCAATGTGCCCGGGAAGGCCTTACATAGTATGGCATCTCCATGACCGTGAAGGTTCATGAAGGTACGGAAGTGGAGGAGATGGTCATTGAGGTCACCCGTACCATTACACTGTTCTAAGGATGGAAGTTTACAGTTGAGGGGTAATACTTCGTACTGAACGCCCCTAATGAAGGGGGTCTTATTGCTGGCAACCAGCCCAGTATCGTTAACAGGGTTGCTCCCCTACTGTTCGAAGAGCCACCTTACCATCACACATAGCTCATTTAAGTTGACGTCATCTGCCAGGTGAGCTTGTCGTGCAACTGAATGAGCCTAAACTCCCTGCAAGTCGACTTCCTGCTCATTGGTAGTCTGAGCTCGATCGTGGGTAACCGCAGACCTTGTTGGCTACTGTCGCAGCGGCAAATCAGGCTGCTAATTCCTTCCATTCTGCAGCTGCTGCTAGACGTTGTCCTGCCTAGTATGAGCATCCAAAGCTTCAGGGTAGTGAGTTTGTTCGCTGCAGTGCTCTACTTTTTCCAAGCGAGCTCAAAGCTCATTATTCTACTCATCATACCGTTCAACCAAGTTCTCTGCGTAAGCACAGCTCTTGGAAAGGGCTAGTTGCCCCTAAGTTGGTTGTTCAATAACTTTTGATTTCCTTGCTTGTTACACTGAGACATGATGTAGAAAGGCTTGATGTGGGTTATGTGTTTGGGATTTCGAGTGTAGGAATTCTCTTTCCCACAAATGATGCCAAATGTCGTTCGTCAGTTCTTGCTGGTAGTTGACTAAGGTCTGTACATACTAAACCTGAAAAATAATACATAGTGAAGGGACGTTGGAGGTTTGTCCAGCGTGGCTACTCCAATACTTAAGTTAGTAATAAACTTTTTTTATATCAAATACTGAGTGCGCAAGCTTAGAATGTAGAGTTTTATAGAGAGGGTTACCGTTGGGTAGATATCTGGTATTTATAGTGAGGTAAAACTGGCCGTTGGAGATGAGTTAGCGGGAGAGATCTTCTTCCGCAAGTATAGGAGAGTAGAGCTATCATGTCCGATGTGTCCCTAACATTTAAGACGTAGCTGTTTTATCTTTATCTTGTAATTTATAGCCATTACAGTTCTTCATAGGCTAAGGCCACTAAGGGCTAGGCTCGAGGCCTACAGAGATGAACTTAGTGAAGTAAGGCTTGGTAGATCCAGTTGGGCCTGAGAGGTTCCTGCCCAAAGTGCCCTGTCAACAAGTCTAAATTTAAAGCTTTCAATTCATCAAATTCTTAGATGATTTGAAATAAAATGAACTATTTTTCCTAATCTATTAATACCCCAAAATACTAATCCAAACTTTGTTTCTCTTGGTTTTCTCATAAGTTTATAGAAATTGTAGAGAAAGAAACTACACTGTGTTTTTAGTTTCTATAGAGAGAAGTTCAAATATTAATTTGATTTTGGATCTTTTGCTTCGGTCTGATTATCTCTTATTATTTCTTATATTGGTTTGTTTATATAAACACTAATAAGAATAAGATTTATCACCCTAAATAGCATCGATAGATTCGAACATTGAGTTAAGACCCATTTTTCCTTTTCTTTTCTTTTTTTGCACTTTTTGGTTGTTTTCCGGCCATCGAAGATCTTATTAAGGCGATCGAACGAGTAGCGGTTATGTAACTCCTCCTTTATGGTCGCTAGTGATCCTCTAACTTGGTGTCGGCAAGCAAATGGCCATCTAGTTTTTTTTTTCTATTTTCTTATTTTTTTTATTTTTTCACTTTTTAAAAATTTTCTTATCAAATTATTTAATAATATTATAATAATTAATTATTTTTTCTAGATTAATAAGACGTTGACATGTGTTTAAATCTATAATTAACAAAAAATTAAATGATGTAGGTCACTTCTTTGTCAAAAAATAAAACACAGATAATATGTTTGTAAATGACTCAAAACATAGGTTACTTCTTTGTAAGTTACCCTTTTCTATTCTATAGATTTTTTTCTTCTTTTGATGAACATGATTTAGCAAATTTAAAAGTGATTATACTAAATAATCGCTTGTGACCAACTGTCCCACAAAAGTGATTACACCACAAAAATACCCTAAAAGAAGTTCTTAATTTCTAGTTTCTTTCATAGATTGTTAAACCTTGTCTTGAATATGCATTTATGTTAGAATAGCTTTTAAAAAAGTAATAATGTTCGTTAAAGTTCTTCAATTATATTTTATAAAGTTTTTCTAGAACTTAATTTATTTTTGGATAAATTATGGAGATCTCTCCTGTAAACTTTCATAATTGTATAGACACCCCTCATTTTTAAAATTGAGCACTTATAAATTGGATGTAGAATCCGCATTACTTAAGTAATACATTATTTATTATGGTTATATATTAACTAATAGATGTGCATTGTGATACGAGTACAAAAATAAAACAAATTATATTTTACAATTTACGATACACTAAATTACCTTAAATGGCAGTATTTCATTTCCTTTTCTTTCTTTTTATGTTAATGCAAACTTCTAAGAGAGAGAAAAAGATGGGGGAGAAGGTTTTTTTTTTTATTATTATTATTAATTACGTATTTAGCAATTGCTATTTTAAACTATGAATTTAAGGTAGGCTTCATGGAATAAAAAAATAACTTGTAAGATATAGGTAGATAAAACAACAATTGAAATGGATGATATGAGAATATGAGATATTAAATAATAGTAGTTAAAATTAAAATATAAAATAAAAAAGACATCAACTTTTGATACTTATTAGAGCCCTTTAGCTTTAATAATACTAGCATAATCATATACTTATAATGCATGTACTTAAAAAAATAAAATATAAATAAAATAATAAGAATATGATAGCATTTATAATAAAAAAATGAAAAAGTGTATTTTTATTGAGTCAAATTAGTAGAAATTAAAAGTAAAATAAATGATAATCAATTATCTTAGATAATTTCCTCTATATAGTAGGTCATATTCAATAATTGATATAATCAAATAAGTTAAAAGATTAAAAACACTAAACTTGATAGTTATAAATAGTTATTAAAGCCCTTTGGCTTTAATAATATAAATAAATAGTATATATATGTACATTACATTTATGTATTATAATTAATATTACTGTAGTATTATACGTAATTTATAATATAATAGTATTACACGTAATTTATAATATACTTATAATTATAATTTATAATTTTGAAATTATTTATATAAATATATAATAAACCATTTTTGAAATCATAATCTTCTTGCATCATAATCTTTTTATGATTGAGCTATCACATCATAGCAATTCTTTAGCATTAGTCAAGAAAAGCAACTATTAGTGATGGAACTTACTTGGGCTTTCTATTGATTTTTGTATGTTAAAATGAAACAAATTTGTATTGTAGGCATTGGGAAGGGGAAATTAAACTTTATTATCTTGTTGGAGAAATTAATATTTATATTATTAGGTTATAAAGAGTTTTGATAGTTTTGTTCCACAATTATTTAACTAAAATAAAAATTAAAGTTGTCTTTCTATTTTTCTTTTTTCTTTGGAGGTGCTTTGTTTCTAAATATTAATTTCATTCTAAAATTTAACATGAAGATAAAGATAAGAAAAAAAAATGGCATCATTAAATTATTAATTAATGAAAAAATTTGCCAATTTCTCATCCAACATCAAAGTATTGATGTAGTTGTAAAATATATTACAAAAAAGGTATAATGTACTTGCTCAATAAATAATTGTAACTAAAAACAAAATAAAACACACATATATATTAAAATTTATCAACATCCTGTTTACATCACAGCAGGAGATTCATGTGCACGTAAAGGTAGCCTCGCAATCCATTTTCTTTTACTATTTTGCAATTATGCAAGCTCGGAAGTGAATGAAAGAAATTTGCTTTGGGAGAAATTAGTTAATGCTGCAAAAATTTTAAAGGAAACTTGGCTCCCTATAGGAGACATTAATGAAGTTATAGATAAAGAGAGATTAGGAGGTAGAAATATACATCAAGACTGGAATCTATAATAATTAATCATAAAATTATTTAAAACGTTTTGTGAAACATTAATTTTTTATTTAAAATTTTTAAAACGTTGATTTTTTATTTAAGTTTATCTTCAAACATTAATTCTAATTCTTTCATATCAAAACAGGAGTAGTAGATACTATAACTATAAACAAATATAAATGTATGGTCAGCTTTTACTTAAAATAGTATGAGTAAGAAATTACAAGATCTTAAGATGTCGAGAATTGACAAAACACATTATTTGTATATATCCATATTATAACGCTGATTTTCAATTTGCATCACTTAATTCAACATCTCTAATCATAATTTAAAACCAAAACAGACGTTTCTCTAACGCGATTATCCCAAAGATAAAATCTATCAAGATAGATAAATAAAATATCAATCGATACCAGATTCCGACATGATCCGAGGAATATGAGTTTCGAGAACAACAAGGGCAATTTGTTCGGTTAAGGAACATGGGCTCTATGGTAATGAAAGAGACTGATAATCGAATGACTTCTTCAACAAGAAACGGTAACTTCAGCTATCGGGCGCAGATGAAGATGGTGTTTGGTCAAGAAGGTTATATAATTAAGTGGGCTTGACATCGACTACAAAAAAAGATTGAAAAAGAAAGATACCTAAAATACTTTAATTACTAAAAAGCACTACCTTTCACCACGGTTCCAAACTATCAGTTAGTTTTATAAAATGGTCAATATTATCAAACTCGATCTAAACGATTAATTCAAAGATATAAAAAAATTAAAAATTAAAAATGTAGAACCAGATTTAATTATGATTAGATTAAAGTTTGATTGAACCATCTTTATGATCTGATTAAGATAAACTAGATTCAACTATAAAGATTAAAGTAAATTTAATAATTTCATAAAAAAAATTGTTAATGGTCTCATTTATTCTATTGGCAATTTCTTTTACTTTCAATGAATATGATTTACAGCACTTAAAAATAATCATATACTTTTGAGTGACCATAAAGTAAAAAAAAAAACTCTAATAATTCTTAATTTTTAGTATCTTTCATAGATTATTTAACCATCTTGTTAAAGATGCAATTAAGTCAGAACGAAAAGCAATAATATCGCTTAAAGTTGTTTAATGATATTTTATAAAACATTTTAAGGACTTAATTTATTTTTCTGAAAATTCTTTTAGTACTTAAATGTACCTTTGAAATGGTTTAATACTATTGACAAAACCGATTCGATTGGCAAAACCTCAAAAGGCTTAAAATTTTCTAACAACTTTGCTCCTGTGGGATCTTAATGTGAAAAATTCGTATATCTTCTGCTCTTCATTTATTATTTTCTTCGATCGTTGTTTTCTGAAGTATTCATATTTATTTCCATTATTTTCCTATTGCGATTGATGTGATAAAAAAAGTTCCATGTCATGATTACAATTTTTCTCAGAACTTTTCTGAATATTATTTTTCCTATCAAAAATCAAATATAATATTTTCACCGAGTAAACACATATGAAATGGTATAATTTTATCATTACACCAATATTTTTTATAAGATCGGTCGGTCCTTAATATAATCAAATTGGTGGTCTAAATTTTTGAATATTATATCAATAGTAAAATTAAAAACTAAATCGATCCTTTAAATAGGGTGGTAGAAAAATTATCTAAAAGGGAGCAACAATTTACGAACCAAGCGACATGTTGTATCGTGAAAAGCAAAATTAACATGGTTGAAAATCATGCTTGTTTGTCTCAGTTTTATGCACAGAAGAGGAGAAAATTGAGAATTTACGTCTTAAATTTTTTTTTTCTATATATTTATAAATTAATAAATTGTTGATTAACACTGCTTAGTTTAAATTACACTTGATAGCATTTTAAAAGGATTAATTTTAAAATTAAAATAAAATAAATTAAGATACATTTTTTAAAAGTGTAAATATTGCATTTGGTATTTAAACTTTACCCTTTTTATATAATAAATCACTAATTTTTTTTTTCAACTACTATCCTACATTAAGGAGAAAATCAAATTTAGTCCATTTCATTTAGAAACCAGAATTCATCTCAATAAATTATAACAATCATAGTTGGCAAAATGATGAGCTAATTATACTAGTCTATGAGTTTGCGATTTATGAAGTTTTTTTAATCATTTAGGTATAAATTCTTAGAAGAACTATAAATTTAAGTATACGATTCTACATTATATATATATATATGATTTTATCGATTTTATATGATTTTAGCTGTTCTAAATATTTTGAGTCCCAGTGAAATTGCTATTTTGACAAACCGCCTTTGCTAACTATTGAAATTTAAAAGCATTAATTTGATACTTAAATTTTATCTATTTTTTACAATTAACTATTTAAATTTTACTTATTTTTTAATGAATTATCAATATAAGTATTATCACAATTTATGAATAATAAATTGATACTTTTATGAAATTAATCGTAAAAATAAATGAAATTCAGGTATTAGATGCAATATTCATCACCTATGCTTAGTTGTCATATAAATAGCATTGGCTTATGCAACTCAAAACGTTGCTACGTATAATTAATGTAGAAACTACGCAAGCCGAACGTATCTCTTTCACGCGCAAGGGACGGACCAATAACAACTATACACCAAAATGCCTTCTAACAGCATCATTCTTCAGTCTTTTTTTTCAACCAACGACGGTGGAAAAAACACAAACAGACAAGAGAAAAAAGGTTATTCTCCAAGTGTCTTGGCCACTTGGCTTATACAACATGACGTATGTTGTGTACATGACCCTGCTCTAAACCGAATATAAAACATACTAATGATCTAGTTCATTAGATAGCCATGTCGGGTGTATCTACTCTGATGCTTTTGTTGGCGGTGAGCTTGTTGGGGTTAGCAGTTTCAGGGGCTGATACATATAGCAAGAGTGACTTCCCTCTTGGTTTTGTTTTTGGTGCAGGAACATCTGCTTATCAGGTCTGCTCGGTTGTCCTAGTTTTTTTACTTGTGCTTTTGATTTAAGGAACTTCTATCTGTACATGTTGTTTTACACAGAACCTTTCTAGTTGCATGTAATCTGGGGTGTGTTTTGGTTTATGGAAAATGTTTCGGGACTTTCATTTCGGTATTTGTTATAATCAAAGCAAAGCTTCAAACAAATATTACTTTAGCAAATTTCAAAAGATTCATATTTTTGTGAGATGTGATAGATGATCATACTGACCTTTGCATTTCTGCTAATAAGGTTGAAGGGGCTGCAAATGAAGATGGAAGAACTCCAAGCATATTCGACACTTTTGCTCACTCTGGTCAATTTCTTCTCCTCCCTACTATTGCTTCATAGCCAATCTGTTCAGCTTAAAGTAATTGAACATTCAAGAGTTTCGCTTTACACCAATGCAAGTTTCCTTTTAAAATTGTTGCAAATTTTATGGCTGATTGTGGATGATGTTCTAATTCGTTGATGTGCAACATGAATTTCGTTTATTGTACATATTTCGATCTCGAAATTTTTTGTCTTTGATGGGAATTTTAGTGCGTTTATTGTTCTTATTTTGGTTTGATTTTTTCATCCATGGGAGTCAATGAGCAGGGCTCTGTTTTTGACATGATCCTCAGAGCTTATAAGCAGCTTTCAGAATCTTGTGGACTTCATGCTCAATTCATCTAGTTAAAGTTGAATTATTCAAACGAGTGAAGAAAGGAATTTCATTTTTCTTGTGAATTTCGTCCTGACTTTACCTTTGGAATGACAAATTTAGTCTAAGTGTCTTGCATGTTTGAGATCCGAGGATGAATATTATGATTTAATGTCAAATATGAATTTCAAGAGCTCCAGTTGGTCAATTTTGCTCACTGAAGATGATAAAAGATCTAACGTGTTACTAAGGATGAAAATGTTGAAAATTTATGATGTATCAAGTCCTGTTAAGATCACATCATCATAGTTTTCAAAGCAAAGCATGTTGAAGCATCTTATCTCTAGGCCCCTTTTGAAATTTAACTCGCCAGTGCATGCAAGGACAACACACTCTCATCATGAACCACATCACATATTATGTGGATCCTGTCTTCTTTTACTTTACCTTTGCCGTTTGTGTAATAGTAATCGTTTCACTTTCAGGTATTACTCATGGAAGCAACGGAGATGTTGCCTGTGATCAGTATCACAAGTACAAGGTACTAATGACAACCACAATTCAGTTTAATCCTACTGAAATTAGATTCATCTTGAAGCTGTTGGGCTTACTCAGTTATGTTTTGTGTCGATGAGATTTCTAAATCTATTTGAAAGTACTTTTCTCGAGAATATCAAGAGTTTGTGATTGATATATCTGATACAGGAAGATGTCCAACTCATGGCAGAGTTAGGCTTGGATGCATATAGATTTTCCATATCCTGGACCAGGCTAATTCCTAGTAAGCACGATATGTGACGGTTTTCGATTAGTAAATTGGGATTAGCAGGTTTCTATTTTATTGTAATGTATGTTTATGCTTCTTTTAGATGGAAGAGGCTCAATCAATCCACAGGGTTTGGACTACTATAACAGCCTCATTAATGAATTAGTCCACTATGGTAATAACTTTCTTACCAATTTTCGGTGACATTGACTTCTTGAGTAATTGATATAAACATAACTTTCTAGCCAATTTTTCCATTTTTAATCAGGGATTCAACCTCATGTGACATTGCACCATTTCGATTTGCCACAGGCATTGGAAGACGAGTATGGAGGATGGATAAGTCGAAAGATTGTGTATGATCATTCATTATCAGTTCTACATAAGCCTCCTTTTCTTTTTACTTTAGTTTGCACTTTTCTTTTAAGCATGGCAGGAAATTATGATTATGTCTATGCCTTCCCAGGAAGGACTTCACTGCATATGCAGATGCATGCTTCAGAATGTTCGGAGATAGAGTGAAGTATTGGACGACTCTCAATGAGGCCAATGTGTTTGCAATGTACGGTTATGACTACGGACTACTACCACCTCAGAGATGTTCATTTTCCTCCATAATTTTTAATTGCACCAAAGGCAATTCTTCTACTGAGCCATATGCTGCTGCTCACAATATCTTATTATCACATGCATCGGCAGCAAGATTGTACAAAAAAAAGTACCAGGTAATGTATGTGACGTGGTTACAAGCTCGGCACAATCATCCTGCTTAAATATCTCGTCCAAAAATTTTTGTTACTTGCCTTGCCAAAGCCTTGCAGCAGGCGTCTTCAGCGGTTCAATGAGTTCTTCTTACTATCCATTTTGAATTTTGTGATTTTTCTTATAGATAAAATGAAGATTATGATTTCTATTGCATACTTCTATTTTAGTGAGCTGATTAGAAAACATAGAGTCTCCTTGTCAATAGGAACAACGAAAAAGGGTCATTTTGGGAAGTCCATTTGTGATTGCATTACTGATTCTACATGTGAGATGTGGTTAACAAGTTAAATCCTCCTTTCGTTATTGATCATGTTGTTCGTTATTGCAGGATCAGCAAAAAGGAACGATAGGACTTAATCTATTGGGCTTTTGGTTTGAACCTTTTACAAACACTGATGAAGATATTGCTGCAACTCAAAGGGCTAATGACTTTTATATCGGTTGGTAAGTGAACATCAAACATGAAAGAAAATTTTCTCTCCGTTCATTTGATGATCACAATGACTTCACATTCCTCACAATTATTTGCAGCTTTTGATTGGTTTCTTCATTCTATTTTCTCTCCGTTCATTTGATGATCACAATGACTTCACATTCCTCACAATTATTTGCAGCTTTTGATTGGTTTCTTCATTCTTGAGAAAAGAATCTCTTATGTTGATGTAATTTACTGAATTAGGCTTTGGAATTTCTTCCTTCAAGATATTTGTCGAAGAAAACACTAAATTTTGCACTTCGATTTTGCAGAAGACTTCCTCAATGACCAAGTTCCACTTCCTTGCAGGTTTGCCGATCCCCTGGTCTATGGGGACTATCCTGACATCATGAAGAAGAATGCAGGATCTAGACTTCCTTCCTTCACTGCCCCTGAATCTGAAAAGCTGAAGGGTTCTTTCGACTTCATCGGGATAAATTACTACATGGCAACACAAGTCAAGGACAATCCTGAAATCCTAAAAAAGGAACCAAGAGACCTGAGGGCAGACATGGCAATAGAAACCGTGTGTATGTGTCTAGACCTACTAAGCCAAGGCTTAGGCCAAAACATTTTATATCATAAACCCTATATCTTCTAGGCTTAAGTGATATGAATCTAAATGATAGTTCTGTGTTTTGTCAGTTTCTCTGAAAAACCGATCTTCTGAGGTAATAGTCTAAACCTGAATTGCCATCATCATTGCCACATTTTGCATGGTGTCTTACCATCTGATGCTATATGATTGATTTTCAGTATCCAATAACCCCCTGGGGACTACAAGGTGTGCTGGAGTACTTCAAGCAGGTCTATGGAAACCCCTGTATTTTCATACATGAAAATGGTGAGCCTTATTTTTTGCTTTCTTTGATTGTACTACTAATTTCCTTGTCGATATGTTTGTTTGAAATATGCAACCGAGACATCTCTTCCTTGGTTTTAGGTCAGCACATGCGACGGAATGAGACGCTTGAGGACTGGCCAAGAGTGAAATCTATGCAAGAATATATCGGTGGTCTCCTCGAGAGTGTGAGGTGTGTCTTCTCGTTCATATGCACCCCCAAGCTTCAAATAGCACTCTATTATCCAGTTTCTTTAGTGTGTGAAGATGTCATAGGACCATCCTGCCACTTTTTTTTTTTTTTTTTCTCACCATTTGATAGGAATGGATCGAATACAAGAGGCTTCTTCACATGGTCATTGATGGACGTTTATGAGCTGATGGGAGGCTATAATTCCAGCTTCGGCCTATATTATGTGGATCTAGATGACCCTGAACTTAAGAGATACCCGAAGCTCTCTGCGCATTGGTATTCACACTTCTTGAAAGGAGGAAGGGTCGGATTTGATGGTGTTATTCGGCTTGTCCATAATGTATCAACTCCACCATCTCGCGGGCATTCTGAATCAACAACCTTTGCACGATATGACTAGCCAGAGTGTTCTAAGAGTATGTCATGGTTATTGTCCAGCTTCCCCGCCAGCACAGTTGGCAAATCAGGCTTTATTTACAATGCAGATGCTTCCTCTTTTTTCATGTTCGGTTATTTATGTTCATGGGATTTTTTTTTTGGGAGTTTTCATATTTTGTCTTTTGCTTCCTATTTCCTTAAATGTCTTTAGGATTAGCTGACTATAAGCTAGAGGGACTGATACCAGCGGTTCAAAATGAGGAGGCTAAAGCTACTGAATACTAATATAAAATAATCAATAATTTCATTAAATATAATACGATTATAAGATAATGTGAGTTTAATTTTGTTTTTAAAGAAAAAAAAAACATGCCACTATCATCTCCAGTAGCCACCCTATTTTTATATTTTAATATTTAAATATTCTTCATCGTGCATAAAGTGCGGTGTAGAATCAAATGAAAAGTTTTAGAAATTAAACTAAAAATTAAGAATTTGTTTTATGTTTTCCCCTGAATTGGAATGGTCTGTTTTTAGTTTTTTCCATTTGTAAATGCCATATGGTGTAATGTCGTTGGTCTAAAACATTAAATTAAATGATTAATATAGTTATTTATAAATAACTAAAAAAAAGGGAAAAAGAAAGAGTAAAGAAAAGTTAAAAGTAAATAAAAAGCACCTCTTTGTCTTCAAGTAACTGAAATGGCCGCTTTTTAACAGGTCGATTACAGATCGCTAAAAGAGGTAAATTGTTGGACCCAGAATTAGGTGGCTATTTTTAAAAGAAAAAAAAAAAAAAAAGATAGAAACTCGTATATGGCCTGATTGTAATCTGATCGGGTTTTTCTCCTTTGTATTTTTTTAAGAAAAATAAGAGTGCTAGGAAATTACTTACCATTGCAATTTACAAGTGGATCAAATGATCTACTTTCTTAATAGATTATGATCTATTTATTAGAAAGTGGTTGGAACTATTTTCTAATTTTTTGCAAGTTTTTTATTATTTATTAAATATTTTTTCGAAAGTGGTTGATCGATTCGCTTTTTAATTATTGTTTAATATAAGTACACAAACTAAAGAAATTGCACTATATGTTATATATTAACAAAAAAAAAACTAACAATGTCAAAGAAGGATATGAATACAAATGCTTGTAAATGTTATGACTCAAATAGGAAAAAAAAAAAAAAACGGTATTAGACTCAAATAGAAAAACAAGGAATTATTAAGGAGTATCAATATAGTTATCCTAATTTATTTATTTTTATTATGGGAATAAATGGAAAATTGGTATCACTGCAAAATTTTGCAATATAAAAATTGACCGCTGCAAAATGTATTCATTACTGTAGACTGTAGTATTTCCAGGAATTAGACTAATTATTAGAAGTTTAAAAGTACTGAGCATATTACAGTACACTTTGTGGTGATCATCTATATTAAAAATTCTGAAAATTACAAAATGTATTCATTACTGTAGTATTTCCAGGAATTAGACTAATTATTAAAAAGTTTAAAAGTACTGGGCATATTACAGTACACTTTGCGGTGGTCATCTATATTAAAAATTCTGAAACTTGTCCTAGTTTACATACTATTTACGTTATAATAGTTTTTCTCTTATAGCCAATGAAAATGCCATTCCTAACACGGACCCAGTCTATGGGAAAAAATATTATATAAATATTACTCATCATGTATGATGAATACATAGCAAATAATTATTAATAATATTTAAACAGACTGTTACATGAATATTAGGTTTTTTTTTTAAATAACTCATTATTACAATTACGTATTCGAAATTCATATAATATATATTATTTACTAAATCCGTTCTATTTGATACGATGAATCTAGCACAATATATCCGGTTGAAAAAGACAGCCTCTAATTTCGTATTTCATTTACTTTCCCAATTTCGCAGTGTTGGTTCTCAAGTGAACGGTGTTGACATATAATTCATTTTGCTGCCTTACCGCAAGCAACCATACAAATCTTCGTACTTAATGCAAATTATAATGCCTGAAGACGATTATAGCTTGTTGGTAAAAATACTAAATTATGTATGATTCTTATTTTTTAGTGTTATAATATAAGGAAAATAGAAAAAAATATAAATTATATTACATTCTTTAATGTTTCCTTTAAATTCATAGCTACTTATTATACGACCATTTTTACCCTTAATAAAAATGAGAAAAGATTTTAGATAGGAAAAGATAAATAAAATGCTTACCCAAAAACAAAAAGACAAATAAAATCACGGAAAAGAGAGGCCACATTAGCCAACCCATTTTTAAAATTGAAGCAATTTGTTTTAAATAAAGTAAGCAAGCACATGCTACATAGTGAGCAGATATAAAACTCTACTCATACTTAATCACGTAGTTACAATTTCCTAAATTTTTAAAATCTAAATCTACTTTATAACATCTCAAAACCATCTTAAAACTTATATACTATAAAACTTATTAGATAAGAGTAATCTAAGAAACTTGTAAATTTTGTTGTTTTCTCATTTTAACTTTGAACGTCCTTTTATAGCGAAAGTTGGTTATGTATGTTCTCTTCCATGCTAATTTTTTTTCCCCAAATATTACATGGAACATAGATGTTAAATAATACTCTTTATTAAAAAAAAATATTAAATGGTATATGAATGAGGGTATATGTACAAAAGAAAAAAATATATGAATTCTTTAGAACTAACAACAAATACTACCTCTTAAAATTTAAGGTTATTATTTTCAAGTTTTGATTATTAGCTTAAGGTTTAAGGTTTGTATTGAGTTTGAGTAATTTCTATTTAACATTAACATAAATTAGTTTTCTTGTTTGAAGAAAGTATAAAGTTTTTTTCATTCCTTAATATTTATTATATAATTTGATAAATTTTAAAGAGTATGCCATTTTTTTTTTCCAAATATTAAATGGAACATAGTTGTTAAATAACACCCTTTATTCGCAAAAGATTAAAGAGCATATGAATGAGGTTACATGCACAAAGGAAAAAATAATACAATTTCTTTAGAACTAACAACAAATATTACCTCTCAAAGTTTAATGTTATTATTTTCAATTTTTGATTATTAGCTTAAGGTTTAAGGTTTGTATTATGTTTGAGTTATTTCTTTTTAACATTAATATATATTAGTTTTCTTGATTGAAGAAAATATATAGTTTTTTTTTTCATTCCTTAATATTTATTATATTATTTGAGAAATTTTAAAAAGCTAGTACAAGACGTGATAGAATCTATACCCTATATACCATAGGGCATAATTTATGTGCTGAATACAAGGTATGTCGATACTATACTTGTACGTTATGTTGAAGGAGCCAATAGAAGTATACAAATAGGTTCTAACTTATAAACCAACCTATTTAACCGAGCTTTTAAATAAGTTTGATCCGAGATTTTTTATCATTTTAAAAAGCCAGCAAATGAACCCACTTCATTTAACTTGCAGGTGAAAGTAAACTGATTTGGATTAACCTATCTAAATGTATTTACAATTTTGGTCCATGGTTCAATCTGTTTAATCGGTTTTTTCAATGAATTAGGATTAGGGTTTTTTGTCTATTTAAAATGCAGAACAAATAAACCCAGCTTATTCAATTCATAAGCCAAAGTAGTCGGGTCGAATTAGCCTGTTTAATCCACTCGTACACTTCTAAAAACACTACTCTAAATTTTATTACCCACTTAAAATTTACCTGATCGAGTAAGTAAAGGTACATATTAACCTCCTAATTTGAAAACAACGTTCTTAAAGATTTGGATATAAATGCATGAGAAAAAATAATAGGTGCATCTTTTATTTGTATGAAGAAGTCAAATAAGCCGAACGTATCTTATTCATACATAGCAATCCACGAGAAATATGTTGCCATTTGTCGTCTATAGTATTGGCCATTTATCAAATTTTCAACTAAATCACGCAGGTCAAAGGACAAAGTGACAAGACAAAGTTTGATCTCCAACTCCAAATGACGTCTTTGATAGCATAGTACTATATGATCTTGCTCACCTTCCGGTTTTCCGAGGGAAAAAATTTAGTAATAATAATAACAGCTGATGATCTATCTGGTGATTTGAGCCATAGGGCAGTGTTCAGTGATTGGACAGAATGTTGGGTGTCTTTTTTTTTGTGAGCTTGATGATAGCTTTTTCAAGTGCTCATGAAACCTACAATAAGGGTGACTTTCCTCCTGGCTTTGTATTTGGTGCAGGAACATCTGCTTATCAGGTCTGCCTAGTATTCTGCTTAATCATTCTCCTTTTTTCCAAAATCTAACTCCTCTGGAGTTTTGGTGGGTGATATGATATTCATATCTCAGCAATAATCAAATGAAATGGTATAATTTTCTTAGAAATTTTTTATGGAACAGACAAATAAAACTTGGCATGGGCACTCTAATACTTGTTATGAAGTCTGCTGTAGTTTTACTTTGATATCGTGATTTATATTTATGTAATTGATCTCTTTATAACTGTTAAAGTCTGCTTTGCATGTGAAAAGTGCTAGTAGTGATTATGGTGAGGTTTGGATGTTTGTGGAAAGTAGGTTGAAGGTGCTGCAAGTGAAGACGGAAGAACTCCAAGCATATTTGATATTTTTGCTCATTCTGGTCTGTTCCTTCTCTTCCCTGACTAATCCTCAGCATGCAGCAGTGTTCATCTAATTCAGGAAGTAACTAATCACTTAAGAGTTTCACTTCTAGGCAAGGAAGTTGTACCACGAAACAATGATCAATATGTCTGATTTAAAGTTCTATTTCACAAATTCTTGTGATTTTTCAAGTCTGATTTATGGATATTATGTCCTTAATGTGCAGCACATTTATGTACTTATAATTAGGACCCTACATGATTGGACATCGAAAGTTCTGCATTTTTGGTTGTTTAGCAAGGAATATTAGAAGTATAATGGTACAGCCATCAGAAGAAAGCATGTTATGGCATATCGTTTCTAGGACAAGTCTTAAATTCAGTATTTATTGATCCCTGACAAACTTCCAGGCATTACCGATGGAGGCAGTGGAGATGTTGCCTGTGATCAGTATCACAAGTACAAGGTATACCAAAGTACCCCCAATTTTGGCTTCTCCATGGTTAATCTATATCAATTTTCAACGTTCATCATAAATCTGATACAGGAAGATGTTCAACTTATGGTGGAATTAGGCCTAGATGCATATCGATTTTCAATCTCCTGGTCCAGACTAATTCCTGGTGTGTATGAAATCAATGGAAAAATTTTAAATAGTATATATCAAGGTATGTCATATCTTTACACCGTTTTGATATATGATTATGCTTTTGTTAGATGGAAGAGGCAAAATCAATCCAAAGGGCTTGCAGTATTATAACAACCTCATCAATGAATTACTCCGCCATGGTCCTAGCATTCCTACCGTTTCAGAGATGTTTTCTTTTAAATGAGAAGATAATTTATAAAATGATTTAAACAATGCACGATTTTCATCATCAACTTTCTATTTTGAAACAGGGATTGAACCACATGTGACACTGCACCATTTTGACATGCCACAGGCATTGGAAGATGAGTATGGAGGATGGATAAGCAGGAAGATAGTGTATGATCATCCACTAACAGTTCTATATGACCTTTTCCTTTGCTTTTGTACGTACTTTGTGTTAAAGCACGGGAACGAAATGACAATTTGATTCTTATACATAACCAGGATAGACTTCACAGCATATGCGGATGCATGTTTCCGAATGTTTGGGGACAGAGTCAAGTATTGGACAACCTTCAATGAGGCCAATGTGTTTGCCCTCTTAGGTTATGGCTTTGGACTTCTGCCGCCTCAGAGATGTTCATCTTCCTCCCCACATCTCAATTGCACCAAAGGCAACTCTTCTACTGAACCATATGTTGCAGGACACAATATCCTATTGTCTCATGCATCAGCTGCAAGACTATACCGGAAAAAGTACCAGGTTATGCTTGTTTCTTACTTCAGACGGTACGATAGTCCTGCTTAAATTTTCCATTACGAGCAAAACCGGAAAGAAATACGTGTTTACGTGCCAATTTAGAGAGAAGAATTTCTATCCTATTTGACATTGTTCCTAAGCTCTGTGCAGAAAATCCTGCATTCTTTCATATTCTGTTTTTCATTGTTGCAGAGCCAACAAAGGGGATATATAGGACTCAACATCTATTCCTGTTGGTTTGAACCTTCTACGAATGCCGACCAAGATATTGCTGCAAGACAAAGGGCAATGGACTATTTCATTGGTTGGTAAGAGTAAATTAAACTGGGAATGCTTTTTCACCTTTGGTTGATTACGAAGCGTGACTGAAAAGGATATTCTGGCCAAAAACTTTATTGCAGTTTCAGCTTTTTGTAGACTTAGGTTGATTTTCTTCATTTTTAGATAACAATTTCTTATCTTGTATCTTCAATGTACTATCTCTATGATCAAGTCCATTCCATGTAGGTTTGCCGATCCACTGTTTTATGGGGACTATCCTGAAATCATGAAGAAGAATGCTGGATCCAGAATTCCTTCCTTCACTGCCCTTGAATCTGAAAGATTGAAAGGTTCTTTTGATTTCCTTGGGCTTAATTACTACATAGCAACACAAGTCAAGGACAAGCCTCAAAGCCTATACAAGGAACCGAGAGACCTGATGGCAGACATGGCGATAGAATTCGATCATAAAGGTATTTATACAGTGGCAGCGGCACTCCTAGTATTGTACTTGAGGGAAGGCGAGCCACACATGGGAAGGGTGAAACCATAAAACCATCTTTTTCTAATTTAATTGGCCTGACTCTAAATAATGAGTTTTTGTTTGTGGCAGCAGCACTGAAGAATTCATCTTTTGAGGCGAGATTTACTCCAAATTTGCCATCTTGTTTCTTTCTTTTCTACTATGCTTACTATCTAATACCATCTTATGAGTTTTCAGTATCCACTTTCTCCTTGGGGACTACAAGGTGTGCTGGAGTACTTCAAGCAAGTTTACGAAAACCCGCCTATTTTTATACATGAAAATGGTTAGTCCTTTTTCCTCCCGTCCTCCAATGTGTTACCAATTACCTTGCCAAATTTTCAATCTTTTTTTTTTTTTAAGGATGGATAGGATTAAGGAAAAATTTATCACCAAAAATAGTTAAATTTTTTAAGGTCAAAGGATGAAACGGAATGAGACGCTTGAAGACTGGCCAAGAGTGCAATCTATGCAAGAATACATTGGTGCTGTACTTGACAGTGTGAGGTAGGTCTAATTGCACTGTACCTTAAAACTTCAAATTACACTGAGCTAAACAAGCAGCCATTTTATTCTCCATTTTCATAGGAATGGATCAAACGTAAGAGGCTTCTTCGAATGGTCATTGCTCGATGTCTTCGAGGTGACGGATGGCTATAAAACCGGCTTTGGGTTATATTATGTGGATCTGGATGATCCTGATCTCAAGAGATACCAAAAGCTCTCTGCATATTGGTATTCACACTTTCTGAAAGGAGGATCTGTTGGCTTTAACAGTGTTATTGAGCTTGTGCAAAATATTTCGGGCCCCATGTCTGGCCACATTCTGAAAAAAGATTTGAATCATACGACCAGCCTGAGTAGAATGTTGTAAATATTGCATTTCTTTGTGGAAGCCATACATTATACTGGATGTGGAGCTGATTTCAGCATAATGTCATAATAAGACCATTATTTACTTGTCCACTTGATGGGTTTCAGCTAAAAGTCCCAAAGTAACGAGCTGTTAAGTATTAACTATAACAGCTGTTGTTGAGCTGATTTCAACATTACTCTTGGTTCAAATGCAGTTTTAATTCATAACTAAAGCTTCATTCATAACATGGGTGCTTTCACTTTTATATTTGGTCATGATCATTGAAATAAAAAATGATTTGGTGGCAAAGACAACTTTGAGCTCTTTTCTCTCCCATGGTTGATTGCAAACAGTCATGCTTTTTTCCTTTTGGGAAATTTCCATTAGACAAGATCGTGTATTAAAGCATATAGCAAGGATACTTGATATATTAACATTAGATTTCAAACCAGATTGACTTGGAATAGAAAAATTTTTGGGGATAATTATACTTTGAAACCCCCCCCATAAATATTGAGTTTCTGCATTGATTTGACCTCCCTAAGCACCCTGAAATCGGCAGACGTTGAGGAGTCCATCACCAGGAACCAAAAAGTTAAGGGTGATATGAGGGTGAAATCCTTAAGATGATGTGCAATCTAAGCAACCCGTTTTGTATCTCTAAAGTGTCACATCAATTCGTTCAAGATTTCTCTTTTTAAAAAACTCACAACTTTATGCATGAATTCCTTGATAAAAGTTACTTGAATATTTTTTAAAAAAATTTTAATTAGTCCGAATAAATTATTCAACCAATCAAAACTAAAAAAAAAAAAAAAAAGAGAAAGAACACGCACACACTCTTTTCAAGTTGTTCCATAGAGCAATGCTGCTTCTCCAGGAAACGTGATGCAATGCAGAGCAATGTTGCTAAAGCCTTGGGATACGCACAAGAAATGTGGATCGTGCGTGGTGTAATGGCCATTAAGAGTATATTTATAAGAGATGCTTTAACGCATATTCTCACACCAAACACCCATTATATTTTTTGTAAAGTGGGGTGTATATAGGTAACTATGTATCTAATTTGGTATTACTACTTAGTATTTTTTTTGTTTTTTAAATTTCATTGTTGTCTGAAAATGTGTCAAGCATCCTCGTTTTATTTTCATTTTCGGCCACATTAGGCCGTTTGATAAATCAGAGTATTGTATTGTTTTATTTTTTTTTTTTTTTAATTTTGTTGCTTTGCCTTTGAAGATTAGCTTTTTTTTTCCGTAATAATAAATAAAATATTATTATATCATATTATAATAAAAAAATGTGATTAATATAGTATGTAGTAACGAAAAATATTATATTTTATATACTGATTTAAAAAGTAATGATTTGGTAAGCAATCTTAATCTTAATGAAGTACTTCACAAATGAGCACCCAAAACATCCTCTTTAAATATCTATTTATAAACCCAGTGCAATTTAATAAGGAGGAGGTAAAAAATTAATTTCCTTAAGTTTGGTTTATCAAGTTCTCTTAGTAAATTGATGCATTATTTGAAAAAAAAAAAAAAAAACGTACATTCTGATTCGGAAAAACCGATTGGATCATATAGGAACTGTCGGCTGATCAGCTAGGTCGAAGTAGCTCACTGTCAATGAGGTCAAAGAGGTGAACCGAACTAGTTTCATGATCACGCAATATCAAACCAGTTTGAACTGTACAAATCAATCCGAGTCTGTCAACACTACCAATTTCACAAAAAATCACCCATTGTCTAGATCTATGATCCGCAGCATAACATTGTAGAAGGTTGATTTCAGATACAACATAGAAGAATTCTCCACCAACTTAGTGATAAAGCTTTTAGGAAAAAGACTACAGATAGGGGACCAGTTTGGTGTAGTGTGTGCTACGTCGTGGTCCAGTCGCTTTCCTGAAGAGACTACTAGTGGCTCTAATTAATTGCAGTCCTTCCATTCCACACGTTGCCACTGTCCAGTAGAACCTGATCAAACAATACAACATGCATCTGTCTTGTTCCCTTTTAGCATCCGATTCATTCATTCCTACTAATTTAGAAAAGAACAAATAAACTAAAGTTATTCTCTAGTTGTCTAATATTTGTATGGCTTATATAACCTGACTACTTGAGAAGGATATAGAACTTCCCCTCTTAAGATGAATTAATGAATTAGAACCCAAATATATATATATATATATATATACAAGAAAAGAGTTAGGGACTGTAGGCATTGTATTGTACACCCTTAATTCATTGCGTAGGATGTTGGGTGTTTCTTTTTTGGTGCTTGTAGTGGTGAATTCGGTAACAACGGTCTCGGTTTCAGTTGCTGATACATATAGCAGAAGTGACTTTCCTCCTGGCTTTGTGTTTGGAGTTGGAACATCTGCTTATCAGGTGTGCTTCAACCACTTCGCATATCTATTTCTTTACTTGGCATATTTATTACTTATTGTTATCAGTCAATTATAAGAATCTTATGTATTTGGATGTTATTGGACTAAGGTTGAAGGTGCTGCAAATGAAGATGGGAGAACTCCTACTATATGTGACACTTTTGCGCATTCAGGTTGGTTCCTTTTTTTGGTAAAGAAATTCTCAATTACAGCCCGTTCACTTTGCTAAATAGAATAAAACTGTAATGGAATGGTTATTAGTGAAAAATGGAATAGAGTTATAATAGGTCCCAAATGCATTGTTATTCAGTTGGTTGTCATAGATTAGTAATGCTTCGTTTAGTTGTATCTATATGCATTCATCATCGCAAAAGTACCGCAATTCAATCTGTTGTATGTTCTCAGCATTTGCCTTTCAATTTGACCCCTGCATTACTATTGATGTCTCTGCACTTTGCATCCATATATAAAAATGCCAAAAAGAGGTTAAAACTTTCAAGCAATTAACATTTTGTTTTTATTTTTAAGTAACAAGTATAAAGGTCCTACCAAATCCTTTAGCTTAAACTTTTAAATAAGGTAGTTGCGATACTAAATCTATAAGATTAGGCTTTTAAATATAACGGTTGTCATGCTAAACTCGAGACTTATAATCCAACTCTTTTGGGCTGCTTCTTTCCAGAATTTCCACAAATACTCTTCTTTTGTGGGAAAGGAAAAAAGAAATTCTTTCATTGAAAACTACGCTGTAGCTGTCACTTTCCCTTGTCTGATCTCAAGGGAAACGTACCGTATCAGAAATTTCTTTTCCCGGATTTTCAGGCATTACTCAAGGTGCCAATGGAGATGTTGCATGTGATCAGTATCATAAGTACAAGGTACAGGAGTCAGTATGAGATATCACTTTGTTGAGCTTGGTCATCTTATTTTGATGTAATGGAATCTAATGTGTTTGGCTCATAATGGCAATCGTTCTCACAGCATAATGTAAGCAACTCGCTGTGGATGCCTTGTTCCATAAAGCACTTCATTATATGGTTGTCAACTAGTAAATACAAAAGACACACCACTTATAATAAGGTTAAGTATTTAGATAAAACGATTATAGAGCAGAACTTATGATGGTATTAACGTGGGAGAAACTAATTTCAACTCCTCTCAGTGTCATTTGACTCCATTCAATCATTTCCATATGATGTTTTGAAAAATGAACATGAAAATCACACCAGATCTAATAAACTTAAGTTCTGACATCGTATGGTTGTGGAGCTAAACCTATCAATGGACGTCGGTCTCCATACAGGAAGATGTCCAACTCATGAAAGAATTTGGCATGGAAGCGTACAGATTTTCCATTTCGTGGTCAAGGCTCATTGCAAGTAAGTTTGGAAGTTTGTCTGTGGTCTTGAGAAGTACAAGTTATATCAGATTTGCTGATTTTGTTCTTGTCCCAATATTACTTTCCAGAGGGAAGAGGCTCTATCAATCCAAGAGGTGCACAGTACTATAACAATCTCATCAACGAATTGATCGGGAAAGGTGAAAACCCTATGACAAATACTTCAACGGCATAGCTATGTTTCTCTTCTTGAATATTGAAATTCTTTGTGATCGAGCAGGTATTCAACCCCATGTGACATTACACCATTTTGATACACCACAGGCACTTGAAGATGCCTATGGAGGATTTCTAAGTCAAGAGATTGTGTAGGATCATCTATTAATTTGATCTTTCCTTTATCTTCTGATTTCGATCTTCCTCTCTCAAGCACAAGTGCAGTAGTTGAAGAAGGTTCTGTGTGCCATTTCAGGAATGACTTCATGGCATATGCTGATGCATGCTTTAAATTGTTTGGAGATAGAGTCAAATATTGGACCACCTTCAATGAGCCCAATTTGTTTGCAATATTCGGTTATGACTTCGGATTGGTGCCACCTCAAAGGTGCTCATGGCCATTTGGATTTGGATTTAATTGCTCTAGGGGCAACTCTTCCACCGAACCTTACATAGTAGCTCATAATATCTTATTAGCACATGCATCAGCTACACAACTCTATAAGGAAAAATATCAGGTAGGATATTCTTTTCATATTATCAATTTCTCTTCTCAACACGATCAAAGTTCATCTCTTGAACAAATGTTTCAGCACTTGTGGGGTCAGGCAGCCACCCAATTGGCTCATGCAAGCTAACCATCAAGAAGCCTAAAAAGATGCAAATGGAAATTAATAGTGTATTGATTTCTATCCATATTTCTAACAGTATCAGTCCAACTCTCTATCTTATCCTTTGTTTTACATCTATTAAATTATGGACTTTCGAAGACACTGAGAAGGTTGTTTCCTTCATACAACTCAAACATCCCTTTCTCCACTAGAAGTGTCATTTTGCTGATATGCAGTATTCTAATATCCACTGCCTTGAACCTCTTTGTACAACAGCCGAATTGTTTCTCCTGAAGAAATATTCTTCTTCATTAACACCAGCCTAATCTTCTATTGCAGCATCAGCAAAAAGGGTACATAGGGCTGAACCTCTTGACCTTCTGGTTCTATCCTTCTACAAACTCAAGTCAAGATATTGCTGCAACTCAAAGGGCAAATGAATTCTATGTTGGATGGTAAGAAATACAATGCATTTGGGCTTTAAGTTCTGATTGGTCTGTTCTGACTACTGTATGGCATATAACAATAATTTCAAGCTTTCCTTCTACCATGTAATAATAAATTCTTGTTGATAAATCTGCCAAGCTGCATGCAGCTTCCGTTCTTCATTATTTTTCATCTGAAAGCATACGCAATGCAACTTTGAGAAAGATTAAGATGAATTTAGCTTCGTAAGTAATTGATCTAAAAACTTAAACTTGTTAGTATAATATACGCTTTTGTATTTATTGGTTGAATATTCACCCTAATTTGTGGGTTGTGATTGATGAATGAAGCCCATCAAGCATATCACCTAATTAAATTGGGCTGAAATGAACGTGAAAGGGTTTGACCTCATCATTGCTTGCTCTAATCCACTATTTAGCTTCACAACGAGCTGATCTCAAAGTTTAAGCTTGTGGATATACTGTATGCTTTTTTATGATTTGGTTGACACAGCATAACCTTCTTTGTGACATCCTCATGACTAAGTCAACATCCTTTCAGGTTTGCTGATCCCCTGGTTTTTGGGGATTATCCTGACGTCGTGAAGAAGAATGCTGGATCAAGAATCCCTTCATTCACCCCCCTTGAATCAAAAAAATTGAGGGGTTCTTTTGACTTCCTAGGGCTCAATTACTACTTCGCGGTACCAGTCAAGGACAACACTAAGAGCCTCAATAACGACGTGAGGGACCTGAATGCTGATATGGCTGCAGAGCTGGCATGTAAGTGCTAAAACCTACTAGCACTATACATGATGACTGATGCTTGAGAATTTCACGCATGCCTAGAACACAGCCACTTAATTAAGGCTAGAAAAACTCCTAAATCAACCTGTTTGTCTTTGGCAGTTGTATTTGGAAATAATTCTTCTCCCGAGGTAAAGCTTCTAACTTAATCGCCATGCCTCTATTTGCTTTTAGTACCATATGTTAAAGTTTTGATTCGTTTCAGTATCCTGTAAGTCCCTGGGGACTGCAAGGTGTGCTAGAGTACTTCAAGCAAGTCTATGGGAACCCCCAAGTGTATATCCATGAAAATGGTCAGTCTTTCTGCCAGTTCAATCGATTAGAACAATAATTTGTTTGAATTCAGGACAAAAAAACAACAATTTCCAATATCAGTTCCTTAAACATGATGAAATCGATAATTTCCTTTCTCTAAATGGATACTTATTGACTGCAGACGCAGAGATAGTTTCGGATTAACATGAGATGATGAGTACCATCTCAAATAGATGCGACTCTCGTCTTATGTGATCTTTAAGATTTGAAAAAGCTTTAAAAGTTGATCATTATCCAGGTCAGCGTATGCAGCGCAACAAAACACTCTTAGACCAGCCAAGGGTGGATGCTTTGCAAGAATACATCGGCAGTTTACTTGACAGCGTGAGGTACATCAAATGCTTGAACTAGCAATGTCTCTAACACTATCAGAAAGCAAAAATAGTCTCCCATTTTAATGTGATAGAATTAAGCAGCCTTTCTTTTTTCCTTTGAAGGAATGGATCGAACACAAGAGGTTACTTCGTTTGGTCATTGTTGGATGTGTTTGAGATTATTGGTGGCTACGAATTGGGTTTCGGCCTGTTCTATGTGGATTTGGATGACCCTGAATTGAAGAGATATCCGAAGCTTTCTGCACATTGGTATTCCCACTTTCTAAGAGGTGGAAGAGTTGGCTCGGATAGTATTATAGAGCTTGTAAACAATTATCCATTGCTTTCGTCTAATTACATGCTGAAATAGATTCTTGCCATGAATTGCTAACTAGAATCCATTCTTCATTGTCTAAGTTTGTATTTCTTAATTTCATACTGCATTCAGAAATTTTTTTTTTTTTTTTTCTTTTTCTCTTTGTAGCCAACTTCACTAGTTAGATTCTTTCTCTTGCTCCTCTATCAGAATTTTCATAGTTGAATTATCGATTTAGATTGATTTGAATGGTGTTGGAATAAAGCCGTTCAACGTTTTATTATTTGAGCTCTGGACAGCTGTTTGAGATTTTAAATAAAAAGAAAAGTTTTTTTCATATAACTTCAAAATTGATGCATCAATAAATAATACGTGAATATTAATAAAATTTTAATACATGATAACAAAAGAATATATTTTTTTAAAAAATATTTATTATGTTTTTACGTGTTAAAATTTTATGAATATTTATACACGTTATTTATCGATATACCATGTTAATACTATTGAAAGTTATTGAAGGCTCTCTTACGGTGAAGACACATGTTTACTTTACGTAATAATTGATCTATTGCGTCACTGGATTATATGTGTACAGTTGTGTTGTTTCTTGATTCTATTGCAAGAGCATCATGTGCAGGACCATTTATTTAAAGCGTAATGTATTTTGTAAACATCTCTTTTTTTTGCTTTTTTTTTATTTTTTAACTTTTAAAATAGGTTAAAAAATCATAAATTAGGAAAAATTCAAGAAAAATAGGAAAAAATACAAAAAAAAAAAAGAAGATTTAAGAAAAGCAAAAAAAAAAAAGAAATTTAAAACAAAATCTCAAAAAATTAAAATTTAGAAAAATACAAAAAATATAAGATTTAGAAAATAATATATCTTTTAGATAGTTTAGTAGAATTTAAGTAAAATAAAGAAAGAGTCATTGAGTCTATATTTAGATTTGAATTTAGCTCAGATTAATCTAGTTTTTATTGTAACAAGGAAAAACCAATAGTCCAACTTATATAAGCACTTAAACTTAATATTGTATATGAATTGGATATCCTGAATTTAATTTATAGAAGGTACAAGATGCATCTTTTATTTTTCTTTTATTACTTCATTGAAATCCATGGAAAGTACAAGATGCATCTTTTATTTTTCTTTTCTTACTTTATTGCCGTGTCATCATTACATCACGGATCACATTATTGCCACATCATCTAAGTATGTTAGATACACTCCTACGTACGTTAGACACACATTTCAACATACTCCTACGCACATTAGACATACTCTATCCTTAACTCGACCATGATAACTATAAATATGGATTTCCTATTTCTTTTCGACACAGAACAAAACTTCAAAACACTTTTAAAAAAAAAACAAAAATCAAAACTTCCTCTCTCTAACATGGTTCCTCTCTCTCTTTAGGATCTGCTACGATGTTTTTTGACGAAAACCACCATTATTTGATTTTTCAAGCTGATACAAGTTGATCTAAGCTAAGGTGAGACAATCGAAGTCGATCAGAGCCAAAGTACTTCTTGTTATGAGGAATTGTACTACCGGTCATCTTAAATAAGATATATTTTGTAATTAATAGGTACCAGACTGGATATCTCAAGTTAATTGAGTCGAGTATATTTTGTATAGGCAACATCTTTGATGTTAATTGTTAGATCAATTTCTATTTTATATAAGTTATACGGTAAGACTATTACAATTCATCATATTTGAAGTTGTGACAGAATCTCATTTATAAGACTGAAATACAACATAACATAATCTAAATAGGTTTTTCTATAGAAAAAAATCGATATAAAACAGAAACGGATCAAACCCTCTAGACCCATTTAAATTCATGTTCAAGTTTGCATCAAACTCTCAGAACCTCTTACAAACTTGTTTATTTCTCTTCAGATTTTTAGTATGTCTTTTTTGTTTTTTTCGTATTATTTTTCTATGGACAGTTTTACTGTTTTCTCATTATTGTTTATTCATTAAAATAGAATTTTTTATCCTTATTTAATCAAGTTAACTTTGTTAAAATCTTATATACCTTTTAACTAAATATCATTTTACATAATAAATATACGAAAAATTAATTAAAAATATATAAAAGTTTAATAAAAAAGAATATATTATTAAAAATAAAATATTTAATAAAAATTTAATATAAATAACTTGGGATAAATCAAACCAATTTTAACTAAGTTGGCTTTAGAATCATATGAATTGGTTGGATTAAAAAAAAAGACGAATAGGTTTGATTCAATACGTGAAGAATTATATCAAATCGAGCCACGTCAATCTACGGAATAATGTTCATATTACGAATTCCCATCATTAATCTCTCCTTTCGTACTAAACAAATTCTTAACAAATAATCTCTCTATGTCCCTATTTCCCCCCTTACATGTTACGGACCTCTCGAAGTGGGTCATTCTTAGGAGGTTCCTAAATCTCAAAGACGAAAGCCCAAGTCCACTAAAAACTTCTAGATGATGAAAAGTTCTAGAAGGTTCTAGAGAAGTCCAGAATATTATATAGTAGTTGGTGAAGGTAGGTAAATGTAGTAGTTGGAAATCAATTGTAACCATTAGATCGAATTGATCTTGACCATTAGATTGTAAAGACTTTTTGTATATATAGGGGTATTCCCCTCAGATGTAAGACAGAAGTTATTTGAGTGAATACAGTATACTATCAGAGTTTCTCTCTCTACTTTCTCTCTGTGAGTGTGTTATAGGCTGACTTAGCTTTCCTTAGTGAGGTCAGGAACGTTAAGTGCCGCACGGGGTCGAGCGACGGAATCCGCCGGTGACAAGTGGTATCAAAGCCTAAAAAAGGAATTGCTTGTGAAGAAGATGTCATCTGGAGGAGACAACAACGCTTCAATGGTCGATGAGTTGGCTGACCATGACGATCGCCGTGTTACCAGGCAAAGGGCTAGGTTTCGGGACTTATTGAACTTTCTCCTTAATAGGATGGATAAGGCAAAGTTAAGCATTGCTGAGGCCAAGAAACAATTTGATGAGTCTCAAGGCAGTCTTGGGGAAATGGAGGAAGAACTCCGAGGCAAATTGCAAGGAGCACTAAATCAGGCTGTAGAAGAGCTTAGGCAGCATGGAAATGTTATTGGAGAGAAGGGTGATGCTCTCCAAGCCCGAGTTACGGCCTTAGAAACTAAGGAAGGAGCTTATGAAGCTAAGATTGATGCAGTGGTAGTGGCCATACGTCAAGAGATTGAAGATCTTAAGACGCAATTGGCGGCTTGCCGAATCGCTGTTGCAAATGGAATGACCCTCCAGACCGGCCATAGGGTCGATATTCCAAAACCAGAGCACTTTAGTCGGATGCGGTCTGCTCGAGAAGTAGATAACTTCTTATGGGGAGTGGAAGGAACAATACTTTAATGCTGTGGGAATCTTAGATGATGCTGGAAAGGTACGTACTGCTGCCATGTATCTGAAAGACTCAGCCATGGTATGGTGGCGCAGGAGAGCGGCTGATATCAACACCTAGGATGGCTTTGTACAAGAGTTGAAGGGTTAATTCTCCCCCTAAAATGCTGCTAAGGAAGCAAAAGTGAAATTGCGTCACCTAACCTATAAAGGTGACATAAAGCAATATGTAAAGGAATTTTCAAAGTTGATGTTGGAAATCCCATACCTCAACCAAGAAGATGCTTTAGTGATGTTTGTGGATGGGTTAAAGCCTTGGGCTAAATTAGAGTTGGAGTGAAGGGGAGTGGAAGGCATTTCCAAGGCTATAACAGTTGCTGAAGGCCTAATGGAATTTCGGAAGACTGACCCTAAGACCACAGGGGAAGGTGGAAAGGGGGAGTTGAAAGGGAAAAGAGTGGGAGTTCTTCCAAAGGAAAAACCAAAGCCGAAGAAAGAGGTAACGATCGAGGAAGAACTCGTGAAGGGAGAGATGGAAACCCCGTGAATTGAAACGTTATTTTTATAATGGACCCCATTATGCCAGGGAGTGTCCGAAGAAAGAGAGATTGGTGGCATTAGTAACAGGTGAAAGCTCAGATGATCGGGATGAGACCCAGTTAGGGTTAGTTCGTCTACTCAGTGCTATGAAGTCTCAAGTCAATGAAAGAAGAGGATTGATGTATACCGAAGTATCGGTAGCAGGTAAGAAACTTAATGCCCTCATAGATACAAGAGCATCTCATCTCTTTATTTCTGATATGGCAGCAAAGGAGTTGGGGCTAAAAGTGGAGGAGACCAAAACATGGCTCAAAACAGTTAACTCAAAAGAAGTTCCTACTATTGGAGTAGCCAAGGGGATAGAGCTCCGTATTGGGGGTTGGCAGGGAAAGGAGACAGTTGAAGTAGTGCCAATGGATGATTTTGAGTTTGTGATCGGGATGGATTTCTTAGATCGCATTGATGCACTTATCGTACCACGAGCTAACTGCATTTGTGTACTTGATCGCAACTCACAATGCGTGGTGCTTGTAGTAAGAAAGGTAGGCCAAGCTACCAAATTCCTATCGGCTATGCAATTGGAAAAGGGATTCAAGAAGAATGAAGTCACTTACTTGGCTGCCTTAAAAGTTAAGGAAGAGACTAGTGGTCAAGGAAGTGTTCCACCTCAAGTAGGGGAAATATTGGGAGAATTTAAGGATATAATGCCACCAATGTTGCCTAAGAAGTTACCACTAAGAAGAGAGGTAGACCATGTGATAGAATTGGAACTCAGAGCCAGGCCACCCACCGTCGTCCCATATAGGATGTCACCTCCAGAATTAGAAGAATTGAGACGACAATTGAAGGAATTACTAGAAGCAAGTTTCATTAGGCCTTCAAAGGCACCTTTTGGAGCTCCCGTACTTTTTCAGAAGAAACAGGATGGATCACTCCAAATGTGTATTGATTATCGAGCCTTAAATAAGGTCACGATAAAGAATAAGTATCCCATTCCATTAGTATCGGATCTATTCGACAGGTTTGGAGAAGCTAGATACTTTTCCAAATTGAATTTACGCTCGGGATATCACCAAGTGAGGATTGCAGAAGGAGATGAACCCAAGACCACTTGTGTTATAAGGTATGGTGCTTTTGAATTCCTAGTCATGCCGTTTGGCTTTACCAATGCCCCGGCTACTTTCTGCACACTTATGAATCGTGTTTTAGCGCCCTTTCTTGATCAATTTGTAGTAGTGTACTTGGATGACATTATAATTTATAGTAAGACGTTGGAGGAATATATAGAGCACCTTCGCTTAGTATTCTTAGCTTTGAAGAGGAATGATCTGTATGTGAAAATAGAGAAATGTACCTTTGCACAAGAAGAGGTGACATTCCTTAGTTACATATTGGGGAGAGGAAAGATTAGAACGGACGAAGGAAAGGTACGGGCCATCTGGGATTGGAAGGAACCCACCAAGCCTACTGAGCTAAGATCCTTCCTTGGCTTAGTAAATTACTACAGAAAATTCATTAAGGGTTATTCGAAGATAGCAAGCCCATTGACGGACTTACTAAAAAAGGATACTCCTTAGGTTTAGAGTACAAAGAGACAACAGGCAGTCGAGACCTTGAAAATGGCAATCACGAAGGAGCCGGTCCTTCTCCTTCCCAACTTCAGCAAACCCTTTGAGGTATGTACTGATGCTAGTGATTTTGCTATTGGAGGGGTTTTAATGCAGGAAGGACACCCTGTAGCATTTGAGAGCCGAAAGTTGAACGACACAGAGAAGCGATATCCAGTGCATGAAAAGGAGATGACGACGATAGTACATTGTCTTCGGGTATGGAGGCACTACTTATTAGGGAGGAAGTTTGTGGTCAAGACTGACAATATGACCACTAGCTATTTTCAGACTCAAAAGAAGCTCTCGCCCAAGCAAGCTCGATGGCAGGTTTTTCTGGCAGAATTTGATTTTGAGCTTGAACATAAGTCAGGTAAGACTAATGTTGCAGAGGATACTTTGAGCCGAAAGGTTAAGTTAACAGCCATCAGTAAACCTGAAAGTAACCTCATTGATAGAATCCAAGAGGAGATGGAGAGTGATAAGCAAGCTAAAGCTCTATGGATTCAATGTCAAGAAGGGAAGACAAGGAGATTTTGGCAAGAGAATGAACTAATATATACAAAGGGACAACGAATTTATGTGCCCCATTCCTTGAATCTGAGAAGGGAGATACTTAAGGAGTGTCATGATTCTAAATGGGCAGGTCATCCAGGAATGCATCGTACCCAAGCATTAGTGGAAGAAAAGTATTTTTGGCTACACATGAGGGAAGATATTGAAAGCTATGTCCGAACTTGTCTCGTGTGCCAACAAGACAAAGTTGAACACAAGGCAACTCCGAGACTACTAGAGCCTCTTCCCATTCCTGAACGGCCACGGGAAAGTGTTTCTATGGACTTCATTGTAAGCTTACCCCGATCAGAAGGGTATGGTACAATTATGGTTGTGGTAGACAGGTTCTCAAAATATGCGACTTTTGTCGCAGCAACAAAGGAGTGCCCAACAGATGAAGCTGCCCGATTGTTCTTGAAACATATAGTAAAGTATTGGGGCCTGCCCAGAAACATTGTGAGTGATCGAGATGGGCGATTTACAGGGAGATTTTGGACAGAGCTGTTCAAACTTCTGGGATCTGAGTTGAACTTTTCAACTAGTTTACATCCCCAGATGGATGGTCAGACGAAGCGAGTAAATGCCTTAGTGGAGTTATACTTAAGGCATTTTGTAGGGGCTAACCAATATAATTGGACCAAGTTGTTAGATGTGGCACGGTTTTTGTTTAACCTATAGAAGAATGAGTTCATCGGACAGAGTCCTTTCGAGATTGTCCTGGGAAGGCAACCCTTAATTCCTCATACAGTGGCAATAGGATATACGGAGTCCAGCCCTTCCGCATATAAATTTGCAAAGGAATGGCAAGAAAATCATGACTTAGCCCGGATATACTTAAACCGAGCTATCAAGAGAATGAAGAAAATTGCAAACAAGAAGCGGAGGCCGATGGAATACCAGGTAGGTAACCAAGTGCTTGTTAAGTTACATTTGATATAACGTACGAAGGAACAACTACATAAAGGTCTAATGAGGCGATACGAGGGTCCATTCCCAATTGTGAAACGAGTGGGGCAAGTATCTTATAAATTGGAACTTCCACCTAAACTGAAATTCCACCCGGTTTTCCACGTGAGCATGCTAAAACCATTCTACAAAGATGAGAAAGACCCTATAAGAGCTATATCACAAAGGGCCCCAATAGGAGTACGAGATTCATTTGATAAAGAAGTAGAAGGGATCATAACTGATAGATATGTGAAGAGACGTGAACAAACTTCCAGACATGAGTATATGGTAATGTGGAAGGGAAGACCAGAGAGTGAGGCCAGTTGGGAACCAGCAATTTAAAGACAAGATTCGACTGTTCCATGATGAAGGAGCGACGAGGGCATCGCCGGATTGAACGGGGGAGAATGTTACGGACCTCTCTAAGTGGGCTATTTTTAAAAGGTTCCTAAAACCTAAAGACGAAAATCCAAGCACACTAAAAGTTTCTAGATGATAAAAATAACTAGAAGGTTCTAGAGAAGTCTAGAATATTGTATAGTAGTTGGTGAAGGTAGGTGAATGTAATAGCTGAAAATCAATTATAACCATTAAATCCAATTATAACCATTAGATCCAATTGATCTTGACCATTAGATTGTAAAGACTTTCTGTATAGGATATTCTTTTCTCTACTTAGCCTTCTTTAATGAGGTCAAGAAAGTTGAGTACTGTTGGAATCCGCACGTGACATACGCCTCTCTCTCTCACTCACGCGCGCACACACACACCAGCCATCAATACTACTTAAACACAGTGGAAATAGTACTGATAATTTTTAGAAATCATGTTTTAATTCACTATCACCTGTCGAAAATGGAGAGAAAATATTGATGTTCCGGTTGGCTATCACTTTCCCGACTCAAGAAATTCCTAGGGCATAGGAGATCACATCGAAGCTGTAAAAGAACAATGGGCATTTCATCATTAGAAGAAAATTCGACAGCAGGTTCGTAGCACAGAAGTTCAAGGTAAAGTTTTTTATTAAAGCTATGTTCGTACTTTCTTGTTAGTTCCAGTTCATTTGACCTGTTTTGTGTGTTTCACATTGGGTGGGTGCTAGTGCTGTAACGGTAGAATAGGAGCTGTTCATGGGGTGTTGACACACGATGCTTGTGGAAGTTGCAATGGTTTGTTCATGTGGGTCCCATTAATGGTGCTCAGCTACTTACTAAGAGTTTAAGAACAAAGTTATGTCATGTGGGTTCGATTAATGGCGCTCGGCTACTTGTTAAGGCTTTAAAAACAAAGCTATAACATGCTTTAAGATTGATCGCACATTTTACGAAAAATGCGTGCAAAGTTTTCTTTTTAACAAGCGCACAAGGATACTTGTTAACATTCATTAACATTTTCCATTTTATGATACAAGTTAATTTGGCATAATTGTGTTTGGCAATTGGTGGGTTTTGGTGCTCATTTGCTAGGATTGGTAGTCGTTTACCCCAGTCCCATTAGAGGGGAAATTGTCTTAGAATTTGCTCATATCAGTCTGGTTGTAGTGAAAAATATGAGCTTTGTTGGTTGGACTTGATCATCCTTTTGAAGTGAAGATATGGAGTTGCATTGTGATCTGACCATGTGCAGTCAAACCAGTGATACTGACTTGTCTCATTATTCATGTTGCAGATGTTGGATGACGAGAAGGAGGCTTTGTTGCTGCATAAGTACGGCAGATTAAATTAGTTCATGATACTAAACTTCTTGTTTGTTTGGGTGTGTATTGATCATTGGGTTTTGTTTTGTACCTTCAGCACAATGGGCAACCCAAAGGTTGAGTATGCTGCATCCGGAAAGAGGAAGGCGAAGTCAAACAAATTCATCGTTTTTCAGTAAGTAATTTTTTTAAATCTTACTTACACACGAGTAGGTGTGGGTGTGAATATTAGTGGTCTAATATGTGTTTTTCTCCCGACAGGACTGAAGAGTGGGAAGTCATAAGAGCTAAGGGTGAGGGGGTGGATGAAATGCCCTATGTGAATGATGTACACTTCTATGGTTTAATGTTTTGTATATTATTATAGTTATTTACATGTTTAATCATGTTCTATTATGTGAGATGGTGAATGATGATGAATCTCCGTGTTTCGTTGAATGCAGGATCGTGAAAAACTAGCTAAAAAGAGGAGTAATATGAATGCACGGAGGAAGTGCTGCCTGGGGATGCGGTATGTACCAAAGCGGACTATTGAGGTGCTCACAACCTTTACAGGAGATAAGCTAAAAGCATTAGAGGAGCTAGGGTTTGACTGCCTTCTTCAGGTGCAGTGCAAGTTCTTAAATCATGAGCTATGTCAATATGTGATTGATCTGTTTGATCCAAATGCTCGCACCATGCTTATTGATGGCATGCAAAGAGTCATTTCTGAAGGAGATGTTGCAAATATCTTGGGGCTAAGGTCTGATGGTGTAGATGTCCCTTGTGAAGGATGTGCCGAGGATGTTAAACACCTGTTCCAGCAAGTCGCTGTGGCTAAAGTCTTAAAAGTGAATGACTTAGAGGCTGCTCTCAAGGACCCCAATGCGGTAGTTGATGTTATCTTCAAGAAAAGGCTTGTTCTCTACATCATAGCCACACTTTTATGCCCAAACTTGTGCGTCCGCATTCCACTTAAATTCCTTTATGCCATTCAAGATGTGAATCGGGTCAGAAACATGAACTGGGGCAAATTTGTGCTTGACCACTTGTGTGAAAGCATTCAGAGGTTCAAGACAAACAATTTACATTGTGTCAGTGGATGTGTGTTGTTTCTCTTGGTAGGTATCCATTGATTTGCTACCAAGGTCCAATTTTTCCTGTTTCTAACAAACCTATGTTATGGCATCTGATGAACAGTTATACTTTGCCAATGCTGTGGCAGTGGGGAAGGATGTAGTCAAGCAAGCAGATGAGACAATCCCACGATGTGGTGCTTGGACGGATAAGTGCATGTCAAAGTTGTGGAAGCTATTGAACACTAAGTCCCATGCCAAGGGGAAGGAGGTAAGGATCATCTAACTACAATTCTAATTTCAAACTTGTTATTAAGGATTATATGTTGGCTTTTGTTCTGTATTTTTGGAGCTATCTGATTGAAGGAATAAACAGATGCAAATACTTTTGATAGGCACACACATATAACACATTATTTCCCAAGTGCTACTGTAGGAACTTACATTTTTCTTAAATTAGCTTGGGAGGGGTAACGCGTATATGTCACCAGATGGGAGGCTTATCTCTCTTAGGGTGCTCATATGACACCTAACCATCCTTGGCTTCTTAACTTTTTACTTGTGTTCTGGATGGTGAACTAGCTCTCTCTCTCTCTCTCTCTGTAATAAACTCAAGACTGTTTTAAGCTCATCTTCATTAGAAGTGCCTTCTTGGCTTTGTCACAGACCTCCATATGTTTGGAAAGTTTAACTATATAATTGGTTTCAACTAGTATAATGGCATCAGCTTTTAACTAGTTTGCTGAGACAAAACCCACCTTTAGAGAATACCTAAACCATGAACAAGTCACCTGCTAATGTTGTTCACTTTGTTATAAGTTGAGTTGAAAATGCCCACTTGCTTCTAATTCGCATACTGTGTCATTCCCTCTCATCTAGGTTCATTGCACCCCCGTCATAGGCCTAATACCTTACCACTAGGCACACCCAACGGATGATCAACCCCTTCAACCGTTGCTAACAATCTAAGATCATCTCTATGAAGACTTTGGGCTTCTGTTGGCATCGTCTCACTCTCTTTCGTCTTAGTCTTTTGAGATTGCCTCTTGCTAAGTGGTCCAACAATAGGGTTTGCTCCCTAAATTTCATTTAAGTATATAAACAGAATCTCCTTATTAGCCAACTTGTTATACAGCTTCCTATAGTTGCCTCTCTTACAACATGTCCCTGTTGCAAAGTGTCATGGGATGGGAAGTTCTTCTCTTCTTTAATGCCTGTGCGGCGCTCGATTATCTTTTATCTTCTCATTTTTACTTGTATTTTGGATAGTGAGTCAGTCTTTCCTTTTGAAGCCCATTATTCTCACCAAAGGCACACTTTGGCTTTGTCAGAAGCCCTTATATGTTTATGGGACTCAAGTATATAATTGTTTATAATTTGTTATTGCTATCATCATGAGAGTGACATTAGCTTTTTACTAGTTTGCTTAGAGGAAGCTAAACACTCCTTCAATGAATACCCAATGCATAACCTGCTGATGCCACTCACTTCATTGTAAGCCCGAGTCTAACATACTGTGGCATAAGTATACATGAAAATATTGGTGTATTACCCAGCTTTAACTTTTTTCCCCCTAACTTTATCTTGAGATGGTGAATCTATATCCCATTTATGGATCTTGAGGCATTATAAAATAGTTTGACACCTCTGCAGATGTGAATTCAAACATGTCTAATCAACATTCCCTGTAAAATATTTGCTACATTTTTGGAGTTTTATGTAGGAAAGCATATCAGCTTCCTCAATTGCAGACAATAGAGCTAAAATCCTCTCCCAAGCTACTGCTAAGCACAAATCAACTCCAAAGCGAGCAACACATGGGAAAAGGAATGAGGTAGAAGTGAGGGCCTCTTCTGATGTCCAGAAGCAAGTATGTTTGAGGGGGAGTGATCGATGGGAAGAATTCCCACCGGTGCGAGTCTGTTCACCTCACTCATCTACTTTTTATTTATTAATATATTTTGGTCTCTGCTAACACATCAAATTAAATTCATTGCAGCATGTGCGGTCCACAATACCATCAAAAATTCGCCATCCTGGGTATTGTCCATACGATGACAATGCAAAGGCAATTCTAAACTATGCCTTTGATGACAGCCTCGACAAAATGTAAGCTCTGATTCTATTCTTTGTCATGTTCCTTTGCCATTGGACACTCTTCTCCTTATTGTGTTAAATTTTACATCAGGGAGGTCTTATGTGATGTCACCCATTATCATGTTAACCGCCATGGGATGCTCAGTCTTCGGCCCAACAATTGGGTATCCAGCAATGTAAGTAAAACAAAAAGTTCCTCTCCGGCATTTCAGCACTCTCATGTATCTAATGATCGAGCTCTCTTGCATGACATGTCCAGGTCATTGACACCATTGCAGCGAGATGCAATATCCTTGAAGCCTCAAAGGACCCAGATTGGAGACGGTGGTTCCTCCCTTCAAGATTTGCAGTATGTAATCTTGTAATTTTGAATGTGCATGTTAATGTTTCATAAGTGCATAGGATTAGCTAGTTCCTGCTGCTCATCCCTGCAGGCCACTCTGGAATCTGATGTTAGTACCCAGGAAGGTGTGCTCTCTACAGCTAAGAAGTTCCGGTTCTTCATGCATGACATTAGTACGTGTGATTGGGTATGTCATATATATGAGAAACTTATATTCATCATTAGCTTATGAAGCAATGGATGTTGTTAAACTCTGTGCATTTGTCATGCAGGTGCATCTTCCTGTAAACATTAGGGGTAAGCACTGGACACTCTTAGCTGTGAATCTGCGAGAGAAGAATGTTTATGTGCTTGACACTGAACACCCAAAATCACACGTGAAGCGGTTAAGGGAGTGCATCTACAGGAGGCCTCTCCGGGTGTTACAAGCAATCCTACTGCACAAGGCCCATGAGAAGATGCTTGAACCTGGCTTCATTGAGAATTTGTCAGATTGGGCTTTCCTTTACCCAAAGGAAGTGCCAAACCAGGGTTCTTTCTGGGACTTGTAAGCTTCTACACAGGTTATTCTTGTTGATGTTTTCAATATATTGTCAGACTTATGATCTGCTGATCGTAATTACATGACTATTGCTGCTTTCCTTGTTGTGCAGTGATGGGTGTGGGGTTTATGTTATCAAGTTCATGCAGTGTGAAAATCTTTTGGCAGACATTGTTGGAATGGTAATGTACAAGTCGAAACTGCAAAAGCGCCTGTGCTTATTGTTTTATCTTGCCTATTGCCTGTCTACTAGCTTCTAACCATTAGTCCTGCTTTGCAGGAGGCAAAAATGTATGATCGGTTTTCCATACTTGTGAGCTTAGTTGATTGGGAGTCTAACGCTTGTCGCGCTAGCATAATGACAAGAGCTCTTGCACACTATAAGTCTAACTCTAAACCAACCACACAGAAGAGAGTGCGGATGTATTGAAGCCCATTTATGCGGCCATAGTAAACTGTTATCTGTGGCTCCTATTTTTAGTACTAGGCTAATGGAGGAAGGAACATTTTCTGCTCTTGATTGTTGTATATTCTTGTACCATATGCAATCTCAAGAAACTTGTAAATGGTGCACAGAAAAATCATTCTACATGAAATATACTAAATAGCTTCTCATACATCTGCTTACATTTATGCACGTTACTGTATTTGAATGAAAATTAAATCTCATTCACCCTGTCACTTCACTCACTCTGACCTGTGCTTTGGGGCTTGAATTGGCATGCCCAAGTTTTTGTATAAATATAGGAGATTGAAATGATTTGGTTTAGTTAACTTTTGGCACTTATGATGTACCTGTCACAAAAACAATTATAATAGTTTATGAATGCAAAAGATAGACTATGCACTGGGAAAAAATTATCAGATATTTGTCAAGCAGCTTAAATGATAATATTGAAAAAGAAAAAATGGATTGTCATTGTCATTTTAAAAATTTTAGTCTTGAGACTACATATGTGTGTTGGCTGATTCTTTTAGGCATGTGTTAAGATGTAAAATCAAGAGATTCTTTTTATCTTTTTAATTTTTTTATAGTTACCTTTTCATCTTTGGCCATAAAGATACATAGATATATACACATCTAGTGAGAGATATTTTGATGACAGTGAAACCAAGAATCCAGCCCAAAGACGCCTAAATGTCCAAAGAATATTTTTCCACAGTATTGGCACTTTATCAAAACCTCGTATGTCATAAAAGTCAAAGAGAATAATGATCTAAACTCAAGGATAATTATTGCAGTCTTGGCTGCTAAAACTTAAGACTTACCATCTCCACTAAAGTAGTTAGTTATAGCCACTACCATCTTCATAGGTTGTTGAAACAAAGCAATAGAAAGTTTTCTTGCTCTAGTGGAAAAAAGTAGAAAAAGAAAAAATAAGTTGACAATTTTTTTTTACTAGTTTTGCTGATGAATTTGGTGATCGTAATTTCATGTGCTGATACATGTAGCAGAAGTGACTTTCCTCCTGGTTTTGTGTTTGGTGCAGGAACATCTGCTTACCAGGTTACTACTTGGTTTAGTCACTCTCTTACTTTCTATATAATTTGTTGTTATTGAGATCAGCTCCTAATTTGGTGTAGACTATCATATCTGTTACTTTTAACACTTCCTTATTGTGAGTTTGTCTGAAGTCATCAATATGCAATTGTTTAAACTCATTATTGGGGGTCTATAACAAACTGTTATGAAAATTTGAGTTTGTAGATATTGAGTGGACAGCTATATTTACTATTTAACTGTTATTGGAGGAGTTACTATATGAAAAAAAGAGAAGTGTTGGCTTGCGCTTTTTATGTGAAAAAGGTTGAAGGTGCTGCAGATGAAGATGGTAGGACTCAAGAATATTTGACACCTTTGTCCATTCTGGTTATGTTCATTCTTCTGCCTCTTGTTGATCAGTCTCTATGAATCCAAAATTGCCTATGTTTTTTAGTTTAATTGAAACCATAGAATTCTTTCTCCATGAAATCCTCATATTATTGAGAGATGGTAATGGTTTGATATTTGAACACATCAACTAGCATAGACTTTCATCACTTTGGAATTTTTATTTCGGGATTATACTCTGCATTGGGCTTCTGATCTTTAGCAATCCAGATTACAATTATGTAATCAAACTTCAGTGTCCTCAAGTCAGCTTCAGTTTGTTTCGTAATTTGTCTGTTTGGATATATACTCACCCTAAGTTTATTCCAGGGCTTATATATGCTGTTTTGGATATATACTCACCCTAAGTTTACCCCGTACTTAAAAAAACTTATTAATCATGTACTGAATTTGTTGCTCTGTTCCCATGGTTAGCAAAATGAAATCGCAAAAGAGCTACGATCAAAATGAACTCATATCATAGCACTGCATGATTACATTCACTTGCCAAGAGTCTCCTTCTTACATAATGTATCAGTTTTGGCTTGACCTAACCTAGTTCTCTGGCTTGGGCAAGATTAAAATACACCCTTTCCCAAACAACACGATCAATCACTGTGTTTTTCTGATGGGCAGTAATGCATGGAGGTGATACCTTTTGATACCAACTCTCGATTAGTTTAACTTATATTATGTTCTGTCATTTTAATTTAAATGCAACCAGAAATTTTGGTTTTTTCTGAGCATGTGAAAGGAAACAAAATACTTATTTTGTACTCCATATACCGAATTCACTTGTAGTGGATACAGAAAAAACACATACTTCATAATTAAGAGCTTCTGATGCAGTAATCATTGATGAGATGGTGATGCTTTGAGAAGTTTTTTAGGTTTATGCATTCTAGATCACCAATATGACTTACCAAATTGCTGTCATGCTCAAACTTCCAGTGTCCACAGGCAATGGAGACATTGCCTGTGATGAGTATCATAAGTACAAGGTACATGATTATACAAACATTTAGATTACACTTTCCATAACAGGCCAGGGGTAATGTTCAGACAAGGTTAAAGGTAAAAATTGTTACTGCCTCCATCTCATTCTTTTAGTTTGTCATAATATAATGGCGATTCACATGTGTGATTCAGGATGATGTCCAGCTAATGGCTGACATGGGCTTGGAAGCGTACAGATTTTCAGTACATGGTCAAGGCTTATTCCAGGTAAGAACCTTCACTGGTATTGCTTGCAATCATTAAGAATTTTTCATTCATCCTTCTTATAGATGTTTTTTTGATAGATGGCAGAGGACCAGTCAATCCAAAGGGTTTGCAGTACTATAACAACCTCATTGATTAGTTAATCAGCCATGGTGATTTCCATCTCACCTTTCCAACAAATATTTCTGTCTGTCTCCTGAGTTATTCCAGAAGTATGGAATTTGAGCTTTTGTTATAATTAGGGATCCAGCCTCACGTGACCTTATTTCATTATGATTTACCACAAAAGCTGGAAGATGAATATGGAGGATGGATAAATCGGCAGATTGTGTATAATTCTAGAAAGCTTTGGTTTTATCTTTTATGTGTTTCTTTCCTTTCTCAAGCATAACCAAGGCAGTTGCCATATGCACAGTGCAGGAAGGACTTAATGGCATTTGCAGATGTGTGCTTTTGAATGTTTGGGGTAGAGTTCAGTATTGGACTACTCTCAATGAGTCCAATGTATTTGTAATGGCTGGTTATGACCTTGGATTTTTGCCACCAGGGTGATGTTCTCCTATGTTTGGATTAAAATGCACTAGAGGCAACTCTTCATTGGAACCTTATTTGGCATCTGTCGATATCTTATTGGCACATGTGTCAGCAGTAAGAGTGTACATAAAACTGGGTACCATATTTTTTTCCTGTAACTACAATGCATTTATACCTAATTCATTGACAAATTTGCTTCTGATTTTTTGGTAAAATGTACATTAAATGACCTCATTGATGTTTCTGCCGAACAAGTAGAGGGGATATATAGGGTTTAATGTTTTCTCTTATTGGTTTATACCTTTCTCAAACATAGTTCAAGATTTTGCTGCAACTCAAAGGGCAAATGATTTTTACGTTGGCTGGTAAGCCACAAATTTGTGTGGAAAATTAACTTATGTCACGTCCTTTGGCAAATGGAGCATAAATCAAATTAATCGTCATTGAATTTAGCTCCATATTCACTGATCTAAAAGTTTATGCCCATTAGATCTGGTGTGGTTTTTCATTCACTGGTTAATACTTTCCCCACTTGTGGGTTGGGGCTCTAATTGAAGCCCATCAAATGCACCAAATAGGGTGAAAAGGTTGTGGGGCTTTTAGAACTTAGGACTTGTTATTCTAATACTGGTTGATTTAAAGGCTTAAACCTATTAGATCTACTTCATACTTAATAGTTATTACATTTATCGAACTTTGTTGTGCTTCCTTTCGTGACTATTTCTACACTCCGACAAATAACCACTGTCAATGCGTTTTTGGAGTCTTTTGAGACATTAACGGCACAAATCCCCAAAGTTACTGAGATGTAGATGTTAGGGTATTTCTTAGGGAGTTTACGTGAGGATCTCAGGTTGAGTTCAAACTTTGAGGCTGGTTTCCTTAGCGAAAGCAATAGAATTAGTGCTGAGTGTTGAAAAGGAATTTGAACATGTTATTTTTCCTATCAAGTGAAAGTTATAAACCAAACACCTCTGCTATATCTTATTCGACTCGACCTATAAACCCAACTCACATGTACACCAACTCTCATTCTGGTGTGTCTTGGAAACCTTCTGTGATTGCCTTGACCGGTAGTACAGGAGTGCCAACTCCAAACATGCAGCAGAAACATCCACCTCAATTTAGCAAGGAGGGACTTCAATGCCATCTTTTGCTCCTGAGCCTAGGGGACCAAAACAGATAACTTATGTAGAGTACTTGGATAGAAAAAACAAAGGATTGTGTTTCAAATGTGAACCACCATTTCAACCCAGGCATAAATGCCCAAACAGTGCTCTTAAGGGTTCTAATTCTTGAAGAAGATGAATACCAAATAGAGGAGGATTGGGTGGAGTTACAAGAACCTCTGCCGATTGGGAAAAACTTCAAAAAATTATCAGTTGATTCGGAATTGTCCTTGTTAGCTATTAATGGCTTTAATAGACCTAAAACACTTATATTTAGAGGTTCCTTGAAGGGTCAAATGGTTTCTATTTTAGTAGACAATGGTGCAAGCCACAATTTTATTTCTTCCACTTTAGTGCCGCAATTTCAAGTAGGAATTGATCCTACTATTCAATTCAACGTTAAGTTAGGCGATGGGAGTGTGGTTTGTTCTAGAGGGGTCTGTTCTGATTTGAAGTTGAAGGTGGGCACCTTAGATATTATTGTAGACTGCTACAGCCCTGAGTTGGGGGTGGTTGACATCATACTGCGCATAGCTTGGTTGCAAATGCTTGGTGAAGTGAAGGGTGATTGGGGAAGGATGATTATGAAGATTATTAAAGGTGAACGGGAGCATGTCTTGGTTGAGGACCCTTCTTTATATAAATCTGCAGTAACTTTCCGAAGTTTGCGACAATTGGTTGACTATGATTGGGATTATTGCAGCTTGTTGGTACCGATTGAGGCATGGTGTTGTGGTGCTGCATTGAGTAATCATGTTGGGTAATTGAAGCAGTTGTTGGACGAGTATTCTCATGTCTTTGCAAAAATCCATGATCTTCCTCCTCACAGAATTCCACTCAAAGAAGGGGTGAATGCTATAAATGTTAGGCCATATTGTTATGTGTAAGTGCAAAAGGATGAAATTGAGAAGATGGTGGCTGATATGTTGAAGGTTGATATCGTTTGGACAAATGTGAGTCCATTCTTCAGTCTTGTGATCTTACTCAAAAAGAAAGATGGCTTATGGCACTTTTGTGTTGACTATCAAGCTTTGAATAATGCCACTATACTGGATAAATACCCCATTTCGGTCATTGATGGACTATTAAATGAATTATTTGGTGGATCTATATTTTTTAAGTTTGACATTCATTCCAGTTATCATCAAATACGTGTGCATGTTGATGATATACCAAAAACAGCTTTTAAAACAAATCAAGGCTATTATGAGTTCCTAGTAATGCTTTTTGGGCTCACTAATTTGCCGGCTACTTTTCAATCTACTATAAATAAGGTGTTTTGTTTATACTTGCTCAAGTTTGTTTTTGATGATATTCTTATACATAATCATGTTATGCATAAGCATTTGGATCATCTTCATATTGTGTTGAAATTGTTGAGGACTAATCATTTTTGGGCTAATAAAAAGAAATGTGTTTTTGGGAGAACTTTTTTAGAGTATTTAGGATATATTATTTCGGCTGAGGGGATGGCTATGGATCTATCTAAGGTTTAAAGTGTGTTCAGCAGGCCAGTTCTTAATTCTCTTAAAGCTCTTCGTGTTTTTTTTAGTTTTTTTTGGATATTATCGGAAATTTACTAAAGATTATGGAAAGATAGTTAAGTCTCTCACTAATCTCTTAAAGAAAGACTCCTTTGAGTGGAATGATGATGCTACTTTAGCTTTTAAGCAACTGCAACAAGCTCTGACCCAAGCTCCTATGCTTGCCATACCCAATTTTCAAAACCCTTTGTTATCAAGTGTGATGCATCTGGTCTTAGTCTTGGTGCTGTTTTGATGCAAGATTCAAGGCTAATTACATATTTTAGTATGGCTCTTTCCTCTTAAGACTATCTAAGTTGACTTATGAAAAAGAATTGATGGCTTTAGTGTTGGCAATTAATCATTAGTGGCCTTATTTGCTTGGGAGAAAGCTTATTGTTCATATGGATCAACAGAGTTTGTGCCATTTGTTGCATCAATGTATTACAACTCCGAATCAACAACTAGCAAAACTCCTTGGATATGAATTTGAAATCTAGTATAAATCCAGAGATGCTAACCAAGTTGCTGATGCTATTTCTTGGATCTATGATGATGTTGAATTAATGGGCATTTCAGGTCCCATATTGACTGATATTGCTGCCATATGGAAGGGTGTTCCCCAAGATTCATTCCTTGCTGCTAAAATACATTTATGAAAGGCAGGCAAAGGTGTTGGAACGGGATTTGAGTTGATCAATGAAACATTGCATTACAAAGGACGGCTAATAATTCTGGCAAAATCGGCTTGGACATGCTTATTTTTTGCATGAATTTCATGCTTCAGTTGTTGGTGGACATGCTGGATATGTCTGTTGGTGCCTATCTGGTCATTTATTTTGGATTGGTATGAAACGCGATGTGGCTCCCTTTGTTGCTTCTTGCACCATTTGCTAGCACAATAAAGCACAATTTCTGTCCCCCGCGGGGCTGTTAAAACCCGTCGCCTATCCCTCAAGAGGTTTGGGAGGATATTTCTCTTGATTTTATCATTGGGTTGCTTAAATCAAAATGGTTTGATACAATTTTGGTGGTCATTGATCGATTCTCCAAATATGCTCATTTTCTATTATTGAAGCATCCTTATAATGCAAGAGTAGTGGCTGATGTGTTCACATGAGAGATTGTGTGTCTTCATTGTTTTCCTCGTGCTATCGTTTTTGATAGAGGTCCTTTGTTAATTCTTTTTGGAAAGAATTGTTTCACTTATAAGGAACTTGTATGAATTTTACCATGGTTTATCATCCGGAAACGGATGGGCAAACCGAGGTTTTGAATAGGAGCTTGGAATGTTAAGCGTTGTTTAAGCTTCCAAGCAATCTAATGCTTGGGCTATGTGGATTTCCTAGGTTATGTTCTCTTATAACACTCGTTATCATTCCTCAGCTGACATGACACAATTTGAGATTGTTTATGGGCATCCTCCTTCTTCCATTCCTATCTACTTGTCAGGCGAAGTACAAAATCCTACAGTTTTGGTTGCCCTAGTATCTTGTGATGAAATGTCGAAGCTCCTAAGGAGTAATTTGGAGTAAGCCCAGTTGCGTAATTGTAATTTAGCTAATTGCCATTGTTGAGATGTTCAATATTCAATTGGAGATTGGGTTTTCTTGAAGCTTCGTCCATCCTCAAATGTTAAGTTTGGTGCGAAGACTTCTCCAAGCTGGCCCCATGGCTCTTTTGGCCTTTTCATATTGTTTCTTTGGGCCTTTTCATATTGCTTCTCGAGTAGGATCAGTGGCCTACAAACTACAATTATCTCTTGGTTGCAGAATTCATCTAGTTTCACATCTCTTTGCTTAAAAAGTTTCATGGCTCTTTTCTGTCGGTGCTACTCTTCCCGTGGATCTCGTGGTTGAAGATTTTGCTGATTTTCCTTACCTACAGCAGGTTTTGGAAAGCGTTCTGAGCTCAGGGATGGTTTTCAAATTCCTCAGATTTTGATTCATTGGGAAGGCCAGTCATCACATGATGTTACTTGGATGGATCTCTCGGATTTCAAGGCTCAATTTCCTGACTTTGTCCTTGGTGACAAGGACTTTTCTCTGTTGGGGGGTGTGGGGTGGGTGGGGTGGGGGTGTGTTGGAGCATTGATATAGCCCATAAACCTTATTAACCATTACTCCATGTATATAAGAGGCGCTAGTGTTGTGTGGGTGGTAGTGTGTACTGTGGTATGTGTGTGCATTGTGTTGTAGCTGTGTTGTGTGCATCCTGTGTGTTTAGTGGCAGTAAGCATGTGCAAGTAGTCTGTATGTGTTGTATGTGTGGTTCTGTGTTTAGATGTATGTTGGCTGTATTATCAGTAGTAGGGGTAGTGTGGTAATTGAACAGGGGGTTCCTATAAGTAGAGGCTGAGTTGGCACTAGTGGAAGTTAAGAAATAAGTTAGTTACGGAAGTAGAAAGAAGAGACTTGAGCAGTAAGCATTTCTCTTGTCTTCTACTGCAAGTCTGGATTGCGAGGTACCAATTTGGTGATTTGCTTCGCAAGAAACCTAACCAAAGTGCAAGTAAATGTTCTAACCTACTCTGTTTGTGTGGAATTCCTGTTATTGAACCATAAGTTACATCAAAGGTGATCCCTGGGTGTGCATTGTAAATGCACTATTGACCACCGAGGGGAGCTGAAATCAGTAAGAAGAAAAAAAGTTCATTTCCAAGTGCCTCGTAGAAGAGAGAAGAATGCCATTTTAGCAATCAAAAAGCTTTAACATCCACAACCTTTTCTTTAGATACCCTTCCGCCTTCGGTATGTTGAAAAGTAGCTTGAGTATCTTGGAAGTGTCTCAATCACAATGGAGTCTTATCATGTATGTGTTATATCATATTAATAGTCGTTTCCCTTCCTGCAGGTTTATTGATCCCCTCGTTTATGGGGCCTGTCCTGACCTAATGAAGAAGAATGCTGGTTCCTGAATCCCTTCCTTTGCTGCTGTTAAATCCAGAAGGGTTCCCTTGACTTTGTAGGACTCAATTTCTACAATGTGATGTGCATTAGAGACAATTCCACAATCCTTAACAAGGAAACAAGGGACCTCATGGGAGACATGGCAGTAATGATGTGTACTTCCTCCTACCTAATTATACCTTTCCTAGTTTTTCAATTGTATCTCAAATCCATCAATTGCGGGGGAAGATTTTTTTTTTTTTGGGTGGGGTGAGGGGTGGGGGCATTTATCAGGAAACTTGTTTGAATCTTCTGTTTTGGCAGTTGCACTGGACAATAAAACGTCTTTGGAGGTAAATTTTTTTTCCTGAAAGTGCTACATAGCTTGTTCACTTTGTTCTGTAGGATGAGAATATCGATTTGATGGTTTCAGTTTCCTCTATCTCTTCGGGCTCTGCAAGCATTGCTGGAGTACTTCAAGCAAAATTATGGGAACCCTCCTGTTTTCATCCATGAAAATGGTGACTCTCTCTCTCTCTCTCCCCATCTATCCGTAATGGAAATTTTGTATTTATCATTGACGATGAATGGCAAGTCTGACAAAATCTAATGTCTGAATGCTCTAATGGAGTTCATCAAGAATGCGGTACAAATACCGACTGATAGCAGCTGTATGCATTGCTGCTTGCCTGATTTTATATTCTATGGCTGTTGTTGCATGATTACTTTCATCATATTCTCAAAGAACACCGAATTATGTAAGCCATGTTAGAGCAAACTCCTGAGTAGTCTAAGATCAGCAGCAAGCCAGAGCAAGCACCACACTGGAATTATGACTTTCCTATGAGAGCAACTGAACTGTCAAGGACTGATTGCCACCTAAAGATCTATGGATGAGGGCATCGACTTGCCAATATGCAACAATTCTATCCTGATGCAATTAATTTCTATTGGATTTAGCTTTCCAACCTTCGAATCTGAAAGCTTGAGATTGTAGATTAGTGTGTGATATATAGATTATTCACTTTACATTCTCTCTCGCTTGGATGATTTGGGACTTCTTTAGTGTATTTTTTTTTGAGCCCATCAAATGGAAAACTTGTTTAAATGAAGTTAAAATGGCAATGTGGGGAAGTGAACTTAGAACCTTCTATTTTGATACCCTGTTGAATCAACTTTACATCTGTCTGATAAATTTAAGTTTCTAAATCTGCATGAACTTTTTGTATTTCGTACTTCATAATTTCCCAATTGGAAATCTTTCATCTGTGTCTTTCCAGGTCAATGGATGTACTGGACTACATTAGAAGACTGGCTAAGGGTAAAATCTTTGCAAGGATACATCAGCAGTTTACTTGACAGTATCAGGTACCTCATCTAACCCTTACAGACATAAGATGAAGGTGAAGATAACTAGATTCAACCAAGATCTCTAGTCTTTAGGTACTTTCATTCGCATAACTACTGAAAGATTTCCATCATGACTTGTTTTTTTTTTGGGCCGCAATCCATCATGACTTGTTGTTTTGCCATTTATGCTTCAAAGAAATGGATCAAAACACAAGGGCTTACTTCACATGGTCATTCCTAGATGTATTATGTGGATTTGGATGACCCTGATTTGTGGAGATACCCGAAATTGTCTGCGCATTGGTACTCTCACTTTTTGAAGGGAGGAATGATCAAGTCAGATTCCATCATTGAGCTTGTTAAGAATTTTTCATCATCTTCTTCTCTTCATATCATGAAGTGATCCTTGCTTCATTTCACAAGAAAGGATGGATGCACACAACTCGTGGTTTCCTATGAGATAATGACAGTGATATCTACCAGAAGTAGAATAAAAAATTACTAAATCAATCTTTGTTTACACAACTTTTCCCTTTTCTTTTCTTTGTATTTTTTTTTTTTTGAGAAAGGCTAGTTATAGACCTGAAATTGATATTTTGTTATAACTATCATAAATTTAAATAAATTACTTTGAATTATTAAAGTAGCTAGAAAGTTAATATTTTGCTAGGTGAGAAGGAAAAGGTAAATGAGGACTGAAAGGGAGACACAGAAAGATCAGATATCCATAAAATCAGATTTAAATTATTTTCATAAACTTAAGAATGGTTTAAAAGTTCATAAGACTATTTATATATATTATAAAATCCTACAAATTGCACAAATAGAAAAAAATTCTTTGCAACGAAATAGAAATTACTATAGAAAGACCAAAACTACTAAATATATGTTTGTAGTTATATTAAAAATAGAAAACAGTACAAAAATTTTACTTTTAATATACTTTCTAGTCAATAAACTAATGATTTAAACAAATGGAGATGAATACACCAATATTTTGTTAATACTAAATAAAAACAAAAAATGAAAAAAAAAAATCCATCTCTAATATTGCTCCTCGATCACCTCTTCTGCATACAATAGATCTACTATAAAGGATAAATTATTATAATTTTTGAAGAGATAAATGTAATAAATAATAATATAATATAAGAAAAATTAGTAGAAAATAATTAAAATTCTATAAAGTACATGCCAAATCAACAAAAAAGTTATGAAAGAAAATTTAATTATTAGCTTAACTTTTTCTAACTCTGCTCTTCTTTTTCTTTCAATTGTTCTCTTACTAGTCGTTTATATAATTCTTTTTGGTGAATCTACAACAGATATTAAAAAGAAAATAAATTTGGTTAATTTGTTTTTCTCTAAAAGAAAACCATTATTTGTAACTTTCATATTAAATCATTAATACCATATAAATTACAGATGAATTTCGTTAAGAACTTTACTAGGACCTCGACAGTGAATGTCTTAATACTCCTTAGTATATCTAGCAAAGCCCCACCATTTGGTGTTAATGTAAAAAGAGGGACTCATGAATTCTTCTTGCCAGAAAGCTCATTTTATATGCACAACTTAAAAAATGCTTCTTAATTTATTTGATTAATTATAGAGCAAATGGTAAAATTGATGGGAAATGATGTTAGGAATGATGGGAAATGAAATGCACTATCAATGGTAATTGTAAAATAAATAGCAAATGTAATGCTAAATTGATGGGAAGAATTGGAATGTGTTATTAATGGTAATTACATAGATAATAACAAATGAAAATTTGAGAAATATAATCAATAACAATAATACAATAATAATAATAATAATAATAATAATATGTTTAGTGGAGTCAAATAAAGCCTAAGTGGCTTAATATATATGTTTACATATTTTTTTTCCCACTCTTGTTCCTTTTTTCCTTATTTATATTAATGAGAAATTACAAATAACCTTCAAGCTAGGTGCAAATTTATCCTATTAAATTTTAATTATTACAAATCATTCCCAAAACTTTAATAGATTCATAATATAAATGATATTTGTCTTTTTAGTTTAGAAAAAAAAAACATTGATGTGAGGATTGGGGGATTGTAAAGTATATTTCAATAACTTCAGGAGAAGTTTCTGCATCAAGATTAAAATTTAGAAATTATTATAACTTTTAGAAATTATTTATAATATTTAAAAGTTTAAAAATATATCACGTACCAAAAGTCAATGTTTAAGATAATTGCATTTCTTTTTTTATTATTTGCTACAGGCTCATATTGATCGAACCCAAAAGCGCAACAAATCTTGACATAAAAATAGTTGATGACGATGTTGATGATTCAACTGTCGCACTTAAACTTAACATTCCTGGTGAGAACATCAAACGGAATTTCAAGATCCATGCTAAGTCTCTAGATAACAATCACCAGCAACATTATGAGCAAATGGTTAAAGAAATTGTCACGGTGAAACAGAAGGCAAAGACGGTAAAAGAATAAATAAAAAAAGAACAATAACAAGATCCCATTAGCAAGACTCATTATTTTTCAAGGGTGCTAGGGTTCTATTAATCATTACAATGACGCAATACTTTCAATTGAGGAAAGGATTATTCATGATGATCCTAGGTAATGGTGCAATTGAATCTAGCCATTTTTGTAAGCTATTTGAATTTGTTCTAAGTTTTATTCGAATTCAATTCATTATTAAAAGAGTCGAGCTACTTAATTAATAAATTGAGTCAAACTTAAGTTTTAAAATACTAAATTTATCGGGTTTATAAGCCTAATTAAGTTTAGTATAATTTTTCTTTTATTTTTTATTTTTTGAAAACAAGTTAATATGAGATTATTAAGAAAAAATTTATAAAAAAAAATCGAGTTTAATCGAGTTAATTAAACTAAATTTGAATATAACTTATATATTTTTTAGTGGAACTCGTACTCAAAATTTAAAAACTCATATATAACTCAAAGCCAAGCTAAGTTTTGAGTTTAAGCTTAAGTGAGATACCATACTGATTTAACTTGATCCAATTATATGTTTAATCTTAGGAGAGTAGAAATTCCACATTTATAAGAGAGGATTGGAAAAATTAGTAAATTTTTATTTTTAGAAGTCACATTGATTGATTATTGTTTTGCTTTATTTCTCGAGAAAGAGAGAAATCGTTACAACTAATAGAAATTAATAAACAAATTGCTAAGGAATTTTAAGTATTTAGAACATTAGTTAGCAATATTAGTTAGGAAATGAGAAATTAGGAAATTATTATAAATAGTCTTTGTTCTATAAGCCAAAGAATCAAATCAAGAAATCAAGGATCAAAATCGGTTTTCCTTCATATTGAGATTATTAGTTATTTATTTTATCACGTGCAGTGCACGTGAGTTGTATATAAAGTATATATATCAGGTTGTACACATCCGCTAGTTAGATTAACACACCAGTATCGTTTCTTTACATTCCCTCTTCGTTCTGTTCTCTGCTCTCTCGACCATCTCCTGCACTCGGATAGTTCAAGTACAAGTAAGTGTTTATCCTCGAGTCTAATTTTTCACATGGCATCAAAGCAAGATTGCTCATAGAGTTACATTGTTTTCGATTGATTGAGATATGTTTCAGGCACATTTTACCTCTTTTTTACTGAAAGAAACGGATGGAACAATAACGAATTTGAGTTCTGAAATTTCTCATAATTAGGACGGAGTAGATCAATTAGAGTAGCTTTAGGGCTAAAGCAAAGCTAAGGTTTATCGATGGTAAATGTAAAAGGCCTAGCAATAATAATCAAATTGATGTTCAAAGATAGATTAGGTCTGATTATATGATTAGGTGTTGTATCCTAAATTTGATGACTAAAGATCATTCCGAAACGTTCATGTATGTGTAACCTGTAAAAGAGTTGTAGGATGATGTTGGTGAGTATTTTGGTTTAACCAATAGACCCTTACTATATCAGTTGCAACATGAAATAATTAATTTCATACAAGGTAATGCTAGTGTTTCGATGTATTAAAACTAGCTTAAAAGATCATGGAATGAACTGCAAAGCTTATGTAAAATTCCGGAGTGCTCATGAGAGCCATGAAATAGGTGTAGTTGTGATCTGATTGGAAAGGTTTTGGAAATTGAAAACAGAAACAAGCTTATTCAATTTTTAGTTGGATTAAATGATGCTTTTGAAGGGGTCAGGGAACCTTTGCCATCAGTCAGCAAGTTATTTGATTTATCCAATAAAAAAACAAAGGTAACGCTAGTTTGATTGGGAATGGAGAAGACGATGATGTGTTTCTTGCTAACAGCAATTTGAAAATAGTGAATATTGATAGAAAAGAAAGAAAAGGAAAGCTTGGAACAAGGGTGATATGTTCTCATTATAAGAAAACCATTCATTCAGTTGATAATCGTTTTGAGATAGTTGGATTTCCAGATTGGTACAAATCAAAAGAGGAAAAAAAATTAGTGATTTGTAGGTCAAGTTGAAACAAGTCAAGAGAACCTTGATACATGTCTTGATGTTCCTGTTAAAAATATTAATCTCACCGGTTCTCTTCTAATGAAAATAAGTTGGTTTTAGAATTTGTAGTGAGGTTGTATGAATGTTGAAAGGAAAACACCAAGAGGAGCAACAAGCCAAGTCATCAGTATGTTTTGAGGGTAATCCTTTATCTTCTTCTTGTTTAGGATCTACTTTATATAATGATAGTAGAGTGAATGAATGGATTATAGATACAGGAGCTTCAGATCACGTTGACTCATTTTTCTCACATCTTGCTTGATAAACAAAATTTTGATGAACCTATCAAAGCAAAACTTCCTGATGGTCATTTAAAAAATGTTTTTACTATTGGAAATGTTGAATTGAACAGTAATCTTTTGTCGACCAAAGTTCTTCTCATCCCAAATTTTCATTATAATCTCCTGTCAGTAGATCAAATAATCAATTGCTTATTACTTCATAAGTGCGTGCAATTTTTTACTCAACTAGATACTACTTTGAGTTGAGGAACTGAACTCTGATCAGAGTGTTGCTCAAGCTGATGTTTGGTCTGGATTATATGAAATACAACGTAAGCCTTGTATTAGTGTCATTGACTCCATGCCTTCCGCTTCGAAATCTATGTACACAACAAACTTTTGTTATCTTGTTTCTGTTGACAATAAGAGTATGTCTCTAGGAATATTATATAACGGTTTAGGACATATCTCAATCCATAAACTCCAACATATTCTTGGTTGCAGAGGAATGAAAGTGTCAAATTTCTTGTATAATACTAGTCAAATTACAAAATTTCATCATTTTCCTTTCCATTCTAGTGTTTCTTATTCATTGTATCCTTTTGGTATCTTTCACATTACATATGAGGGCCTTATGATATACTTTCGATATCTAGTTGCAAATTTTTCCTAACAATGCTTTGACCTTTTCTGACAATACAAATATCGAACACTTTCCAATTTGGCCAATTTCTTTCGTACATAAAAAACCAATTTGATATAACACCGAAAACCGTACCCAACTGATAATGGAAATAAATTCTTATCTCATGAATGCCAAGAATTGTTCAAGAAAAATGGTATTGTACATCAGATAAGCATGGTGTATACCTCTCAACAAAATGGCATTTTATCTTCTCAATTTAAATGCCCACTGACTCCCAGCACTTATTCAAGCACCACTTTAAGGATCATTCAGTCATTTAGACAGCGGAGAGCCTTGGTAAAATCAGAGAAGCTCCAAGGAAGGAAGGGGAAATTTAAGAAAAATTTTGAAAAATCATGGGGCAAATTTGGTTGCGTGGGGTTTGGAAGACAAATCACGACCTGACATATGATCACCGCCACAGCTTGAAAGAACCACGCCGACTTACCCTTCCAACGCACCCATGGCCGCGGGCAGTGACTGAAAATATGAGTTCATTTTTCCTTCGATTTTTAATTAAATTCTAAAAATACTAAATTATACGGAAAAAATTTTTAGAAAAATGCATTCTTAAGTTATTTTGTACATGGATTTGTAAAAAAATATTATTTTGATGTAATTCAATACTTTTATATGTCGCCCTTAGGAAATTGCTCTATGCCAATTAATCATAATTTTAATTTTCAAAACCCTAAACGACGTTATTTTGGCCTCAAAATTCTATATAGACTCCGGATCATGTCTAATTTATTATTATGTAACAATTTTTATTATTACAACTTGTCTAAATTTTGTTAATTTTTAGTTATCAAAAAACTAGTAAATTGAATTTTTTTGGGAATTAATTGATTTTGCAACAAATTATTGTGGATTCTAATTTTATTCAATAGTAAATTATTTTATTAGTGTGCAGTAGGCTTTGGATTAATTTTGTGGATAAAAGGAGTTGACTTTATCAACAAACAAATTTCCGAGGCAGAGATTACTATTTTTTACTTTACGTGCCCATCACTTTTACTAGAATTTATGAGATAACTAGACAAGTTTCTTATGAATCTTAGATAATCCAAGTTTAACTAGCATGTTTGATTGCTGGTCATGATTAAGATTGAGAAGAAGTTGCTTAATAACTGGCTAAACACTTGACTAGAATAATTTTACAGTTTGGTGAGTAAAACCGTAGCTTGATCATGTTAAAATTGAAGGAAAATAAGTATTTAGGATTCTGCACTAAGTTAGTTGATGAGAAATAACGAAATGTGGACCAAGATGTAAAATATTCGATAGTTTATAAGGAATTTAGCCAGGTTAAAAGGTGACGTAGAAGGCTTTTGGACATAAGCTCCAAAATTAAACCAACTCAAAAGGAAATTAAGAGGATTCGCTAGATGAGAAATCCACAATAGAGACCACTAAAAGAATGAATCAAAAGATCATCGGATAAGAACCTTAAATTTAATTAGACTAAAAAAGTAAGTTAAAGGATTCTTACCTACTAACTATTAACCTAAACCAACTTAAAAGATTATTCAGAGGATGATTCAGAAGGCAACTCAGAAGCTATCTTAGGTAAGAATCTATCTACATGACCGTTCTTTCAAGTATTAGATACAAGGGATGCCACCAAGGTAATCCATTCAATCTCATAATTTAGTGTGTTACAATAATTAAGGATATCTTCGCGGCGTGATTGAAATACATACTGTAAAACTCGAATCCGACTTGATATCCAATAAAACTTTCTAAAACTTGTCTTAGAATCTTATAAGTTTTTACCCTATTTTTAAAACTTACTCTTATAGGATTTTTTAAAACCCATTAACGATCCAATTGGACTAACTCCTATAAGGTTTATGTTACACCCCGAAGTCGTAGAGTCGCAACAGTCCCGCCGTGTAAATCATTCTATGATAGTAACTGGCCTCACAATGCCTACCATAGACATGACCTACACAAGGCGTCGACGACTCCTCGCTTTGAAGTAAACAGTCCGATGAACAATTAAACTACGAATATGATAAATAATTCAAATTTCTAATAACATGTACAATATTATATATATATATATATAAGTCCACAAAGCTTCCTAGGAAGTTTTACATAACATAATAATTTACTAGATTACAGAATAACTATCAGTTTTTCGTTCCTAATTACATGGTCACTCTAGTTACACACTATACTAAGTAACTTGATCCTCACACCCCTAGCTTCCAACAGACTAACCTCTGAGTAATTGTAGGGCGGTATAATACTTTGAGTGTTCAGAAATCAGAACCTGCAAAAGGATCTATAAGGGTATGAGCAACTATAGCTCAGTAAGTTGAATTGGAGACTCATGAATGCATACAAGCACAAACAGGGTTAACAAACAATTATTTTTATGCTATGCAATGCAATGTAACAATCAAGTGTTATCGCACAACGTAGTCCGGTCCGTTGTGAAATCAGAGAAATTTCACCTGCTCAAATCCGGGTTGAGGAGTTTCCATGTTATACAGCAGCTCACAACCAAATCCAGACTTATGCAATGGAGACCTCGCTCCTCCTACGACTACCTTCGAACCATTGACTTCACCCTCGCCGCGACCTCCTCTCCTATCACGTAGTTCGACTAAGGATGAAGAAGGGACCATCTTGCAATCCTACGCTATCCCTTTTGAAAGAGGTCGGTATTTGGTTGGAGAATCCTATAATCCCCTAACGGGTTGGAATGCATAACATTATTAATTATTTGGGGTCAACTAATATTAAATTCCATTTAGAGTGTTCAAACAATTTCATACCAATTCAATCAGTCACAAAATCACTCATAATATAAATTCAATACGAATTCAGATACATCAAACACATACGTAAACTACTTACAATCACAATCATATACAAGTTTAAGTCTCCAAATACTACAAAACTAGTATTCTATTACAATAAGCAATAACCCAACTTACTTGGATTTGCTCGATCGCTCGATCCTTTAATCGCAAGCTGATTTTGTCTCTAGATGTCCTATAATACAAATAGGTCTTTTTAGTACTTAAAATTTACGGTTTTATATTCTAAGTTATATTTTAATTCATTTTTGTCCGTGTATGCCCATTACGTCCTAATGATTCCTGTATTCTATTTCGGTGTTCAAAACCTAAATGAGATTTTAAACTTTGATTTCTAAGCCTGAAATATGCTCGAATCCTAATGTGAAATTAATCACATTAAGCTCGAGTGTCCAAATATCCTATTGGATCGTAATTTGGTATTCTAAACTATTTGGTACACGCTAACCCTAATTGCAGTATCGGATTTATTCCCGATGTGTAAAAATCTTACATTTTGAGACTTTTTCTTAAGATTAAATATCATTTTCAGATTTATTATTTTTCTGATTTTTATTATAATATTATCTAAATAACTCTATTTTTTTAGATTTATTAATTTACAATTTCACATATTACTAATTTCTTATATTATTTAGCTAATTTCCCTAATTAATCATACTTAATTCTCTAAACGCTAGGATTAGGGTTTCCCATCAAAGATTAACATCCCTAAACATCTAATTAAGATCTAAATCAGTAATTAACATCCTAATCACCTAATTAACTCTAAATCACCTAATTTTTCCATCATTTTAGGGCTAAAAATTAACTTAAAAATTTCAAAAAAATAATTTTATAAAAATGGCTTCATAGCACTGTTCTACATCATATGAGCATCCTACAGAAAAAACTTGAGCTCCAAACTACACTCCTAAGCCTATTTATTTTCGGTTCTAATCATGCTAGGTTTTGAGCAATTTATTAAGAACCCTATAATTGCAGATGTAATTAAACTAAATCAATATTTTTCCCTAAATCTATATATAATAAAACCTCAGAATAACAAGTTTCATAATTTTCTGGGCAAAATAACTAATTTTACAAAATTATTCAAAATCGGGTCATTTAAGAGACTAACCTATCCAAAGCTTTCTGGCCGTCCAAACCCGGTTCAAGGTTGTCGGTCGGTCCAGGCGGTGGTTCTAGTGTAGGGTGGTGGTGGTGGTTTGGTCCTAAGTGGTGGTGAGTGGTGGGTTTGGTTCACTTGCCTAATCTGTACAATTTTTTTCTTTTTCTAGATTTTCTCTCGATTTTTTTTAGTGTTCCAATTTTCTCAGATTCTAAACTGACCAAATGACTTCTGGAAATTTTTCCCTTAGTTATAGACATTTTTTTGTAATTAATGTGTATTAATTTGACAAGACTTTGCACACATTCCTTAATTTTTTGCTTTTAAGTTATCCAAATTTTATTGGTTGATTTTCCTTTTTCTAATCTAAACCTGCCACGACCTGATCTTGATTAAGCTTATCGTCTTCTAATTTTTTCTGATTTTTCTATAATTATTTTATAATTTTCTTTAATTATTTACTTAGTTTTTGGCCAATTTAGGTAATTACACGTATTTTTATCTACACGTAAATACATGTGGGGTACACGTAAACATTCCTATTAATATTTTGGTCATTTAAAAATTTTTAGTATACATATAATCTATCTCTAGTAATTTATTAGTTATTTCATTACATTTTTCGCATTTTCGGTAGTTAGTACTTATTATGTTTAAAATTTGAAAATTTTATAATCTCCTATTTTATTACTTATTTTTTTAAATTCAAGTTTACGGATCTTGGGTTTTAAGTTCAATCTTACAGTTACTTGGCTTGCCTTGACTTTAGGGCTTACAGTTTATAATTCTATGTTTTTTCCCCCTTTTTTAGGCACATTACTAAGCCTAATAAAATATATTCCAAGAGCTAAACATGGTAGCAAGACCATGCAATATGGGTCTTAACTAATGATAAGGGGATGAACAAATTAGTTGACAATTATTGAGATGATTAAAAAAAATATATGTTATCATAACGTTAATAGATGCTAATGAGTAGAAACTACAAAAACTTTATGAAGAAGTGATAGAAATTGTGTTTATCAAAGGTACTGCTAATTGAAAAATCAATGAATATTCTTCCCCAAACATATAGCTACTTTACTGATCTTAACATTATAAAACATCAAAACCTATTGTTGAATGCGTGATCATTTCATAAACTACTGTTATTTGCAATTTCAATGGAAATAAAGCAAGGAAGCCTGAAATAATTCCTTCAATATTCCAGTCAAAGAAGTTAAAATGTCAATTTTATTATTATTTCTTTTTGTTTTAATTATAATTTACATAGTGTTAAATATGTATATTATATTTTTATTTTTTAACAAGTTTGCGTTTTTCAATAAGATTTTTTACAAGTTTCAAAAACACAATTCAAAACCTTATAGAATTTTAAACTCTTTGCATTAACCTGTCTCAAAACCTCATAAAGTTCAATACTATTTAATTTTTACCATATCAAAGTTAAGTCTTCTATAATGACCCCTTACTTGTTCGTGCGTAAAGTCATTACCTTAACGAGAAGTTTTATCTATAATATTTTGTACAAATCGATATTTTATGATATAAATCAATTTCTAAATAAGTAAGATCATTGAAGTATATATGCTTTTATTATGAAGTTAATTACAAAGACATGACTTGTGTTATAGTAGTTTTGTAAAAGAGTGATCTAAGTTTTTTTTTTTTTTTTTTTACAAAGACATGACTTGTATTTTGTATTTATTTTTTTTAATGAAACTTAAGGGACGTAGGATACGCTTTTATTGGCCGATTGAATAATTAAATACATTATAGAAATAAATATAATTAAAATTATAAAAAATGCATTAAGTGAATATAAACAAAGAAAAAATAAATAAATAAAGAAGCTATTATACATTTTATGTTTACATAGACCATGAAAGAGTAAAATAAATCCTTACATATAAGGGAACCATTTCTTGAAAGTTAGAGGCTAATAAGTAGAATAATGAAAGGTAATGTAATTTTACATGATAACTAGCTTAGGCGAGTATTAACTGAAATTTCTCGATTATAAATAATGATATAAATAATATGATAAATACTACATTTCTGGTGAACTCTCTTTATTTCAAAGATGCTATGAGTAGAAATAAATGATAAATAAACAAAATGGTAAACAATTGGTTCAACAAATTCTATAAGCTACGATACATTATCTATACTAGATAAATTAATGAGCTATTTTAACTCTTGGTTCAAAGCATAAAAACAATAAAAAGCTGAAGTAGGAATCTCTTCATCATTGGATATTTTACTTTTTAGTTTTTTTATTTATATTTACTTATTGTAGTTTTTAATAATTTTTACTCATATTTGTTCTATAATTTATTTAATTATTAAATTTTCCAATAAATCTGTATCACATGTCTTTTAACTTTCATTCACAAAAAACTGTAAAATATATCATGTTTTTATCCAAAAAAATAATTTAAATCACCTATTTATAAAATTACTATAATACAGGTCAGACATTTGTAATTTTCACTTTATTATAAACCGGTGAATATAATGACTCTCGTACATAACAATCATTACAAAAATTGAAAAAAAAAAAAAAGAGGAAAAAAATAAACAAATAAGAGAGGAGGGAGACACAAAGACTCTCGGTACGTAACAATCACTATAAAAATTGAAAAAAAAAAAAAGGAAACAAATAAGAGAGGAGAGAGAAATTAATCAATTATCCATTAATAATCCATCTGTACGCGTATTTATTTATTTATTTTTCCCTCTTCTTCCTTCCGTCAATCAGCAAAACTCATCGAACTCAACCCGGAAAATACAATTAGGGCAAAATCAGGGTTTTCAAAAGCATGCAATTGATGCATCGCGATTCATCAAAATTCATAATGAAATGAAACTATATACAACATAATGGGCCTCAATAAAGGCGCTACCTTTACATTAGTTCCTGAAATTCAGGTGTTCCCCAATCAAATTTTAAGAAGAAAAAAGCTTCCAGTACAGAGAAAAAGCTTCTCTGTAAGATCATACTTCGGGTACGTTCATCAAAATTGCGTGATTAAAGCAGCAAGTTTCAATTTTTATGCACTATATAATTTGAATTTGTTTGTCCGGTTCTTGTTTATGATCACGAAGTGAAGAACTCAGAATTCTGTTACTTTGGAAATATGTGTTTGTGCGATAGGTTTTCTTAGGGTGAATTGACTGACTTTAAATTTCCTTTTTTGAAATGTTTACAATTGAGAAATGATGTTTCGAATTGAAAATGTTTCCGAGGAAATAGTTACCTAGATTCTGTTAGTAAGATCCCGTTAGTGGTTGCGGCGATGCATTGTGAAGAGGTTAAAAGAAGAAACTCCTCAGCTGAGCTGATTACTTGTTTGGGGAAAGTTTCCAATTCTTGATCTCTAAACAAGTGCCTTGGGCACCCTTTTTCGTATTTCTTTTTCGTAACAGTCCCGCACACTTGTTGCAAACTAAGGAAAAGAAATATTGCGAATTCCAGTAGAACGTAGCTCGTGAAATGTGTAATTGTGCATCAGTAAATGAACAATTTCCTATTAAGGGAAGCTAACAAGCTGACTAACTGCCCAAATAGGGGATAGAAAAAAAAATTTTAAAAGGAAAAGTATGCTTTAAAAGGAAAGAAAGTTTCTTTGCTTTTATGTTAAATGTTTTAAGGGTGCTTTTTATTTCATGACATATCTTTTAGAGATCTCGAGACTTGAAAATATATTGGTTAATGGTTAATCAATGGCCATCAGGGCCACTTTCACCTGCCTCCTTACATGCTGCTGTTGTTTACCAAGTGCTTCCCATTAACGCCTTATAATTTGACTAGAAAAGGTGTATGTAAAACATCCTGCAGTGAAAACATGCTAAAATGTGCATTCTTATGACTTATTAACCTATCACTAACCTTTATGACAAATGAGTTTAATGTTTTGAGTAATTATTTATGTCAATCGGTTAGTGTTGCTTTGGTGATTTTCTTGTTTGATTTTTTGCCAGGGAGACATTTCGGGTTTCATCACCAAGGTGGAAAACTATTGAAACTAATTGTGAGAACAGTAATAATGGACACAGCATACAGCATCCAGCTGTTTCCAAGAGTGATACCTCTAGCAGAATGCCACAGCTCTTGTTCAATAGGTTACAATATTGTGATGAAGAGTCTGCTGGATTGCTGAGGCGTAATTTTGGCAGGTTCATGGCCCGTGAAGCTGTTCTTGATGAAGAATATTGGGTGTGTTTTTTGCATATGTTTTCAAAATTTTTTTAAGGAAATCATTTATTTGAAGCATTAGTGTCTTGATATTGTTCTCAACTTGTCATTGCTTGGTAGACTGCTGCATGGTTACGAGCTGAAGCACATTGGGAGTCTCTCTCCTATATGAGGTTGGTTTTCTTCGTTTTATTTTGTGTTTTCATGTCAGTTTGTCTTTTCTATTATTAAATATTTCCAAGCATGACCTTCTGTTGCGCAGCTTGTTGGTCATGATAGATGGAGATAGTTTACAAATTTTGTTAATTTTTTTCCAGGAATGTTGATAATTATAAGAGGAAGTATGCTGAGCAGGTGAGCAGTTGCATGTAATGGTTTGTTCGTTTAGATTGATGAAAGGAAAATGTCCTGAATCTGTGTAATGGGCCTAGCTTTATTCGTTTTAACATCTATGTACTGTACTTATTTGCAATAGGATGTAAATGAATGCGGTCATGCTCCCAGCCTGAAATGTTATGCCAAGTTTTCTTAGGCGGGTTTTTTCTCCATTGTATTATATATTTATATTTTAATTTTGAAGAACTACTTTTTCATTTGCTTAGGCATTGGCACATGTATTTGAAGTATTGTTAGAGGATGTATGTTAAATTTCATAGTTTCAAGCAAGCATTTTGTTGCCGATGTTCTAATTGCCAAGGCATATGAAGTTTTCTCAGGCCCTCCCCAGACAAAAAAAAAATCATTTCCATATGCTTGTTTTTTTATTAGATTAATGAGTCATCTTGATGGACTCTTCCTTTGCTTTCTTTGTACACTTTGTTATTCGTTAGTTACTTGTATTTCCATGATCATATCAGGAGTTTTATGCTCTGAAGAGAAGATGTCTTGGACAGGATGGGAACTCCCTGAAGTGTCTCTGTCTTGTTACGGTATGCTAAGCTACCTCCTAATCAGGAAAATCTTTGTGGCAGTACATAGTGTGGGAGAAAGGATTTTGCATAGAAAGTAGTAGGAGTTTCACTCTGAGTATAAAGACAGGAAAGGATCTGTAATCAATCTTAGATGATTATTTGACTCATCTCAAAAAAGAAGCGCAATAGCTATCATCTAACACAATCTCCAATGGTGCTGAGGTCCTGGTGCTAAAACAGATGGTATGCAGGATTCTGATACTGATTAGTAGCTGAATTCCTGAAACATTTACCTCTAGAAATTGTCCATAGGCATTAGAGTTTGCAAGTTCTACATGTACACTTGATTTTTGCCTTATAAATCAATGAACATATTGTGCTTGCTTTATGTATGACATGAGTCGAGATCATTATCTTGTGATTGCCATTCTTGATTGACTAAATTTGGCGCATTGTTAGCCTTATTATTTGAATATAGCTTATTGTTCATGAAATATTGCTTGGGGTGCATTGCTGTTCCCTGTAACGATATTACTCTCTCATACAGGTTAAGAAGGAAGAGAAAAATGTCAGAAGAACTGTTTTGAATAGTGTTGTGGGAACTCTGGACCTTAGCATTCGGCAGTATCTGCAAGGGGAAACATACCCAGGGGTAAGCTCCTTGCATCAAGCAATTTATTATTATTATTGTTTTTTGGAATAAATTTTTGCATTGAACTATAAGATGTGAGATGATTTCTTAATTGCTGCTTCCTATTTTTACTACTCGGGAACACACATCATATCCTCTGGGGAATCCAAATCAACTTCTACACATTTGCTATATTTTCTTAGGAGCTCAAAAGGGTTTCTGCTGTCCTTGCGAATCAGGAGCCATTTGATGAACATAAGTATGCATACATTGCAAATGTTTGTGTCTCGAAATTTGCTCGCCGTCAAGGCATAGCATCTAATATGATCCATTTAGCCATTGATGCTGCCTCTGCAGCTGGTACGTATCTACTAGTTAAGAGCTTCCTTTTTACATGTTATTAGCTTTAACTGATCGATAAGTGCCTTCATTTTGGAACTCCTGTTGGTGATATCACAGGTATGAAGCAGTTGTTTGTTCATGTTAATGCAGACAATTTGGCTGCCCAGAAATTATACCAAAAAAGTGGCTTTCAGGTGGCACCTCGGCACTTCTCTTCCTTCTTTCTCGTTTTAGATGGGCATTCTTTTCTCTTGCATTATAACAGCAACCCTATATTTTACCAATTTTGAATCACTATCTGTCATTTTTGTCAAAAAATTTTATTTCCCTTGATTAAATTTTTTCTGGCAAGTTCCTTCGGTATTGTTACCCAGACGCATCATTTTTCCCTACCACATATACGCCAGACCCTTTACTTTCTTACTCTTTCCAGAGCTTGACGTGGGTACAACAGGATATTATTTGCTTCCTGTTCCTGCTGTAATGAGTATTAGTTGAATCCTGTTCCTAGGAAGAATTTGGAAGGCCTTCTCATCCTTTATCATAAGGAAACATTTCACATCCTTGTCTTTCTGAAAAAATATGCTTGAGTGGCAAATCATAAGTACTAACACACGATTTACTATGATTCTTGGTGCGGAAGCAACTCATTAAGCCTTTTTCTTAAGGACTCGGTTGGATTTCATATACTTGTTTACACATCTTGCAGATTGTGGATGCTGCTTCATCCCCTCAATCAAAGGATCAAATGATTTTGATGTCAATCGAGCTATGACATTGGCCGGACTGCAGCAAGGTGATATTTTGCAGTGGTGTAATGGTGTGTCCTGGGCAGGAATTTTTGTTCCCTTGTCCATGGTGTAATCTAATGAGGTCTTACTGTGTCCTATATTTATTCTGATTAGAGGCTAAGCATACATCTGTGCTGTAAATATGCTGCAATTTTCTTGTAAGTAATTTAGGTGATATATATATATATCTATGTATCTATCTATACAGACACAATAGCGCAATAGGAGTGCTTAAAATTATGAATTTTTTTTTTCACATATATATCATTCATAAGGGATGGAGTAGTTTTGGTTTTGACATTTTGATTCACCAAGAAAATGGGAAATGTTTTCCATCACGGAACATTACACGAAGATATGTACAGAAGTTGGCTTGAATATACGATGTCTAGCCATATGCTTAGCCCATCGTGCTTATTTGTGTTTTCAATCCAATTTTATCAATATTTTAATCCTTCGTGACTTCTTCTTTTCTCTGGTTTAACTGGATATATTGCATTACAATATCAAGTCCTAGGCCAAGCAAAAAGCTACATAAGTGCTGTTGCATCCAGGATCTACACGCTTCCTACTGTGTACAAGAGGACTAGTGTCCTCCTTCAAAATCTGGAGTAAACACTGTGAAGGCTGAAATGCAAACATTCCTGCATAAAGCATCCAAAATTTGCCAGCACGTCGGCAAGCCTATTTGCCTCCCTTGGTTGATATGCAACCCGAACTTTAAATTGGGTTGTTAAGCCCCTGCATGCATTCGATGATTCAACACATTAGCAAATTTCCACTGGTGATAACTCAATTGAATTATAGAAAAGTTTAGCAGCAAGCACAGAGTTAGAATTCAACTCAACATAATCCATGTTCATTCTCCTCGCATAGGACAAAGCATAATATATTGCCCAGAGCTCAAATGCTAGGACATCGGTTTTTTCCCAATTTTCTTTGTGAAGCCTGCTATCCAGAAGCCAAGCTCGTCACGATAAACAGCCGATATTGCTGTCTGTTCGAGTGTGTGATGCATGGAGGCATCGGTATTGATTTTGACAAATCTCTCTTTTGGAGCATGCCATTTAATCAACTGAACTGAAATTTCCCTGAGTGCTGTAGGCTTTCTATTAATAGTCCAAAATTCAGAGGCCTTAAACCCGTATTTCATTCTCTAGTTCACTTCCTTTACTCTTAATTTTTACAAACAAGATTTCTATCATACCAAAATATCCATAATGCGAAAGCAACAATAACTTGTTTAGGCGACTGTACTTGTCTTTGTACAAACCTATTTTTCTTAACAAGGCGTTTTATCCATTCATGAAAAGAGAGATGACTAAAGTGACCAAAATATACTCGCTGAGATGCAATTCTTACCAAATATGTTGGACAGGTCCATAGTGCATGCTCCGCTGTCACTAACCGACCACGTCCCCTAGGACACAACTCAGAACAGGCCATAAATCTAGTTCTTAACTTAATATAGCATGCCAAAGCCACCTTCTATTCCCCCTCTGAATGACATGAGATGATTTCATCATTTTGTAAACTTCTCGCATCGAGAGATCAATATGTATATTGGTTGCAACAATCCTTTTATCCTCCTCATTTGGTAGCAACATCCTAGGACCAATTGATTTTTGTGCAACAATGCTGTGGCATTGTGTATGGTGGTGAGTAGTAGTAGTAGGTGTTATGGTTGCAATTCTTAACTTTAAGTTAACAATTACAACTCAGAGTTTTTACAAATTAGGATTCTTTTAAAATTAGAATTCTGTAAAGTGAAAACTGTAATACAAATGTTTTAAGGGCCTGATATAAGTTTTTAGTACTGAGTTTTTAGCTTCTTTTTGTCATTTTTTTTACTAATGAAAATAAATATTTTAACCCTTAATGACATAATTCCTATATATATTTTAGGAAATTAATTTGGGCTACCGTCATTTTCTTGCCATTTATTCTATATGGAATTATTTTTATAACCTCAACATGGATGTATAGTGGACTATTATAACAAAAACCAAAATTTTTAGTTTCTCATCAACGTGATTCTTTTTTTTTTTTTTTTTGGAAAATTTTGAATAATGAAATTGTATAAAAACTTTTAAAATTTAAGTTATGATTATCTATAACTATCCAGTAATTAAATTATCGTTTTGTGGTTAATTTGGTTGTTTTACATCTCGCTGAAATCCCACTTTTGACATTCCCTTAAACAATATATAGCATAAATGGACTGGATAATATATTCTTTAATTTTCTTTTTCTAAATTTTTATCAGGAAGCTAGGGGTTATTAAAGTATGTCCAAATCACTATAATTATCCTAAGTACAAACGCAAAATGATCTAGGTTATTAACATATATTTGAACTGATAATACAATATAGACAATTAAACTTATTAGTCCACCAAGTCCTTTATGATTAAGTGGTATGACCACTAGTCTATTAAAGGATAGATCAAGTTAAATTCCTTTATCCCCAGTAGTTATGATATGATAATTAGCAAAAAGAAGAAAAAATAACAAAGGGTATTAATATTATTAAAATTTATCTTATTTTTTAGTTTACCTAAATAAGCTTCTCCACAATTCTACTAAAACAAAACTACCGTGGTCCACTATTCCACTATCTTAAATAAATGCTAAATCTTTCCTCCCATAGTTAGCAAAAAAATAAAATAAAATAAACTCTAAATGCTAATGAAAATTGTAACTTTTTTTTCCTGTAAATTATTTCATATCTAATTTCATTAGGTTGAGACTTAATTAATTAATTAATCTTTTTAAAAGAAAATTATCTCCTAAAATTTGAACTTAGTGTGAGTGTGTAAATTTTTCAGTATTGTAAATAACCCCACTAAAATTTGTTAAACTGGCAAATAACACATAGAAATTGCAAATAAATTCCCTAACTTTTTTTTAGTGCGGAAATACCCCCTTTGACCATAGTTTGTTTGTTAAACCAAAAATGCAAACATTTTCATATTGCTAATTTATCACAACTTAAGGGGATAATTCGCAACATGTGAAATTTAGAAGATAAATTTGCGCCTAAATCAAAATTTAAGGAATTATTTTTAATTTTCTTACTTCTTATTTTAGGTGCACGTATCATGAATATGATGCTAGTATTAAATAATACCCCACACCATTAGTGTATACATTTGTTTTTGTTTATATCATTATTTTTATTTGCAAAATCAATGGGACATAGATAAATGTTCACTTTTGTATTTTTCTCTTTTTTATTAGTTCAACTTTTTTTACAAGCCTGGAGCATTGTCATCTCTTAGAAACTTGAAATACCAAATAGAGAAATAACTATAATTGTTAACTTTACTAAATGGAATAAGAATTATTGAATTGCAATTCAATAGAAATTAAATAGATATGTAATGATTATTATATATCATTACTTAGTTTACTCAGAAAATAATAAATAATAAGTAAGATATAAATAAAAACTAGATTGTCCAATATACCCTTAAAATTCCTACCCTTCTTTACTTTTCATAGCCAGTACATATGGTAAAGAAAATAGATGAACCATTCGATAGCAATTTATCTAGTAATTCATGACTTGAAGAGCGAAAATGAATTGGTATTTAATATTTTATGTTATAGCAATTCATTAGGAATAGCAATTTGATGTCTAAAATTTAAATAAGAATTTTATATGGTATACTATGCGATTAGCTTTTAACAAAGAGAGAAGCTCCTTATACCCTGCAGGCTTCATCACCTTCTTTATGGCCAATCAAATGCAAAATCCACTCTTTTTTAAATAATTTATTTTTTTATAAAAAAAAAAAAGACAATAAAAAAGCAAAGTTCATTTCCATATTTAAATACTATTATTTGCTGGTGGTTGTCACTCCATTTCGTTTTATACAAGCTACTCGTGTTATTTTTATTTCATCACCTTGTCTAATTTCAGGCAATTATAAATATCTTTTCATGTTAAAACCAATGATATCAAATTGGGGTCACGTGTACATTTTAATCTTACTTAATCCCATTCTATCCTAAAATCAATGCAATCCAACCTTAATTCAAGTTGAGATGAAACCCGATCCCCTCAATTATTTGTTTTGCCTTCCGTTGGATATAATCCTCCTAATGTTGTTTGCTGATCGAACCCCGGACATAGACTATCCCTCCAAACAAACCTTGAAGAAGCCAAGCAAGCCTCCGTAGGCTTATGCGCACTCGTTAAATGTTGAATGTAAAGTCCTTCTGTAATAACAACACCAATCTGTATCAAGCCCTAACCAAACTCCTTGACCAATGTAGATCTATGTCTGAACTGAAACAACTTCATTCGTTAATCATAACTTCAGGACTGTCCCAAGATGACACCTTTATACCCAAAATCTTATCTTTCACTGCATTGTCCGATCATGGTAATGTTGATTATTCCTACCAAGTTTTACTCCAAATTTCAGAACCCGCTACCTTTTACTGGAACACAATCATAAGAGGGTATGCAAAAAGCAAAAACCCTAATAGATCCCTCTCTGTTTATATCCAAATGCTGAGCTTAGGCCATTTAGCCGATCATTTAACATACCCTTTTCTCGCGAAAGCCGTTTCGCGTCTAGAGGAATTAAGACACGGATTTTCCGTTCATACCCATGTTGTGAGAACTGGGTTCGAGTCTGATAGATTTATAGTCAACTCATTGATTCATATGTATGCTTCCTGTAGAGATATAGAATCTGCGCGCAAGGTGTTTGATGAAATTCCTAACAGGAATTTGGTTTCTTGGAATGTGATGTTGGACGGATATGCGAAGTGTGGTGATGTTAGCTCCATGCGTGAGGTGTTTGATTCGATGGTGGAGCGTGATGTTGTATCGTGGAGCTCGTTGATTGATGGCTATGTGAAGAGTGGGGGGTATGGTGAAGCGATGGCGATGTTTGAGAGGATGCGTCACCTTGGGCCAAAAGCTAATGAGGTGACAATGGTGAGTGTACTGTGTGCTTGTGCACATTTAGGTGCACTAGAGCAAGGGAGGATCATGCACCAATACATGATTGAGAATAGCTTGAAGCTAACTCTGGTTTTGCAAACATCCCTTGTAGATATGTATGCGAAATGTGGAGCCATCGATGAAGCCTTGGCAGTTTTCCGTGAGGTGCCTATGAAGAATACCGACGTGTTGATTTGGAATTCTATTATTGGTGGGCTGGCCACTCATGGATTTGTTGAAGAGTCGCTCGAGTATTTTGCTAATATGCAGAGGATCGGGATCGCCCCGGACGAGATCACGTACTTGTGTTTGTTGAGCGTCTGTGCGCATGGGGGATTAGTTAAGGAGGCTTGGTATTTTTTCGAATGTCTTGATAAGAATGGCATGAATCCGAAAAGTGAGCACTATGCTTGTATGATCAACGTACTGGCCCGGGCGGGGCAAGTGGTGGAGGCGTATGAGTTTTTATGTGGAATGCCCATAGAACCAACCGGTGCGATGTTAGGTGCTTTGCTTAGTGGTTGTATGGAACAGAAGAGATCGGATATTGCAGAAATAGTGGGCAAGAGGCTTATAGAGATAGAGCCAGATCATGATGGTAGGTACATCGGGTTGTCGAACATCTATGCGGTTGATGAGCGATGGATCGACGCAAAGACAGCAAGAGAAGCAATGGAGAAAAGAGGCATTAAGAAGACTCCAGGTTTCAGTTTCGTTGAAATTTCTGGATTGATTCATAGATTTATTGCGCACGACAAGACACATCCTTCCTCTGAACACATCTATTCGATCCTCCATCTTATCGTAAATCAAGCAAAACCAGACAGATATAATGAAAGTGAAGATATTTATTTGTACGATACAGCATAGCCGAGCGATCTTTGTAACAATCAGCAGTTACTTTAGTGTAATCAAGAAAGCAGAAAAAAGCAATGCACCATTTTAAACATCATTTTGGACTAATCAATCGTGGTTGAGATTGCAATGGGACATGCTGAGGTAAATATATCTTCATGGTCCAGGAGAGCCGGAGCCTCATACCAAGCTTCCTGAAATACAACTTTAATGGTAGATTTACCTTACCCAACTTTCTAGGATTTTGGCATTTAGTATTATTGCATCTCGAATTAATTGCAGGAACTCTGGAAATTTTGTGTTGTGCCGGATTAATGAACTTTCAATGGATGTGGCCTTACCATCAAGCTACTACGTTATCCAGGAACGGGAAAAGGACTAACAAGTGAAATTTCACTAAGATCATAAGTCCCCATATCCATCTTGGAATAAGCTAACACGTATGTATGGCAATTTTCGACCGCCATTACAGCATCCTTGGTTGATGCTGGCAACCAGAAGCACTACTTCGTCCATGTGCTCTATAATTTATGAAGATACAATTGAACTAAGCACAGCCTAGGATTCAGCTCTCTGACAAAAACTATAATACAAATAACCAATATGTGGAACCCACAATTCCATATGATGGGGTTCCAAATTAGAGGAGGAAGAAGAATGGCGATGCTTATTATACAGATGTTATTCAGGCTGTTGACTAATAGCCTATAAAAATTACTCTCACATGCAACTCCCTCTCTTTTTCTTTCTTTCTTTTTGTTTTTTTTTTTTTTTTTTTTCTAATTTTCCTTTTTGTTGTTGGAGATGAATTGCCGGATCATTGTTGCCAACCGTATGGCTGATTGCGATTTCCACCCATCATGTTTGACCCACGGCCAGCACCAGACCCACCATATGGACCACTTTGAGGAAAATTTGAAGGACCAACACCATAATTGCCACCCCCTCCTCCCCGAGGACCCGCATTTGACATCCCCGAAGAACCATACTGTGGACCACGCCCCTGAGCAGGATATTGGCCATTCCCATATCCTCCACCTCCACCTTGACCTCCCCGGTTTGGGTGATTATATCCACCGCTTGGGTTCCCACCAGAAGGATACCTACCCGGCCCTCCAGGTCCCCGGGGCTTCCCATAATGGTGGCCAGGTGGACCAGCAGCCACAGGTTGCTGAGAATTATGCATTAGTTGATTAGGTCCACGCCGCATTTGCCCATGTGCCTGCCCAGGCTGCTGAACAGGTGGAAGCCGTGGATGCTGAGGTTGATGCTGAAGTTTCTGGCGTTTAGCATTTTCCTCATGTTGCCTCTGCTGCTGCCTCTTTTTCTTTGTTTGAAACTCATGTGATGATTCATACTTTGGTAAACTGGATGCGAGGAAACAAGAGTTAATCAACTTCACAACAAAGGCAAAGCCATAGATACCATCCAGTAAGGACAATAAAATAAAACTGAACTGAATTAAAGCAGAATCGAACCTCTTAGGGTCACAAGGGAATGGATCCGTCCAGAAATACTCAGCATCGAGGGCATCCTTGGCAGATATTCTCTACATAGAGAAATAAAGAATGAGCATGAAATGACCTTAAACATGAGAAACAGAGATCATCAATCAAAATCAGAAACCACCAATACTTGAAATCTAGATAAAGGGGGTTTGCTTCTCTTCTCTATTCCTCTATTTGTAATGTCTTAAACACCCTTATGATGCAATTAAAGATTACACTAGGGCTCATATCTTGCCTACATTTTCTTTTAGGGTATACACGTTATGCTTTTGTCAGTAAGTTCCAAAAAAGTTCCTCTGTCTAAGTCAGTGAAAATGTTTTAGGGTCTCCATTTTTGTATAATTTTTTTTAATGGAATTAGTGTGTAAAATACTATTTAAAGGGAGCTTCCATAGATGTCTCTTAGAAGTTTCTTTTCGTACTTTTTTCAAGTCACAAGACCCATTAAAAATAAACTTATAACTCAGAATCCAAACAGAAAGGTAGGCAAACCAAAAGTCCCTGTATTTTCCCAAAATTCTAACATCCAAATAGAAGATGAAGTGCTGCTAATATATATATATATATATGCGTGGTTGATCCCCGTGGTGTGAAATGCATTTTATCATATGGGAAATGGAACTTCTAATAACTGACACAAAGACACAATTCCTAGCATGCAGCCAGCAGTGCAAGGCTTTATTAGCTGATGTAATAGCATCTCTGAAGCAATGTATGGCATGTCACTTGTCAGAATGTACTCATCAAGAGAGACATTCGATGCTCGACGGCCCTACACTGAGATTTGCGGTAGATGTCAATATTATCAATCTTCAATTCTTTATTCATTTCAACAGCAATTGTAGAGAAAAATGTTATTTAGTTTAGTCGTGATGATTGCCCCATCCTTTCCGTGTCTCAGTCCTACCCACAAAGACATGGCTCAACCAATATAACCCAAACAATATCCATGCTTTTATTTCTTCTCTCAGAACAGAGTCTTAATGAGTCAATCAAAGCAACAAAACGCAGATATTCATTTTTGCATATCAAGAAAATGAAAAACAAGAGAGTCATGTCAAGAGAAATAGCAAGCAATTTCTAAAAAAGATGTTTTGTTCCTTTTTCTGGGGTAAATTAAAGAAAACGATAATATTTGTTCCTTGCCTGAGAAGGATCTAGTGTTAACATCCTTTCTAGTAATTCCAATGCATGCCGGTCAAAGCTAGACATAAAACGGGCACAGCATCAGTGTGTCTGAAAAAATAATGATCCATGATAATAAGAAGTTCAGGGAACACCAAATAAACTGTTTACTTACTGTCCAAAGAACTCTCTAAGGCGTCTCTTCATGGGCCTTGTTGGCTTGAAGTTATTATACCAAGGAATTTTTGAAACCCCAGGCCAATTGATCTCATCAGGAGCACCACAAAGCTCGAAGATCTTGTTTAGTTGCTCAGGCTACAGATGATAAGAGAGAGTAAAAGACTGTAAAACAACTGATGTAGATATGAAAGCAATGAAAAGAGGCAGCAAATGACTAATTGCATACAGAACATTTCTGCTAAAAAAAATGGAAATCAAATTTGAAGAAAATTCCAGTAAACAGGATGATATATGTTGGTAACAAGGACTCTTAATTGTTTCCATCTTCTTCAGAAACCTAAAATTTTCCATTCAGTGCATGATACCTCCAAAGATTTCTTGAAATATAAATATTTTACTTTTATATCTAGATGCTATGCAATACATAATTCAGAAGTATTCACCGGCTAATTTTAAGGTGAAGAAAATATTCCTAGCTAAGTCCTGACAACCAGATTTGTTCTATCTAAACTACCCACATCTTTCATTACAAAGTGCACATATCCAATAGATGTTCGCTAACTTCAGAAAAAGCAAAATATCCAAAAACAAAATTTTGCAACAACTATCAAGAATGGTGGGATAAGGTCATTTATTAAGGCTCTTTGCATCTGCCAAATAAAAATTCAAATGCTCAAATTAGTTGACCAATCTATTAATGATGCAAGACCTGCTTAAGAAGCTTACAAAGGAGAAAAATAATTACAACATCCTGTATCTCTACTTGATCATCCAGGCAGCGAAGAAGGAGAAGAGGAGGAAAGCGAGGGGTGGGGGGTGGAACAGATACCTATACATTCAAAATTAAAGAACACTATGTACACATCTTTACAGATTACTACCTGTCCCAGAATAAGATGAAATAAAAAGAGCATGAAGAGCTAGCACTATGGGGTCATTTTTGGGGGGATAAGCTTGCTTCTTCACAAGTTTCTTGGCCAATGATGGAAAAAGGCTCTTCACGAACACTTTATAGGTATACTAATGGGCACAGGCATCTTTTTCACTTCTCAAACCAGCTGTAAATAGGTTCCTCATTTCTCCCTGCTAGAATGCAAAGTCTATAATGCTTTTTCCAAGGTGGGGGTAAATCACAATAATTAAACACGTGGACGGAGCAGAATACTAATAGAGGGAGCTATATTCCTCTCAACATTCCATAGACTGCTCCTTATCCCCCAGCAGTAGCATATTATCACTATTTCCAGAGGTTTTAACCCTACTGCTCATCAAAACAAATTCTTATACTTCATGGTAAATCTAGACATTTCCAGAGGAAACAATCAATTTGATTTATCCTCAATAAAGTACCTCATCCTTTCCAGGAAATATTGGTTTCCCATGCAAAAGCTCAGCAAAGATACAACCAACTGACCACATATCAACAGCTGGACCATACTTTGTTGCCCCAAGCAGCAATTCCGGGGGTCTGCAAGTTCGGGGAAGTAAACAATAATGTAATGGATATATGATTTTGCTTTCAAAAGAACTAATGGTCTATATAGACCAAAAGGGAAGCACATATCATTTGCACTGAACAACAAAAATTCCTTTTAACTTCTTATTTGAGCAACTGTGCAATGCACCCCCAATACCCTGAATCTGCTCAGGGTGCCAGGGTCCATGCAAGGAGTAACCAAATTGGGGGTGAGGGGGCAGAGACAGGGAGAGACAGGGAGATAACTCGTGAAAGTAGGCATATACCTATACCACAATGTGATTACACGATTGGTTAGATTTCCATTATGATCATTTGAGAAAGATCGGGCGAGCCCAAAATCAGCAAGTTTCAGATTCCCCTCATTATCAATGAGAAGATTAGATCCTGTAACCAGGAAGCCATCAGCATGGAAAACAAATAACATGCAGAAGGCAGCTACATAAAAATAAAATTTAAATTGTACCTTTAATATCACGATGGAGCACTTGGTTAATATGACAATAATGCAGCCCTGTCAAAAGCTGTTTCATATAACACTGCAAAGGGCAGAATAAGAAAAAAGAAAAGGTAAGCATATGGCAAAGAAACCTGACCGTCACTAAAGAACTCATGGCCCTCATGTTACTTTTCTACCTTAATTTGGGGCACTGTAAACCTCATCCCTGGACGATCAGCAAGGCCTGTCAAGTCATGATCCATGTACTCAAAAACCATATATATTCCACCTTTGTACTTGTTTCCATCTGCACACAGAATGGCCAACTTTAGACGAAACGATAAGATTTTAAAAAGAGGGCCAATTCTGTGTTTAAGTTCTAAAAAGATTACTGCAAAAAAGCTACAAGAACAAACCCTGCTCACTACTAAGACAACATTAATTGTGGTCTTCTATCCCTCACTGAATCATTATAATAAAACTTAATAAGCTTTTCCTAACATAAGAGAAGCCTTTCTCATCCCATCATCACCCCCACATCCCACTAGAGTGGATCTTTGTCACAGAATCTTTCCCCATCACGTGTATTCAGTTGAATGGTCGCTATGTCCAGTTCAACTGGTGTTTTTGTTGTCTTCCTTCCTTTTCGACCTATGATTACAAGTTAATTAGGGCATGTTGGAGAGAACTAATGATCTCCGGTACGACACCACAGAAAATGATATTGAACGTCCTTTCATTTCAAAGGAGTAAACTCCTTTTTAACAACTGTTACATGAGCATGGCAGTTACTTACTGTCACCACTACCCATCATCACATTAAGTCCACAAATAACTCCCCCTTACTGTCTCTAATCACGCCAACTGTCCCTATGCACTACACATATATTAACAGACTTAACCAACCACTCATTAACAGACCAACACCAACGAATTGGATGTCCACACCTAAAAAAAATATTTACAAAACCCACTAGAGACTCACATGATAAACAAAACACACACAATTATATCAACCAACGACAGCCACAAAAGACTCCAACTACGGATGCCCAGCAATAAGACTTAAGCCATCCCAGGATTTCTTTTCTTCTTGTGTGTATAGACCCGCTCGAAGGTTGCAACTCCAAAATGTGAGTGTGAATCAGTTTCACACGTAACAATCTTTTGCTTTGAAGACCAGGTTCAGTTAAAATGCACCATAAATAGGTTATTGTGGTGCGAGAGATGGTTCAAGCCATGAATAGATCAGCTTATACGATTTGGTTAAAGACGTCTGACATGAAATTATCAGATAGTTTCAGTTACATGTTCACAGCAGGTTCAGTGGACAAGAGGCCTATGAGACCAAAGCAAAAATTGAGAGGATTCAAATGATCCCCAAACTGAGGGGAGTGCATGCGACTCATCCACCAGAATAGGAGCAACTTTCTCAGTTTAATGAGATGAAGATAGATATACTCTTAGCGAGGTGCACTCCTTTTCCTTCCATTTATATGGAAACTCCACATTTTTACATTAGAATACACAATTTTTAACGAAGTGATAATCTATTCAATGCAATGCCACACACTTGCCTGGTCTCCCTTGCTCATCCCTCTCGGGACCTGATGGAGGGGGAAAGAAAGAAAAGTTAGGCCGTGCATTGAAAAAATACTATGCAATATGATTATCCACCAAAGAATGTAATGGTAAACAACAAGAATTCTATTGAATTACCAGGTGATGTTACAATTTCTTTTAACTTGATAACATTTTCATGATGAAGTTTCTTGAGGATTTTGATTTCACGGATTGCAGTGATTGGAAACTGCAAAAGGAAATAGATTAAAGCAGCAACACAAATATGATGACATTGAAAAATAGATGCAAAAAGAGGACATCATCAGCTGTGATTGATACATACCCCCTCTCTCTCGTTGTCCATGCGAATTTTCTTCAAAGCAACAGTTTCGCCTGTTCTTTTCTCTCTAGCCATGTAAACTTGACTGCGTGTACACAATGCACACAATGCATTGTAAAACACATACCGACAAAATTGAAAATAACTGAATCTATAAATAATGATGTTCATTGCAGAAGCAGTATTTCAATTAAATTCTCACTTCCTAAAATTTGAGATAACATGGGAAATATTTCATTGCACAGAGGAAGTGAAGGCCCCAAAGTAATGTTGGAAGATAGTTCAGTGAAGGATGGCCATGGAAAGTACTACCCTATAAAGGCTAGTAGACTCTAAGAAAAAGGCAATAAAACCTACGGCAAAGATTTTAGCTTCCTTATGGCAAAGTAAAGCAAAAAGATGAGAAGCTCCATCCCAGTGAACAGAGTGACCATTAAAAGAACAAAGGTGAAAATAGATGGATATATGAAATAAACAGCATCATACCGCCTAACAACAATGACTACCAAAACACTCGAGCCATTTTCCCCCTATATGGGGTCAGTTTCATGGATTTTATTTCACCATCGCACTCTTCCGCAAAATCATATCATCACTAACATGACAAAGCATGATAGACAAGGAACAACATATCAAAAGTAAGGGACACCCAACAAAGTGATGATGATGGTTAGAATAGAGAAACGTGCAAATTTAACAAGATACCAGATAAGATTTCAAGAGGGAAGAACCAAAGTCCAGCTATATCTGAATGTCCTACATAATCAAAACCGCTACATACTTTATGATGAGTAATAATGCCAGTTCCAAGTTTTGTAATCATACATGAAATACTCAGAATTTGATACTATAAGTTCTCAGTAGCATATAGAATTAGAATTATAAAACGAATATTTCAATTAGATGTTCTCAATCGCTGGATGACAAAGGCATTCATAGCATTAATCCATTCATCCATCTAAGAGTAAACCGATGAAATTGGACAACATAGTAGCTCCTTTTGGGGGTGAAACAGCAGTTGAAGCAGTCTTAACTGTGTCAGTTATTCCTTAAACATCTATAGGGCTAAAAAGGTTCACAGACAATAAGTATGCCAATCCATATTTACTAAAAGGAAAAAATTTATAAAAAGAAAAAAAAAAAAAAGAAAACTTCACAATAATAACATATCTAGAAACTAGTTCCAGTTATATGTAACAAGGTATCCTGACAATGCTTAAAAGTTGGTCCAAAGTATCAGACCAACTATGCCACCACACAGTAAAGCAAATCCAACTGTCATCCTCATCCCTACACCTGAGCCTTAAATATTAAGGCCTTTGTGACCACCTATCCCTAGTCCCATGATCTAGTACACTTTATAAATTTCACTCCAACTGTAAGACATCAAAGTGACATGTAGTGAAGAGATCATCTATCAATTCTGACCCAATCTTGGATCCTTATTATAAGTTCTCCAAAGCCTTGAATTAACAAGAAGAGTGTAAAACACACACACACACACACACCCTTCTGCTTTCAGACACTTTTCATTCCGCTTCACCAATGATCCATGTAAATAAAAGTTAATCTTTAAAATATCATAAAACCTTCAGATTTCTCTTTGACAGAATTCTTCAAGACTTCACACTAATTGTAGGAATGCACATGTAGGATTAAGTAAATCAATAGGGAGACAAAGTTTTTCCTCTTTTTGGTAGTTGGTCAGTTTGGGGTTGGGGGAAGGGAAGGAAGGGACAATTTCGAATAAGCATGCAGTACCATCAACATGAAAAGAAAAAATCATTGGACTAATGCCATCTTCAATTTTTCTACGTTAAACATTAGCTGGTAATATAGGAAGCAAAGAGATTGCAACACTTTTGTTGGGCAACTTCAGTCAAATGAATCAACCTTAGCAAGCATTAGTCCTGCATTGTAAATTAGGGGCAAGAAATTAATTGATCATTGAGATTTTCTTCAAGAATGCACAAGGAGTGACAGAATGTCAATTCTCCTATACAATCTGGGGAGGAATGAATAAGGATGAGGGAGCTGCCGTTACTTGTACAGGAATATGTGTCATGATTATGGGAGAGACCACAAAAGGACACAGCAATAAAAGTTTCCTGGTACTTATCCAAACATCACAAGCTCACAAGATAAATGAGAGTGATCATATGTAGATGTCGCAGGTATCAATGATGACAGTCCATAGGGAACTGTACACTCCTACATGCAAATAGGTTTGTGCATTTAAGTGTATTTTGCATGCATGATAACTGTGTCAATAGCTAATTGCTGATAGTTAATGAGCAATTGCTTGTTCAAAATCCCAAAATCTCCTGAATTTCACAATGCAAGAACCCCTTTTACAAAATGTCCCTTCAATGGGGCCTTCAAAGTACCAACACACTTGAAGTGTTATTTGGCTAACAAATGGCATAAATAAAGTGCGAATAAGAGGATAACCTACATGGAAGTGCTTTGGAAATGTAAAACACATTTCCCTAGAGGGTGCCTAAAAATATCCATTCGTATAACTTTTTATAAAACAAGTGCACTGAATGAAAATGGCATTAACCATGTACTGATCACCACATTCAAACGACACATGAATGTGAACTAAAGGCCACATGCAAAGCTTGTCCGAAAATTCCATTCAAAAGAAACATGATGCCATTGGCTATTAAGTCAGTATATTCAGCTTCTAGTCAGCCCCATTTTATATCTTGACTTTAAAATCAAGACACTGAGCATAATTGAGTAACAGCCCTTTCAGTATGTGAAGACAGCTAATCAGTCTCTCCACAACTAGGAGAATGAAATTTGGCGATTTTTTTCACAATTGACCTTGTGTTCCCATCAGTCTACCCAGAATTCGCGTACACTAATGCAGTTCTTTTTACAAACAGCCAGTACATGAATAGCTAGCATTTTCATTCATGTAGATGGATGGAACCAGAATGGGATAGAATGATTGTATAAGGACTAACAGAATTCCACCGAAGATAAACCCCAAGGCTGGAAGAGCCAAGAAATGGTGCTTTTTTCTCATTAAATTTCAATTCTGTACATGAAAGTTACAAAATCCCCTTTCCAATCAAAAAAATAAATAAATAAAAATAAAAACTAAAGATTGTTACACAGTCCGTGTTCAATAATCTAACACAAAGGCCCAAGAAGTAGTTTTCTTTTGGGTAATTAAAGCTGTACAAAACTGTTTTCCATAAAAGAGAAAAAGGAAAAAAGAAAAGCAAAAAAAAAAAAACTAAAGAAACAAAACCCTAGTTTGGAAAGTAAAAGAGGGATCTGGTAATGGAGTGAATCAGCATCAGATGAGATTGACATAAATAACCAACCAACCAACCACTATACATCATGATTCACACCTACAAAAAAACAACAAACATAATCGATACATGAATTACAAATATACACACCATTATTTAACGAGAAATCTAAATTCAAATTCGCATCAGCAATAATACTACTAATAATTCGGCAATTAAGTCAAAGGTCACGTAACAACGATATTAAAGACAAAGCAATTCGCATTTAAAGATGAGTTTATGAAACGAGATTTGAAGAGAGACATACCCGTAAGTGCCTTCACCGATCTGTTCGAGCTTTTCGAAACAGTCGACGCTTCTGGATCCCCAGGATGGGGATTCGTTTAGGTTAAGTTGGCCCGGAGCTGCCATAGCCATCTCTCCCTCTCTCTCTCTCTCGATCTCGAATGTCGATCGAGTTGGAGTTGGAGATGGAGTTGGAGTTAGGAGTCGCAGTATATATGTGAATTAGGGATCTGGGTGTTTTACGTTTGACGAAAACTTGGAATTTTTATTAGAAAATTTTTTGCTAGGAGCATTGGACTTTTATATTTTTATTTAGCAGAAAAAGATAAAAATATACTAATTAAAATCTGAACATATACTCCCATAAAAAGGTTTTTTATCCTTCGAGGATACTATTTTTTTTTTTAATTAGATATTCCGAAGTTACTATTTTCTTAAAATTTGTTAAAATTACAAATCAATTAATATTATTATTTAGATTTTTTCAATATCCTATAATATTATTATAATATCATTTTTTTTTAATTTGGACAACTATGATGATTTATATATAATTTTGGAAACTTAAAAAGAACACTAATTTTAAAGGATTCATATTCATTTTTTTCTTTATATTAGGCCATCTTTAATCCTCAGGACTCCGTCTATTTTAAGCTTTATATTTTATTTCTAAAATTCTTATAACAACTTCTTAAGATTATTTTTATATTACTTATATAAAATCTGCATTAGTATCTATAATATTTAAGTCAGTAAAACAAATTCAGCTCCAATTTTTTAAATCATATCTTAAAACTTTTATTTTTATCCGCTTTTGAAAATCATACCTATACTTTTAAAATCATTTGTTACTGCCATGTGTATAATACATTCAACATAAAAAACTGTTATCGCATCCCACTAACTCTAGTTGTATTGAAAGTGACATAAACTCATTACCGTATTTGGACATTCGCTTTTTGCCTCTCATTATCCACATTTTAAGAAATCCACAATTCAGCCCATAAATACTGTATTACTTTAAAAGATATGAAATGAAAGAAAATCATCACATCATTCATTCACTAGTCACTTTTTTTCTCTTAGTAATTTTAAATTCTAAAACATAAAGTCTATATTCTTCTTATGGTGCTTTTTTTTAATATGAAATTTCTATCCATTTTTCATGAATTTTTTCTTTTATGTGTATTTTCTATCCTTTTTTTGTTGTATTTTTCTTATGGATTTCCTTCGAGATAATTGGATTTGGAATAACACTCATTTTATAAGTGATTTTCTCTTTATTTTTTGTGTTTAGTTTTTTACTAGAATTTTAAAGTTTTTATGATATCCATGATATTTTATATTACATTCTATATTTGAATAATTGCGAACGTTTCAATTTTTTTTTGTTAAACATGGCAGGTTCGTATGTTGTAATATTTGAAGGGTTGAAGGGTTATTTATATCTTTTGTTGGATTAAGTTGTTAAAGTCTTAAAGCGTTTTCTCGCCTCTCCCACTTCCAATATCATTTGCATGGATTTTGTTATCATTTTACTATTAATTGTTATTTTTTTTCCCTTTATTTTAGTGATGGCATCAGTGTAGTTATACAAGTGTAGCATGCTGAAAGAATGCTTTATTTTACAACTTTGTCTATCCTTTTTTTACAGTATTCTCTATTGTTAAAGGGAAAAGAGAGAGAGAGATATTCTTCTTTCACTGTCTTCGTCTTTTGGTATATGTATCCTCCTTTTTTTCCCTTTTATGAGTATTACGGTTTGATTGAGGGATGCTAGTAAGCAATCTAGGCGATAGTAGATTCACATCAATTCAACTTACAACGTTATAAAACATTGGTGTAGACTCTTATTTTTCTTTGTTCTTTTTTTGAAAAAAGAAATTATTTGGAAATGGTAACATGATGGAAGAACATAAGACTAAACAACTACTTCCACGATTATAATAAACAATATTTGGTTTGGGACTACCAACTTAAGAAAAAAAAAATCCTTCATTTGAAATTTTGATCCATTTAAACTAATTTATTTTTGGAAAATGATAAGGTTAATAGATAAAACCAAATGCTACATTTATTTTATAAAAAAATGAGGAAATAATAATATCCAAAGAAAAAATGAAATGATATGTATGAGAAAAATAAGGAAATTTGGAACAGAAATAAAATGTGTACAATAGTTGGCAATAATAGGAACTTTTTGGAATGGAAATATTAGGTCTTTTATTTATTTTTAATTTGGATGTAGTTTACTTTGTATAATTTTGATGTGAGATATATATTTTCATTCATAGAAAGGTGTAAATTTGAGTATTGTACATTTAATTTTGGTTTCATTTTGTAGATGGTGAATTTTAAAGTTATATTCTTCAAGGCAATGTTTTGGTACAAATTTTGGATCTTTTTAATTTCATGTGAACTATCCTGGCCTCTTTTTATTACATTTCTTCTTTTTACTAATGTTTAACTATAATGTCTATTTTCTCTCAACTTCAATTTCATTCTCTAAAAATTTTCAATTTGGCATTTATTACGTTCAATTGATTTATTTATAACCTGCAATACTTTGTGAATGTTACAAACAAGTGAGTCTCACATAATCTAACATAGCAGATAGATTACATATTGTATAAACAATAACAAGTAGTTTGTACAAATGGTTTAGTAGTTATAATCAAATAGTTAGCAATTGATTAGGATTCTCATATTTAGTTATAAATCTATCTAGATTTAACTATAATACATGAGTAAAATCTATAAATATAATAAAGAGAAAAGGAATCATCATCAAATCTTTTACAGAAATCAGTGCCTCTAGCATTTGGAGCCCCGACCTTGCTCAAAAAGGTTACAAACTTACAGATCTCCTTGCAAAACCCATAAACATAGCAACAATTAAAGAAGTTAGGGTTTCGTACATTGGAGAGTAGATTTGAGAGAATGAGAGGGAGAAAAGCTTTTATATCAAGATCTAGAGATTTGCAATATTTTCTTGCAATAAGAGTCTTTAAGTAGGCCGGACCAATTAATAATTAGGCTTATGCTATCATTTTGGTGCTCTCGTTCATTACAGGATCAGAAGGAAATAATCAATCACTATATTTTGAAGTATTACAAGCATCAGTACATTCATTAGCAAAATCAATGCAAACAATGATGACATAAATACAAGATTCAATACAAAATGTTCAACAATCAGTTCAGAATTTCTAGAATTTGCAAGAAATGATTCTTAGTAATAATAAGAATTAGAACCAGACCATAAGTGAAATTTCATCTCAAGAAACTTTGCAACTAAGAGGGATATAAATGGTTCATCATTTTTTGGTCAAGATTCCTTACTGAAAGGAATTAAGTTGCAAGTACCTAAATTTCAAGGATGTATCTTTCAAGCAAAAAAGTTTTTCAACTTTCATCATATTCTAAAAGAGCAAAGGTTAACAATAGTTTCTTTTGCAATAGAAGACAAAGCACTACAATGGTTTCAGTGAATGGAGAAAAATAATCAAATTTCAACCTAGCCAAGATTCTTGAAGTCATTGGAAGCACTTTTTGGTCCTTCACAATATGATGATGCTCAAGGAAAGCTATCTCAATTGTTGCAAACTAGGTTAGTCACAAAATATTTCGATGAAGACAATCATATAGTGGGTCTTTCTGAAACTTTTACGATGAGTTGCTTTATTTATGGGCTTAAACTAAATAGCAAAGAGGAAGTATTAATAGTACAACCAACGTCATTAATACAAGCAAGTGCTTTAGCAAAGATTTATGAATCCAAAGAGTTGAGTTTTTTTCTATCAAAACAACCCATTTCAACATCTAACACTACCACTTCATCATACCATAAACTTATACTGCAATTTTCCAAACCACTAAATCCAAACCCACTTTCTTTCTCAAAAACTACTTCTACATAAACCAAACCAACTTTACCAATTAGAAAAATGACTACACAATAAATGATGCAAAGAAGAGAATAGGGTTTATGTTACTATTGTGATAAGAAATTTAGTGAAAACCATAAATGTAAGTCCAAATTTTTGTTATTATTGAGTGAAGATAAAGGGGATATACCACTTGAAGATGAAATTACAGGTTTTGTACAACAAGAAAACGAAGATCCTTTGACAATTAGTTATCATGCATTGTTAGGGTCTTTGGTGCCTCGTACATTGAAATTTCAAAGGTGTGTTAATGGATACTCTATAATGGTACTTGTTGATTAGTTAGATGATGCGTCTCCAAGAGTCAGACACATAAAGAAGCACTACAACGAAGCAAACAAAAAACAAACAAAAAAAGTTAGTAAAGTTTGGGTAGCTATCAAATTAATATAATACACCACTCAATCCTACTCAACTTACAATTCGCCGAATATGATACACCGGTTCAAACTAAAAGGTTATTCGCCATCACTATTTACTTAAGGGAATAGATAAGAGTTAAATGATAATGAGAACACTAAGGTTACTTAATATGAATAATTTTACATTGACTAATTAATTGTCTACATATAAAAAAGTGGTGGTTTATATAGACATCCACTAAGATTACTTTACATGTATGAAAAGAAAAAAAAATATTCTACAATTAGGTTATATGAAATATACTTAAAGGGGTAAAAGAGACAAAAAATATTCGGTACGAAAAAGAAACAATCATTTTAGAAGGCTGTGTTCAAGGAATACGTATTGCTTAGTGATTGGTCATTAGAAATATAATATAAAGTAGGTGGAAGCAGAAAGGCGTTGCAATCAAGGGCCAACCTGATCAAGATCAGATCGGAAGCCAATCAGTTCGGTAAAGAAGTTAGCTAAATTAAAGTCAGTTAAATTGGAGTCAGACGGTTATGGTTGGTTAGGGAGCTCGGCTCAACTAGTCTTAGGCTGTCTTTTGAAATAAAACTTCACTGCATGGTAGGAGTAGGTTTGACACATGTGAAGATCTGATAGACAGGTTGGAAGGAGATCAGTTCGAAATGAGGATCCCCGTTTCGGCTTTGGTTTGAAGTTAATATTCTCCATACAAGTCTTTGAAATCCTCTAACTTAGCTACAAGTAATTGGTCTAAAGGGGTGATTCCTATCATTAAACATTTAAATCTACCAATTTCACCCAATGCTCAATTTAAAGTTTTGGTCTAGAATAGAGATACATTACAAAGTGAAGGACAGTGCAGTAACGTTCCCTTGAGAATTCAAAATATCATATTTAATACGGATTTCTTTATCCTGCCTATTCAAGGAGTAGAGATAATATTGGGGGTACAATAGCTACAACAATTAGGATTAGTTACTATAAGTTATACTAGTTTTATTATGAAGTTTGGACATTAGGGTAGAGTAGTAGAGTTAAATGGATATAAAAGGGATAATATTACATATATTACACATCATCAATTCAAGCGAATGTGGGAAACAGATTCTATAGTATCATGTTTTCAACTATTGGCTCAGATTATGAAATATAATACATGCAACGATACTACTAGCAACAATGACATTAAGAAATTGTTGAGTAGATTTCCTCAAGTATTTGAGGCACCCTCATCATTACTACCTTTACGAGAGATCCAATATAAGATACATTTGGTGAATGAATCAACCCCAATGAATGTGAAGCCTTACGAATATTTGTACTTTCAAAAAGAAGAGATTGAAAAACTAGTTTGAGATATGCTCAATCAAAGATTGATATAGCACATTACAAGTCCTTTTTCATTACTAATTTCACTAATGAAGAAGAAGGATGGCACATGGAGATTCCACATAGACTACAAAGCTTTAAATTAAGCTACTATCGAAGATTAATTTCTAATTCCCACTATTAATGAGCTATTGGATGAACTTAAAGGAGAAACAATATTTTCCAAATTAGATTTGAGAGCAAGCTATTATCAAATTCGAATGTATCTTAGAGATATTGAGAAGACTATATTTAGAACACATAAGGGGCATTATGAATTTACTGTGATACCATTTGGTTTATGTAATTCATCGACAACTTTTCAACCCATAACGAACAAATTTGTCATCGTTTTCTTTGATGCCATAATAGTGTATACCCCTAATCTTCTAGAACATTGGGAACAGTTGGCCATAGTTCTTCACACTTTAGTAAAAAATCAATTTTATCTTAAGGAAAGTAAAAATTCATTTGCCTAAACTACAATTGAGTATTTGGGTCATGCAGTATCCAAGGGAAGAGTTGCACTAAAAGTTTCAAAGGTAGAAGTAGTGAAGAATTGGCTAATTCCAACTTCTATTAATCAAGTAAGGCCATTTTTAGGACTCTTAGGTTATTGTAGAAGATTTATTAAGGGGTATGCCTCAATTGCTAGTCTATAAACTAATTTACTTAAATCTAATAAGTTTAGTAGGACTAAAGAAGTAAAAGATGCTTTTAATAAGCTCAAGGATGCATTAATTATGATGCCAATATTAGCTCTTTCAAATTTTTCATAATAGTTTATTGTTGAAATTAATGCATATGGATAAGGAATTGGGGCAATGTTGTTACAAAATAATCGTCCCATAGCTTATTTTAGTAAAAAGATGCCTATTTATTTGTTAAAAGCATTAGCTTATGTTCACAAGCTATACACTTCAGTAGAAGTTAAAAGTTAGAGGAAACACTTATTGGAAACTCATTTTGTTATCAAAATAGATCATAAGAGTTTGAAAGAAATTCTTGCTTAAGTCATTGAAACTCTGGAACAATAAAAGTATTTAGTTAAGTTGCTTGGATATGACTATTCTTTTGTTTACAAATCTAAGGTAGATAATACAGTTGTTGATGTATTATAAAGGCAAGCTATGGAGTAGGGAAGTAATTTAGCTATTTCTATTCCTTCTTTTCAATTTGTAGATAAATTGAAGGAGGAATATAACACTTTACCTACATTTAAGGAGTCGATTGATGATATTTCGAAAGGTAAATATGTGAAATCCAATTTATAATGGATTAATCATCTCTTATTTTATGATAAGAGATTGTTTTTTGTGCCTTAATCTTTACTTATTCTATTGATTTTATTGTAGTATCATGATTTTCCTATAGAATGACACTTTAGAGTGTAAAAAACTTACAGAAGAATAGCCTAAGACTTTTATTTGGAAGGAATATGAGGAGGAATTGAAGATTCACAACATGTCAGTAGGTAAAATATACAATATCGCCGGCTAAATTGTTATTAGCCATGCCTATTCGAGATTGAATTTGGCAAGACATTTCCATAAATTTTATCACATCTTCCCAAATTTCAAGGATATTCTGTTATTTTGGTTATAGTTGACAGGCTTTCCAATTATTGCAACTTAAACTCCTTAGATGAGCATTTTACAACAGTGAAAGTAGCAAAGCTATTTGTTGAAATCATAGTTAAGTTATATGGATATCTTAAATCTACTGTATTGGATAGAGGTAGGATTTTTATGAGTTCCTTATGGCAGGAACTTTTGAAATTGAGTGGTACAAAATTGAATTTTAGTACAGCATATCATCCTCAAAGTAATAGTCAAATAGAAGTTCTTAATTGTATACTTCAATAGTACTTACGATGCTATGTAATGGAGTGTCCTCGAAAATGGCTAGCTTGTTTACCATAGGTTGTGTTTTTTTATAATATGTCTTACCATCAAGGAGCTAAGTTTACTCCTTTTGAGTTGGTATACGGGAAACCACCACCAATTATTCCAAGTTACATTAGAGGTGCCTCATTAGTGGAAGCAATGGATGTGGAACTGCAAAACAGAGATCAAATGTTAAAGATATTAAAGTACAATTTGTTACAAGCTTAGTAGAGGATGAAACACTATGCAAATCAACATCGTAGTGATGTTTTGTTTAAGGAAGGTGACATGGTATTTGTTAAATTATAACCATATAAGCAATTGTTGTCAAGATCAATGAAACATCATAAATTGGCGAAACGATTTTATGGACCTTTTAAGGTGTTGTCTAAGGTTAGGAGTTATCAGGTTGAAATGTCTTCTCATGTACAGATTTACAATGTCTATCACATTTCATAGTTGAAGAAAACACATGGAGAATTTATTATAGACTTATCAATACCAACTGAAGCATATGAGAACCATCTAATTTTGAAGCCATTATAGATTGTCTAATCTAAGGTTATATTACGATTGGGAATTCTAGTGAAGCAGATTCTAGTTTAGTGGGATGGACTATTACCAAAAGACACTACATGGAAAGATTACTTACGTTTTCCTCAGATTTATGCTAGTTTTGTCCTTAAGGACAAGGTCCTTTTTCCAGAAGGGGGAGAAGACTGTTATAAACAAGCGAGTCTTTCGTAATCCAACATGGTAGAAAGATTACATATTTCATAAATAACAAGTAGTTTGTATAAACAATTTATTAGTTGTAATCAAACAATTAGCAATTGGCTAGGATTCTCATATTTAGTTACATATTTGTCTAGAACTAACTATAATACTTGAGTAAAACATATAAATACCATAAAGAGGAAGGGAATCATCATCAAACCATTTACAAAAATCGGTGCCTCTAGTATTTGGAGCCCCAACCTTGCTCAAAAAGGTTACTGACTCACAAATCTCCTTGCAAAACATAGAAACATATCAACAATTAGAGAGGTTAGCATACACATAAATAGAATAAAGTTTATAGAAAGAGAATTAGGGTTTTGAACCTTGGAGACTGAATCTAAGAGTAAAGAGAGAGAGAGAGAGAAGCTTTTATATCAATATCTAGAGACTTTTGATATTTTCTTATAAAGTAAAAGTCTTTGAGTGGGCTGGATCAATGAGTAATTAAGCTTTTGCTATCAGTGAATTATGAACATAGGGTTCGTTACTCTAAATTTGATTTTCTTTTTCCTTGAGATCATGAGCCTTCATCACATTAAATTTTATTTGATCCCTTTAACTTCTATTATATTTAATATATTCAAATATGTAAGATTAAGAACTTATAATCTTAGTTGAATTTGTTGTAGGTGTTTTGAATCAATTTTGTAAAGACAAATTTAATCACAATCATTATGAGATTCTAGATAACACTATTTTGGTTGACCATTTTCTGATACGAAATTGGGTATGCTTATTAATATAAATATTAATTCATAGATACTTAAATTTAGGACTTTGTGTTTGTACATATTGGTACAGCATTGGCTTACCGACATCCAACATTAAAGGAGATAAGTATTAGGAAATTCAAGTTCAAGGCTTTTGTTTCTAGCGGCCATTTTTTGGGAAGATCAAGTTTGTTGACAAGAGTCTAAATAATGACTCGATGACATGCTAAGTTTCAGGCTATATAGGAGGCTTGCTCACGAGCTTCGCGCGAATGGATGACTTATTTATAAACTCTATCAGTATTGGATGGCCTGCCTTGCTCTATAGGGTTTATCTTGTAATGTTGAACACGCCCTACTCTATCATGACTGAGCTCTCCCATAAACCTATCTATGAACTATGGTAATATCGGAAGACCCGATGTACTCTACAAGTTCTATCTTGGCCTACTATTACCATACTATATTTACACTACCCTACTTTGCTCGGGTTAGCTCTACCTTTCCAGGTTTACCCTGATTAGTTTGGTGTGCTCTACTCTGGTCTAAATGGTTGTGTCCTGCTCTACTAACATCCTTTGCGCTAACAACCTGATCCACTCTACAAGACTGTCCTGCCCTACCCATCCACTTTGCTTTGCCGAAATCGATATTCTTTACTAAGATTTACTTAGTTATGTTGAGATTATCTGACTATTCCATATCAACTTGGCCGCGCGAGGTCAAATTAAATAAGTTGACCACTTCCATGTCAAATTAATCACTACCATATCAAGTTAGCCTGTCAAAGTTGGCCACAGTAACATCAATTCGGCCATAGACATGTCAGATCAGCCCCAAATAAGATAAGTCATCCATAATCAGGTCTGCCTAGATCAAAGCTCTTAAGTCCCCAACAACTCTTCGAAATCAAACATCAGCCCTCACCTGAAAATCTCATTCGACTATCTATTTTACTTATGTTATTTGGATTTCCCATTTCTTGATTTTTCTCATAGTTGCCCTTCATATTTCATTTGTAATTATTAGAATGCTACTAGGGCATCTTTTAATCATTTTATTTGCAACTTTACCCCTTTGTATACATAGAACACTTTGTATAGGGTTTTAAACAAACTTGAACATTAATGAGAAATCCTTGAGTATTTTCTCTTGGAAAGCTCTTCTCCACTCGCTCTTATAAATCCATTTAACAAAGTTTGTAGCAAGTAACCTTAAGCTTAGTGTTCGTGTATCATATTGGATACTAGCTTAGTTCTGTGTATGGTTCTACGGTGCATCATACCCGTAGAATTAGTGCGTGGGATTGCTAAACCATCAACTTTCGTTTATTTTTTAAGCCATCTTGTAGCCCGAACCCATCCATTGGTTTTCATGTGATACTGAGTTCGTATGTTCATCTACAAATCCGTATCATCTTAGCATTAGGGAACGGTTTCGAAAAGGGAGCTTATGAAGTTGTTGTGAAGGTTTGTTCATGTCTATTGATTAGTGGTTGTTGTGCTCCTTTCGTAGATATTGCAATTGGTCAGATTAGAGTAAGTTTTGAAAATACTAACCTACAAATCAATAAGTATGGTTCTTATTATGCTTCGTTGAACTCTGTTCTCCATTCTGAAAATAAAGGAGGGTCATTTTTGCGTACACCCATGCATTTAAGTCATATTGGCTATAGGTTAAAGTGATGTTGCACTATTGTAGTGGTGGTGGTGGCTAGAAATTAAAGTTGTATCGATTTGTTACTGTATTGGTGAAATGCACAATTGGGCTACATATATTAGGATAGAGATTATGTAAGGTTTTTGAGTTACGTAACCATAGCTACGAGAATTACAAGGATTTTAATTCGATGCCTTAAATTGAGAAGTGGATGTTCGATTTTCTGGCAAACATGCTCAAATTCTATGGTTTGGGTCATTAAATTTAGATAAAGGGTCGTTTGATGGGATTCTTTAGTGTTATCACAACAACAATTAGTGGAGCATGTTGTGGCTACTAGTGTTGAAATAAGAGTTTTTGACATTAATTTGCAATCTTAGGCGGCCATTAGTTGCGGAAGCTTTATCTTTACAGCAGTAACAGATGGTAGATTTTCTTAGGTGTTACACTGGACAATTTGGTGCCAGTAGGGATTATGTTTGTACTAGTAAGTTGTACTGCTGTCTTGGGGATTGGCATGGTGTTTGGTACTTGAAGTGTAAGTGTTTGAACTGAGCTAATGGAGTGAGACCATTAGGTGCCGAGCTATTGCATTTTGGAGAAGCTATCTGAGTTGTTATGTTGACTAAAAGTGTCGAACTAAAGAGGTGCTGACATGTCATTCTAGTGAAGTGTTGCTCAAATTGAGATTGACAAAAGGCGTGCACATTTGAGTTGTTATTTCCATTGACTTACCAAGCCAAATTGTCATACTCCTAAGGTTACCGAGCTGAGTTGTTTGCTTATTTAACTTGTCGAGCTGGTCTGTAACGTCTAAGCTCTGGCACCGAGTTACTTCAACCTAATAGCTAAGCTAATTCTAGTATTCGAGTTGAGTTGAAGTCCTAAAGCGAAGTGGAAAATCTGAGTTGTGTAAGCATCCGAACTATTGTGTTCTTAAATCACTAAGTGTTAGATAGTTCTAGTCATTACCGACGAGACTTCTTGTAGGCTAAGCTAGTTTGTTGAATTGATACCTCCATTTAACATAGCTTATGACCATTAAGGAAGATAAGGTTATAACTATGACTACAAAGATATAAGGTCGAGAATACTAATGTTTGATGGTTATAAACCCCTAGAAAAATACATAGATTAGGAATTCCAAGCTAACAAAGCCTTTGAAAAGCATTTGTTCCCTGAATGTGAGAAGGAATATATCATAGAAAGTCAACTTCAAGGTCTTGCTAAGACTTAGTGAAAGAATGTCTTAAGGCAAAAGATCCTTAGATTGGCGAATACTACATGGAGCTCAATGAGACTTGCAATGAGAGAAAAATTTGTATCTCTATCATATCAAGACGAGTTATATGAACAACTATCTACCTTAAGGCAAGGACAAATGAGTGTCCAAGAATTTACTAGGCAATTCAAGGCACTCCTGAACCGATATGAGTTGTATGAATCTCTTTTATGTACTATCTCGCAATTCATGAGAGGATTGAGGCTGGAGATTACGCAACATATTAACCTCTCAGGAGTAAGGAGCTTAAATGAAGCTATCTAACTAAACTTAAGAGAAGAATTCACCTTTGGTACCAACCATTATAATGTGTAGGAACAACTAAAGGTTATACTTAATTAACTTAAGAAACTCAGAAAGGAAATGAGGCAACAAAGGGACACTTAGATAGAGGAGACTAACGGGAAGTATTGTGAACCATAGCAAAAAATAGATAAGGCCGGTCGCTGAATGGGTTCGAGCTTGCAGAAAGCTCAAAAAGAGTTAATGGGGAAATGTATGAAGGGGTGCAAGCAAAGGATGAAAATAGTAAGCAAAACACACGAACAACCCTAGAAGATATGAAACACCAATGGAACTTCCAAGAACTTATGGCATTATTTAATGTGACGCACAAATTGATTCAATGAGGTTACTCGCCACCTAACATTGCTTAAGGAAAAAGGATAAGAGTGATGTCGAGAGTAAATAACAGTGTTTACGTAAGGAAGAAGGTACTTAAAAGTATATTGAAGATTATCCAATGTCTTATAACTATAAGTACAAGGATATTTATACTCACAAACTAGAGCAACTTGCATAAAAGGGAAAAGACAAAAAAAACATTTCCTAAGGGGGGCAATGTACATGTTATAAAGAGGTAAAAATGAATATATAAGAAAATAATCATTGGTGCTACAGATTCTACATGTGATACTATACATGTGACGATGTGGTATTGACGAAGTTGTTAGGAGATGTGGACAAAAAGTACGAACATATGGGCTTGTCCAAGTAAGGATGGCTTAATCAATTTGGATTCTCTCCCTTAACTTCTTAGTAAAGATGGTGCCGATTGATTGTATGACTCAGCACTGGAGAGTATTCATCTATTCGACAAACCATAGAATAATGGGTTGTCATACGATATGGCATTAAAGGTGATTCAGTAAAAAAATACACGGCTTCGGCAAGGGTTGGTTAGAACATAAGGATTCAACGTACCGGTTCCTCTAGTTCTCGAGCTCAGCTACGAGTCAAGGGTCCTGTAACTTGATTCCCATCAGGAAAGAAGTTCAAGGAATGAAAGTTAAGGAAGAAGAGGTGGAGGTTGTTAGAGAAATGAGCCATAGAAGTAAGGTAGACTGAACTGAATTGTAGTTGAGCCCTCATGTTCTAGAAATGGTTCCATTACCCACTATAAATGCTACATATGGTAGCTCTAGGAATTACTACGTTTGCCTTCTTCATATTAGAATCTTACGTCTTAATCTTTTGATAAGTTCACGTAACATTAACATGAGCAATTATAGCATCGCACCTATAAGCTATTATCGGCTATCGATTGGAGCTTATCTAAGACAAAGTGATGGATACATGTATTAGGTATATACCTTGTTGACTCTTAGTACTCTCGTATTGGAAATATTTGAGGTATGTAGATGGAAGGAAGAAGAAGAATCGATTTACGAGGAAGTAGAGGGAATAGTGATTACAACGAATGAAGAGATCATGAGGTCTAAGCTAGCTGATCTTGAAGAGATGGAAGTACTTGTGATTGACGAGCAATCTTACATCTTATCAGCACAAGATCTATGAGCCCATGATCTCTCAGATAATCTCGATATCGTGTTACTTCCTTTAGTTGATAGTTACTAGGACTACTAAGGTGTAGTTGATTGGATCCATGATAAGTAGAAGGAAAGATCCATGATAAAAGGTTCGATTGATGGAGCCTATGATGAGTGGAGGGAGCATTGGCTGGTAATGACCTTATTGTAAGAGTCGGAGTATCTTCTTACATCTAAATTTCAATTGTGTCGATTGGTATTTGACTCAAGAGGGATTTAGAGCTGTTGACTGCCAAGTTTTGGGTCGAAACTCTTCTAAGAGAGAGGGGATGATAGGATTCCAGATACTGACCTGACGACATGCTAAGTTTCGGGCTCTATAGGAGGCTTGCTCACGAGCTCCACAAGAATGGATAACCTATTTATAAGTTCTATTAGCATTGGATGCCCTGCCCTACCCTATTCTATTGGTTCCGCCTTGTAATGTTGAATACGTCTTACTCTATCCTAACCGAGCTCTCCAATAGACTTATTTATAAACTATGGCAATATTGGAAGACCTAACGTACTTTGTAAGTTTTGTCCTAGCCTATTATTTGTACCTTATTTTGCCAGGTCTTCCTTACAATACTAGATTCACCCCGCCTTACTCTGGTCGGGTTAGCTCCATCTTTCAAGGTTTACCCTGATCAGTTTGGTGTGCTTTGCTCTGGTCTAAATGGATCTATCTTGCTTTGCTAACATCTTTTGCGCTACCAACCTATTTCACTCCATAGGACTATCTTGCCTTGCCCGACTACTCTATTTTGCCAAGATCGATATGCTTTGCTAAGATCTACTCAGTCATATCGAGACTGCCTGCCTATTTCATATCAACTCGACTACGCCAAGTCAAATTAAACAAGTCGACCACTTTCATATCAGATCGATTATTGCCATATCAGGTCGGCCTAGCCTTTCAAGGTTGGCCATGGCAACATCAATTCGACCATGGATATGTTAAATCGATCTCGGACAAGATAAGTCATCCATAAGTAAGTCCGCTTAGATCAAAGCTCTAAAGTTCCCAATAACTCTTCGAAATCAAACATCAACCCTCATCCGAAAATCTCATTCGGCTATCTATTTTACTTATGTTATTTGGATTTCCCATTTCTTGATTTTTCCCTTAATTATCCTTCATGTTTCATTTGTAATTTCTGAAATACTACCGGGGCATCCTTTAGTCATTTTATTTGCAACTTTACCCCTTTGTATAAATAGAACACTTTGTATAAGGTTTTAGATAGACTTGAACATTAATAAAAAACCCTTGAATCTTTTCTCTTAGAAAGCTCTTCTCTATTCACTCTTATCAATTCTTGTACTAAGGATTATGGCAAGCACCCCTAGGCCTAGTGTTCGTACATCATATCGGGTACTAGCTTAGGTTCATGTGTGATTTTACGATGCATCATATCTGTAGAGTTGATGCGAAGGATTGCTAAACCATTGACTTTCATTTATTTTTTGGGCCATCTCATTACCCGAACCCATCCATTGATTTTCATGTGATACTAGGTTTGTGTGTTCATTCGCAAATTTAAATTATTTGTAGAGAGCTAAATTTAACTTATGGGCTTCAAGTTCATTAATCAAAATGGATTTGACTATTTAGACTAAGGTGATAGAGTCTTAAGGCCATATATTTTTGAGACAATCAAGAGAGATTTGACACAATAGGCTTGGAGTAGGGCTCAATGGATCAGTTTGCCCAATCCAACCCTTTTTTATTTAACTCACGCTAATAAAATAAGGTTATTTGAGCTTAAGCTCACAAAAGAGCTCCATCTCGAGTCCATTAATAAAAGGATTCAACTTTAGCCATTAAATATCATTATGATCTGACAGATCTAATCAATTATCATTTCCTATAAATATTTCCTTTACTTCTTCATTTGGATAAGAGATAAATTTCAACTAATATCGTTACTTTGATAGAATTCTATCTTAAAGATTAAACAGTTAAGCATCTCAAGAACATTGCCCTGTTTTTCATCAATTGTGAAGTTTGATGCCACTACATTCCTCCACTCATTACTTTACGTGTTAGAGCTTACCAAAACTACCTACTTCTCCTTCTTATCCTAACTCACTTGGTCATCTCATATGTATAAGTCAAGTTATTTACTTAGTCACGTATAGCGATCTGACACGCAGCATGTACATGACTCTCACAACTAAACCTATAAAGTTCGAGGGTTTTGTTTCTATTAGTCATTTTATTTTCCTTTTCTTATAAAATCATTCTAATTGCAAATATTTGTGCATTTTAAATGGATAAATGTTTAAAATGGGAGGAGAGAGAAGATAACGATGGATAAAGTTATGGTTCAAGTAAATCTGGTGGTATTTGATAACATCACTTTAGTTAATTAAAGAAGTGGACATGACATTTAACTATTTTACTCTTTCAAATGGCATAGTTTAGTAAAATAGTTGTAATTAGTTGGAAAATCAATACGACTATTAGAAGAAAGGATATGTTTTATATAAGAAAAAATTTTATGATGTTTTCAAAAGTTTAAGTTTCGGTTACAATGACATATAGAGTTTTCGGGGAATGAGAGAAAAATGAACCCGTAGAATGATTAAAAGGAGCCCGATATTTTAACTGTCAAGTAGTGTCATTTTATACGGAAATGTCTTACTTTATGATATACAAATCTCCTTTAATGACACAGTTTTTATTAATTTTGTAATTAAATATCGACATCTTTAATGAAGGGAATTATTTGTGATCAACATTTTTTTATTATTTCATTTTATCTCCTTTTTTTTTATTTTTCCTAAATTAAATACGCACTTTCCAAATTTTTTATCTAACTCTTTAATCCTTTTTAAATGATTTGTAATGCAATTGTAATGTTTCATTTCATAATTTCACACGTCACAATTTATACTATACAAGTTTATTAAACAGTAATTTAGAAAGAGATTAAACTATTGTTGTTGGATTGTATTGTCAACAGCACAAAATTTTCTGACTTTTCTTAATGTTCACCAAAAAAAAAAAAAAAACAAAAAAAAATCTAGTTGCTTTAACAAACAGTGGATTTAATTGAATGAACTTTTGCCAATAGTGATGGACCATGCAAAGGTTGCTGTAAGTCTTAGAATTTGGGTCAAGAAACGACTATTAAGGATGGCCTTAGTATTATGTTTAGATGGAATGAAGTGTGAGGAAATCAAGAAAAAAAAAAACCAATGGGAAAGAGTGGAAATTTTACATTTGATAATTAATGGAAAAAAGTAAAAATCTAGGGAAATAAAATAAAGTGATTAGAAAATTTTCGCTCTTAGCAATTTCATTTCTCTCCAAAATTAGAGAGAAAGTAATAGAAATGAGAAAAAAAGAGTGTGAAGCTACAAAACACTAATTACATCTAAATTTGCTAAATTAAAAAAAGAAGAAGGAAGGGTGATATTGTTCATTAAACGATTGACTCATTTAAATTCATTAAACTTGTAAATTATATAATGAAAATGGAAAACTTTCTTTCCATCCCTTTTCTTGTGTATCCAAACAAGAAATAAAAATAATATTCCTTTTCTTTTCATTTGTTTACAAATACAGGTTTTTTGAGTTTTTTAGATATTTATACACAAGGATACCTTAAATTTCTATCTACAAATCATTTGTCCACTTTAAATATGATACATAAAAATTAATAAAAATGATAATAAATATAAAAAGACAAAAATTAAAAGGAAAAAATAATTCTTACCACCATGCAATAGGTATGTCACAATTGATAAGAGAGAAAGAAAAGGGTAAAAGAACTAATCAAGAAGTGCAACTTATGAAGGATTTTCTACCTTTTATTCTTTTGTTAAATTAGTTTTATTTATAGGTCTCATATCACTTGTTACTTCGTAATAATAGATAGAAGCTATTTTTTTTTTTACTAATTTTTTAAACCTTTTTCTCTTTCTTTATTTTCGAAACATTTTTTGTTACATTATAATTTTATCTAATTTATATTTACTAAATTGTTTAATATTTAAAAATTAATTATTTAGATGCTACCATATGTTGTTGTAGACCATCATTTGCAAAAGTTTGAATATGCTTGTGACTCGAATAGGAAAAAAAAAAATGGTTTAAAACTCAAATAGTAAAATTTTCAAACATTAACCACTGAAAATGTACTTTTCCCTTTCAAAGAACGTCTTTTATGAAACTTAATCATGATTTTATACTATTATAAATTCATAACCTGATTCAACTATAGAATCATAACTCACTATTATAAATTTCTTGAGATCGAATGAAAATCCCACTTAAATTTACAATCTTTTACACACTTAAAAGGCACATAAAAAGTATATTACGTATTTAAAGCAATATTACATAATTCATATTGATACCCTTCACATCAATTTATACTCATCCATTTCATGCCTTCTCTGTTTGCACTCCACAGCTAAAATAATATAAACACATATACGTAGCTAAGAAACAACAATAGCTTGAGAATTTTAATCGTTTTTAATTAAATCTTCATTAGCATAAATTATTCCAAATTTACATGTAAAATATCAAAGGATAAAGGAATGCAGAGAGGTCAATCGCTATCTCATCTCCGCTTAAACGTTATCGTTGGTTGAATCTTTAGCTAAGCATATACCCAAGCAAAACTAATTAGTTTATATGTAGTTGCCCGATCCGTGTACCATATTAGCCTCTACTTGTTGAGTTAGGGAAAGGATTCACTTATATTAAGATAAGAATAGACTCGAATTGTGTGATCCACTTCTCCATGTCTTCATTATCACTTTTAGGCCATTTATTTTATGGAGTAGAATAAGTCTCAATAGACACACTACACATTCTTTTGTAATGGCATCTCAAAAAGTGTTGTGATTATGTTGTGTTAATGGACCTAGCCCAGTTGATGTTAAATTATTAGGGGAGGGGTTGAATGATTTTGACAAGGGGTGAATCATTTCTAATCAGTAACATCGCAAATGCAAAAGCATCAAGGCTAACCACTTCATCTTATTTTGGCTTTAAATCGTATATCTAGTTTAAGTATGGTAGTTAAAAAGTAAATAAATGATTTTGAATGGCCATATGGGAATGTAAGCATCGCAAAATTTATCCCTTAAGTATTCATGTAATCCCCTATCTACTAAAGTGAATGCTAAGGAGATTGGCTATTATCAATAAACTATGCATATATATCTAATACGAAAACATGCCAACGATGCTAATAGGTGGTTTGAAAGGCAATAAAAAGTTAAATTATAAATCAAATGCTAAAAACAACTAACAAGCTTTTTTTTTTTTTTTTTTTTGGAAAAAAAGGTTGTGATGATAACTACAAGGCATGAAAGTTAATTATAAGTATATTTCCCTTCATTACAGAAGTCAATATTTACCTACAATATTAATAAAAACTGCATCATTTAAGGAGATTTTTATATATGATAAAGTAAGACATTTCCGTATAAAATAACATTAACTAATAGTCAAATTATCGGTCTTATTCTAATCGTTCTAAGGGTTCGTTTTTATCTCATTCCCCGAAAACTTTCGATATGTCATTATAACCAAAACCCAGACTTTTGAAGTCTGTAAAATTTTTTCCAATCGTATTTATTTGGCAATTAATTGCAACTATTTTACTAAATAATGCAGCTGGAAAGAGTAAAAATAGCAATATTTCCACTTCTTAAGTGAAAAAAGTGATGCTATCAAACACCACCAGATTTATCTCAACTATAACTTTATCCATCGTTATCTTCTCTCTCCTTCTATTTTGAACATATATCCATTTAAAATACACAAATATTTGCAATTAGAATGATTTTACGAAAATAAAATAAAATGACTAGTAAAAACAAAAGCCTTGAATTTGATTTTGCTAAAAAATGACCACTAGAAATAAAAGTCTCGAACTTGATTTTCTCAATCAATAGCTCCTTTAATGTTCAATGTCAATAAGCTGATACTTTAGTAATATGTACAAACATAAAGCCCTAAATTTAAATATCTGTCAATCAAGTATTCAATTTTGTATAAGAAAATGGTCAACCAAAATAGTGTTATCTAGAACCTCATAACAATTGTGATTAAATTTGTCATTGCAGAGTCCATTCAAAACACCTACAACAAATTCAGATAAGATTGGAAGTCATTGATCTTACATATTTGAATACATTAAATATAATAGAAGTTAAAGGGATCAAATAAACTTCAATGTGATGAAAACTCGTGATCTTAAGGAAGAAAAAAAGATCAAATTTAAAGTTACAAACCTTATGTACATAATTCACAAAGCATCACAGGTTATAAATAAATAAATTAAATGCAATAAATGCTAAATCGAAAATTTTAAGTGATGAAACTCGAGTGGAGAGAAAATAGATATTATAGTTAAACATTAGTAAAAAGAAGAAATTTAATAAAAAAAAGATCATGATAGTTCAAATGGAATTGAAAAGATCCAAAATTTGTGCAAAAACATCACCTTAAAGAACATAACTTTAGACATTAAAATTCATCATCTAGAAAATGAAACTAAAATTAAATCTACAATACCTAATTTTACACTATTCTATGAATAAAAATATATATCTCATATCATAATTATACAAAGTAAACTATATCCAAATTAAAAATAAATAAAAAACCCAATATTTCCTTTCCAAAAGGTTCCTATTATTGCTGACAATTGCACACACTTTGTTTTTGCTCCAAATTTTCCTGTTTTTCTTATACATATCATTCCAATTTTTATTTAGGTATTATTGTTTCTCTCTCTCTTTTTTTAACAAATGTAGCTTTATCGTTTTCCAAAAATGAATTAATCTAAATGGATCAAAATTCAAAGGAAGGATTTTTTTTCTTATTTTTTTTTTATTTCTTAAGTTGGTAATCTTAAACCAAATATTGTTTATTGTAATTGAAGGGGTAATGGTTTGGTTTTACCTCCTTCTGTCGTGTTATCATTTCTAAATAATTTCTTTTTTTAAAAAAAAAAAAGAAAAATAAGAGTTTGTACCAATCTTTTATAACGTTGTAATATGAATTACTGTAAATCTGCCATTGCTATATTACTTACTTGGGTCTCCTGACCAAATAATACTACCTATAAAAGGAAAAAAAGGAATGCACATATACTAAAAAATGAAAATAGAGAGAAAAAGAATGAAGGAAAAAGTAGGGTTTCACTACGTAAAATAAGTTAAATGAATTTCTCTCTCTTTCTCTTTTTTTTCTTTCCTCCAACAATGGAGAATACTATGAAAAAGTTAGACAACGTTGTAAAATAAAGTATTTTGACATGCTACACTTGTACAACTACATTGATGCCATCACTAAAACAAAGGAAAAACAAAAAGGACAATTAATAGTAAAATAATAACAAAATCCATACAAATGATATTGGAAGTGGGAGGTGTTGTTGTAGGGTTTTCGAACGAATGTTAAGAATTAAAGGTATTGAGACCAATTCAGTGTGGCCACTTTGATACTTAAAACAGTAAATAAATGTTAGAAAAGGTAAGACAAGTAGTTGAGTTGCTAGATGGTTCTTACGGTGCTTCTTCTTTGTATTTATAAGCATATGACAGATATTTGAAATAGTGGTTAACCGCATGATTATTAAGATACATAGAGATTTCTTGATTAAGCACATTTTTTAAATGTAGGAGTTATAGGCAGTTATGTAATATAATTGTGTCGAGTGATAACTTTTCGCACTACTTTTTTTAAGTTCAAATTAAATATGGATCTATGTTAAACGGTATTTGCCAAGAAGTGAGTTATTCGGCATGATGAAAGCTGTGTCGTCGAGTCGTCGAATGTGTTAGGATTGATGAAATCCAACCATCAACATTTACCTCCAACTCTCATAGTCGAGAATCCAATAGAGGGAGTAGTTTAATGTTCCTTATGGGTTGAATAGGGAACTATTTCCTAAATGACGAGTAAAGTGTAAAGTTCCTTGATTTCCATTTAAGAAGATGGATAGCGTCCTATTTAAAAGGTTACGATTTTCAACTTTCCAGCTTGTTAGAAGACCAAACAGTAGAAAGTATGATAGCTGTCACCTTGCCTATAATCACACTACAAGCCTAAAAACTGTCAAAGTCTTGATAACCATTACATCTTTGTCTTCGAAACACATGTCGATAATTTAGGCTATCGTCTATTAGTGCATCATTACTTGTTAGAAATGTGTTATGGTTACTAGGTTAAATCATTCATATTTGAGAAATTTTCCAATACTAAAGATAGATTTCACTTGATCTTCATTTGCATTCATAAACTTTCATTTGTTTATGACACTTCCTTTTAACCTTAAAAAAGTTTCGTGAGATTTATTATAGCCAAAATTAGGTATGGTGCAAAACATAATTCATTGACTTATTCTTTCATATTTTGAAGCAATTGAGACTAAGGCTACCTCTCCTCGCCTCCCCTTCCCACTCCAAAGGAGTGAGATTGTGCGTTCCTCAAGTAGTTCAACTAACGGTATAGTAGAGCGGTGAGACAAACTTGTTCGAATTAACTCTCTCGTGGCTGATACCTATTCAGATGACAAAGAAGGAAGATTTATGCTAGGTATCTATATAATAATATAGTTTACTTCCATGATTCACTAGACGAAATAGCTAGTGCCATTGATAAAGTTTTTGTTTCGAAATACAATAAATACTGGCAAAACCTTTTCGAAGTAAGGAACCTTAGGAGGTCGAGAGAAGAGGAAAGGGTGTGTTTTTCAAGGGCGCACGAATTTCATATCTATTTGAAATATCTCGACTTTACATTATGCTTCCTATTCTCAACATGGTGATCTCCGTGTTCTTTATTTTGACTTAGGTTGGCATTACTATGAAGGAGATTAAGGATCTCTTCATGTTTTTTGCTTAATTCCTGATTTTCTTTGGTCAAGTTAAGGTAAAGCTGCTTCAACTTAACTAAATGTTGCTTGTCATTATGCCTACTTGTCCCCTTGAGGTAGTGGGAAGAAGTACCGGTATATGTACTTTTAGTCAATTTAGTTCTTACCATGCGGATAGGTAAGAAAAAAAAAAACACACACACAACGCCAAATGTTGTTATAGGGTTTTTGAATGACTTTCTTCCTACGAAATGTAAAAAACTAAAGGTATCGGAGCTACTCTAATGCGGCCACTCCAATGCCCACATTAGTAAAAGGTAAGATAAGTAATTTAGTTGTTAAATTGTTTTTATAGTGTTTCTTCTCTGTATTTATAGACGAATATCGAGTGTCTAAAATACCAGTTAACCATATGATTATTGGGATATGTAGAAATTTCTTGATCAAGCACGTTCCTGAAATGTAGGAGTTGTGGGTAGTTATGTAATATAATCGTATCAAGTGGTAACTATTCGCACTACTTTTTTTAAGTTCAAATCAGATACGAATCTATGTTAAACAGCTTTTGTTGAGAAGTGAGTTATTTGGCATAACAGAAGCTGTGTTGCTGAGTGAGTTGTGACAGATGAAATTTGATTATCAATAGGAAGGGTTGAGAAAAAGACGTATTACCTTCAAATATTACAACATATGAACCTGTGGTGTTCAATGAAAATTTGAAACGTAGGCGGTTATTCAAATATAGAACATAATATGAAACATTACAAATAACATAAAAGCTTAAAAATTTCAATAAAAAACTAAAGATAGAAAATAAAAAGAAAATCACCTATGAAAGGAGTGTTATTCTAAATCCAATGATCTCAAAGGAAACCTACAACAAAAATACAACAAAAATGGATAGAAAATACACATAAAAGAAAACCTATATGAAAAGTGTATAGAAATTATATATTAATGAAAAGTACCATAACAAGCATATAGACTTTATGTTTTAGAATTTAAAATTTCTAGGAGAAAAAGAGTGATTAGTGAATAAATGATCCATTTCATATTTAAAGCAATATAATGTTAATGGGTTGAATTGTGAAAATGGCTATTGTAAATTAGTGGATAATGAGAGGCAAAAAGTAATAACGAAATATTGTAATGAATCTATGCAACTTGCAATACAGTTGGAGTTAGTGAGATTTGAGGACAGTTTTTCAAGTTGAATGTATTGTACGTGTGGTAATAACAAATGATTTTAAAAGCATACGCGTGATTTTTAAAAGTAGATAAAAATAAAAGTTTTAAGGTATGATTTTACCAATTAGAGTCGAATGGTATTACTTTCTTTTATTGGCTTAAATATTATAGATGTCTAATGAATAGCTAATTTCACTCAATATTGGTAATAACATTTAGTAAATGCGAGGGCGTAGAGTATGATTCATCTTACTTATTATAAAACTATTCAATACATTATAATTTATGCATAATATGGAAATGCGCTTTTTAATGTGTTAAATATTATTAATGGAAGGTAAGTACTTATTATATATGTATATAACCTACTTGTATATATTTTTACAATAGAGTTTGATAAATAATTAAAGTATATATGGAATAATAATAAAAGTATATTATCAATGACATTCTATGACAACATAATATCTAAATGCTACCCTTGGTCAGGTAAACATTTAGAAAGGTACATAGGTATTTAGACTAATATATTGTATGACTAAGGTTGTTCTTATTAGATTGAGGAAAAAATATTCAAGTGATACAAATAGGTATCAAAGTTAAATTGGTACATTGGACATAACCTATAAATAGAGGAGACTGCATATTTGATATCATTGGTCTCTCTTCTAAGTATTCCTTAGACTTGAGTTCTTTGTGTATCCTATAAGTGGAATGTTGCACTTTAATTTCATTAAATATAATCTTAATTTAGATTATAAATAATACAATTGTTGGACACTATGTGATATATAAAGAGAATTGTTATTTGAAATAGGTTAAGATAGAATTTATTACTCTCTTGAATTAAAGAGTTGATATTTGATGCTACTTGATTGGGATAAGAGTGATTCATAAGCTCATGGTTACAATAAGTTTTATTGAATCTAATTTATTTATAAAACCTAGTAAAATGATTAGAGCATTAATGAAATCACATGCAATGGTTTAATATGAATATCTTTAATAAAGAGATTTAATTACTTAGTAATCGATTTATGATGGTTTATGGTTGATTATCATGGCTTATATTTGGATAGGTATTGTTTTTGTGTGTAGAAACCTAAAGGATCACACATAATGATACGATTAGCAGGAACAAAGTAATTGACCAAAGGTTTTAGTGTTTACTGAAATCATTTCAATAATTATTTTAGGATGAGAATAATTTTATTTCGAAATTATAGAATAAGTCACTATATGGAAGCAATAATTGTACCAATATTGCTAAAGTCATCGAAAGATGTTTAATTGCATACATTTGTATTAGACTTTATAAGCATTTAAGTCATGTTTTGGAAAGTAAAAGAGCAAATTATAATAACCATAAAAACTATTTACTATGAACCATGTTTGAAAAGTAATGCTACTATTTTTCTTTTATATATTAGAAAAGGAAATTGTTTTCTTTAACAATATATGATGTAATATATGCATGAGATTATTTTAGTTTTCTTGCTGCTTTAAGTGATTCGCTCTATGACTTGAAGATTGAAAAGTTTAACTTATTTTGTTTCAAATTTATTTCTATTACAAGTTACCTAGTATTATGAGGATTAGAAATTGTTCCTATTAGTCTATGTATGGATATTACTAGGAGGGGGAGATTTGAAGTTTTGTGGTGAATACATTTAACTTAAGGCGATCACAAGAAGGCGACAGCTATTTGTTATATTGAAAAAGTAACTTTTTTACAAAACTTTTGCTATTTATTTTATTTGTTACACATGGATCATACAAATAGCTTTTGTAAAAAAATTTTGTTCCATTGTATGTTTTTTTTTTTTATCTAAAAAACCTAACATAATAGCTTTTCATATCACCTTCGAAACCCTTTTTACTGTAATAGTATAGCTAAACTACTTATGGTAGAAGTTTGAAGATTTTCACACAAGTTTATACTTCTTGAATAAGAGAATAATGATGGCGGAGTCTAACAAGGAATAATGTTGAACACAAAAGTATTTACATGCGTATAGACCCTTAAATTTGGTTGTCTCAAAACATTCTACTTATTTCTTCAAACACATACAAGAACTTCACTTATGCCCCTTATTCTTATCAACACATTATATAAATCACATTTTATTCTCTACCTCATTGATAGCATGGTAGATATGTATAATCTCTATTTACAAAATAAATACTTCTACATATTTATAAAATTATCATTAAATAATGTTCTTTTATAAGATTGGTATGGAATATTAGCTCAAAGTATAAATTCTAAGGTAGATGCCATGGTACGGAGATGTTGTATCTTGTACTATACCTTTTTGGAAGCAGATTTTGAAAAATTAATCTTATAACTTTCAATGACTACCTAATGCTTACCCGATCATGCACAGTAGAGCAAATTCCAAAATTTGACGAGATTACCCGCTCAATCCTAATACGTATTTATACAATTATATATACCCATCCTCAAATATTACCTTATATTTTGTATAATTATACAATTATATAGACCACAAATTTAAGGGTTCATATTTATATAAACCCTTAAATTGATAAGTCTACTTTGCATAATTATATAAACCACAAATACACTCAAGATTACACGTGCCAAATTTAGTGTATTTGTGGTTTTATAAATCAATGCACATGTAATTTGGTGAGAAAATTCATACAGATTAAGAATAAAAATAGGCTTATCAATTTCTCATGGATTTAAGTGTTATGTATGAAAATGTAAGAAATTATATTTTGTCATTAAAACCTTTGCCTTCAATTAGCAAGAAGGACTACTTAGTTCATTAAAATTGAGAAACAAAAAGAAATATCTGCAATTCTTACTTCTTATGAAGAGAGTTCAACTTGTGATGCAAAGACTAGAAAATAGGTTTACTAATGGTAATAAGAATAGAAGAGATAAGAGAAATAAAGTAGGTCAAAGAATATTATGTTTACATTACAACAAAACGTAAACATTTGATATATAACTATTTTTGAACTTTTTAAGCACCTAAAGTAATATAAAAGATAAAAGAAAAAGCATAATATAGAGTTTTGTAAGTTAAGTTGATGTGGAATATGGACACTTAAGGTTTTTTGATGAAAATAATGTGAATTCAAGCTAAATAGGTAAAGTTTTAAGAATTGTCAAGAAATAATGAAATATGAAAGAAAAACAACATGTTGATGGCAACACACACATATATTTGCATTAAACTTTACAGGTTAAAATCTTGACATCCTTTGTAGATCCTTTTTATCGTAATGGTAATGTAGTTGATGAATGAATAGTAAACGTGGGTGCTTCAAACTATATGACTCCTTTTTATGACATTTTAACAATGAAGAAGCTCTAAAAAATCTAATTTACATTAAACTCTTAAATAGACATACAAAAACTTCATAGGCAGTAGGAAATATCCAATTAACTGAACACGTCTTATTAATTAATGTTCTTGTTGTCTTACACTTTAATTTATGACATTGTTTCTTTAGAGTAGTAAAAACTTTGTTACACAAATTGATATTTGTGACAAACTTTATATGATAAAGTCTAAACCAATGATAGTTAGTTGTAGTTCTGACCTTTCCAATTCCTATTAATCTTTATTTGAGAATAATGATGCGTTTATTGACTTGGTACACAATAAACTTAGTCATGTTTTATTTTCAAGATAAAAACATATTCCAAATTATGCTAATTTAAAGTTGATCACAAAACTTGTGTTGTCAACTTGTCAGATTTTATAGATTGCATTCCAATTCAAATAATTCTTTTTCTTATATGTTTGATCTTATCCATTTTAATTTTTAGGGTCCTTAAAATATATCATCAATCTCTAGTGTTACAATTTTTTTATCATAGTTGATAACACAAATAAATGCACATTGATATGTTTACTTAAACACAAATATTAGAACTTCCATACCTTAGTTATTTACATTGCTTTTGTAAAAAATTGTCTCCATACTTCTCCTAAAATAATGGTAAATAATTCCTTTCTTGTTAATGACAATTTTTTTTAATCAAATAGTATTATACACCAAAAAACCATGACTTGTACTTGAAAACACAATGGTATTGTTGTACATAACATCAATACTTTTTGGATACTGCTTGTGCTCTTAGTTTACATGCTAATCTTTTTAGTAAGTTTTGGGGAGAATGCATTTTAGTTGTCACAACCCTTGTCAATAGAATACTAGTATAACATTTGCATTAGAAAATGCCTTACTAGTTATTGTTTAATAAAGTTCCATTATATTTTGAGTTGAAGACAATAAAGGTTTGTATTATGTTACTAGTTATTGATAATAGTAAGGATAAATTTGATGTGAAGATCGAAAGTGATTTTTTTAGAAATATCCTTCAAATCAAAAGGGATACAAGTTATTTGAATGTGTTAATCATCGACTTTTTGTTAGTTGTAACATTGTCTTCAATGAAAACATTTTTCCTCTCTAAACAAGAATCATTACTTGGTTCTTCTTTTCAAATACAGTCTAGTTTTTCTTCTTTTAAAGATCTATGTATTCTATTTTGGGAAAGTTATTGTAGAGAAATCGATGTTTTTTGGTAAGTTCAAACAAGAGATTAATATTTCAAAAAGTTCAAATTAGCGATTAATATTTTGAAAAGTTTAAATAAAGGATTAACGTTTCATAAAGTAGTTCAAATAACGATTCATAAAATTGCTTGAACCATTTTGTAAAACGTTTCTCTTATTTGAACTTTTCAAAGTATTGATACCTTATTTGAATCACTTTGTGAAACATTGATTTCTTATTTGAACTTTTCAAAATGTCACTCCTTTATTTAAACTTAACCCCATACGTTGATCCCCTCCGTTATAATTTTTCAATTTTATTTCTCTTTGAAATTGGAAATTTCAGCTCAAATACAATTTATATACCTTCTTTAATCACAAGTTTTGATCCTAATACTAATCACACATAAACAAATTTATTTTTCTTGAACTTATTAATATTAAAAGATTATAACCTATCAAAAAACCACCTATTTGGCCTATTGATTTTATACAATTTCATTTAAATTCCTTCCATCCCATTTTTCATGACCCAAAATTTTCTTCATTTACCAAAGGATTATATGGCATCTTTAGCCAATGTATCTACCGTTTATAGACCATGAAATGAAAGATTATAGATGGATAAAGATCGTAAACCAATAATTATTAGCTCTTAAAGCTAATAATATATAGAAAAATTACTTCTTTACCACATGATAAAATGGCAACTAGTTGAGAGTGGATTTATAAGATCAAATATAAACCTGACAGATTCATTCAAAGATTTAAAGCTAAGTTGGTTGCATTGGGTTATAATTAGGTTAAAGGAATTGATTACATTAATATCTTTTCACTAGTGGCTAAATTAACAACTGTATAAATTTTGTTGGCCACTGGTGTTGTTCAAAATTGATTTGTTCACTAGCCATTTGTTAATAATGCTTTTAAAGTGTGGTTTTTGACTTCTTAAATTTTAATAAATTGATGATATAAAAGATATTCCTTTTTCACTTAAAAAAAAGTTACATTTATGGTTAAAATTTAGGGGGTTTTAAAACACATAATGTTTTTGGGTTTTACTTAATTTAGAAGTGATTATTTTATTAGACAAGTTATAGATGAGTTTCTTCTAATCTTCATTTATATTGATGGTATTTTAGTAGTGGACAATTCCTTATTAGTTGTTACTTCTATCAAGTAGTCTCTTCATCATGCTTTCATCATTGAAGACTTGGGTGATGTTAAGTTCAATTTAGGAATTGGAATTTTCATAATACCTTTATGCTAGATCAACAAATTTTTTTTCTTAAATATTCTTCAGGATGTTGATTTATCGGGTTTAAAACCCACTAAAATACCTTTACCTCAAAATTTTCATCTCAATAATATCCTTAGTAATGTTTTATAAATCCTTCACATTATAGAAGTATTGTTGGATGCTTATATATCTTATAACCACTCCTTGGTATTACTTTTTTTGTCCAACAAGTGAGCCAATTTGTGTTTGACTTAAGATCATCTCATTTCCAAGTTGTCGTACATGTACTTAAGTATTTAAAGGGTTCTTTTACTAAAGGGTTATTCTATTTTAGTACTATCATCTTTGTCTCTTCTAATGTAGATAACAGGTTACATAAGTTTGATAACAAATCTTTATCAAGTTATTGTGTTTTTCTTGAAATATCATTGGTTTCGTGAGAAGCAAGTTACTATATCAACTTTTTCAGCTAACTTGAGGTGTTAAAGTATGGTTTCAACCACTATGGAACTCTTATGGGTTTCTTATGTTCTTCATAATTTGCATATCCACATGAAACTTATTGCCTTTTATTCTTCATTAGTCATTCAACTCAACTTATAGCAAATAATTCTTACTTTTACGGCAGTACAATGTATGTTGAAGTTGATGTACATTTCAATTGATACTATATTTCTTCTAGTTTTCTTCACTTTTTTTTGGTCTTCTCCACATTTCTTATTTTCCTTCCAGACAATAGCTAGCAAATATCATGACTAAAGTCGTTGGGGTGTTACAAATAGTTTAATTTTCATCCAAGTTGAGTCTTCTTGATTCTCTAACTTGAGGAGGGAGTTGGAAAGGTTAAAAATATATAGAAATATTTATTATGTATATAGAGGTTGTACATATTTGTAGTCATTGTACTTACTTCTCACTTGAGAGATAACTCTACACACGTATAGTTGTTTGTTGTATAAATACTTCTCTAAACAATACTAACTAATTAACATAATTTAGATAATTTCCTCATTTTATTCTTTACCAAATTTTTAGCAATCACAATAGAACATCTATGATAGATTTTTTGATTCGAGATTTTTATAGTATTAAATACAACAAAAATTAAGTTTTTTAACTTAACACAAACTCTAGGCTCGAGTCCATTTTTTTATAGGTTAATATCACAGTTTACATCTCAACTTTACTACTTTTTTCAATTATACACTTGAAGTTTTAATTTGTCTAATTATATACCTAATTGAAGATTTAGTTGTTATGATCTACATTTTAATTAACTATAATTTATATCGTTATTCCATTTGGTAGCTAGCGAGATAGTTATCTACAACCTTAAGAGGCTTGCATGACCTCCTATAAGTGGCTTTTAGTCACCTCCTACGAAATTGTAAGTCGTGAGCTACTTAAAATATATAGGTTGTGTAACATACTAGTAATCGTTTGTGCCCGTCTACAACTTTATGGGGTTTACACGAACCCCTTAAGGTCGTGGGCAACAATTTGTTTGGTAGATTGTGTCAACTGAATTAATGGTATAAATTGAAGTTAATTAAGATATAGATTGTGATAACTAAATATTTAATTTGGTGTATAATTAAACAAGTTGAAATTTTAGATGTATAATTGTAAAAAATGGCAAAGTTGAGGTATAAATTATAACGTTGCCTTAGAAAGTAAACATCTTAAAGTATATTCCATATTTCATTCTTATACATATGTCACATGTACAACATCGGCTAGTATGTATTAAGCTAACGCTCAACTATTAAGTCTACACTTATTTTAGTTTATACTTTGAATCAATATTTTCTTTATAGATATACGGACAAGACTTTATTTACTTTCTTCTATAAGCACTCTCTCTATCCTCAATCTTTTCATGCACATGTATGAGGTATCTCCTTTTGCTTCCTTACATTATTCTAAAACTAAAAACAAAAAATGTGATGCCAATTCATGTGATATTCAAGTAATATATATAATGCTTTTCCTTTTAGTTTTTATCAAATTATTTATTGGCGTGTAATTTTTTCTCCATAGATTTGGTATAAGAGATTCCTTGTTTTTAGACTTTCTACAAAAGAAAACATGATTAGTAAGTGTTGGAGTTTGCTTTGGCTCGGCTATTTTAATGCCTAAGTCGGTAAAGGTCTTAAGGGAGTAGAATCTTAATTGAAAGAGAAAGAAAGCAAGAGACGAAAAGTACTTTATAAGAGATGAGGCTAGATCATCCTCTAGAGTGGGTTTGGCCCATGTCTGAGGTCGGTTGGTCTGGACCTAGGGATCCATGTGCTAAAATACTCACTAGGACTTACCTTCCCCTCTTTTCCCCTCCTTCAAGTCTCTTTGGCGATGTATTTGATAAGGAGAGTAGATGCTACTATGGGCTCTTAAGGTCCTAAGCCGAATGACTGCATCTTAGGGCACTTTTCATGAGCATTTTCGACTTTACCCTTGATTTGATGAGTTAGATACTTGATTTAAGTGGAGTAATGTAGCATGCACAATACGGATTTGTCCTAGCATGAGTGCCATAAGATTATCAATGGGAATCAATTTTTTCCCGGCATGAGTGCCATGGGATTATTTAAGCAATTTTGTGTTTAACGTAGGTTAAGCATTAGTTAGTGTAAGCTTTCAATGTCTTTACTAGTGTTTTCTTTTTTCTTTTGGAGCTTTCCTTACTTAAGATCTTTGGAGATTTGGGCATTGTTGACTCGGGTGTATGGAAGTTATCCGGTAGCTTGAATTTACAAACTTACTTCTTGAGTTGATGCATGTTAGTTCGAACGTGGGAGATGTTTGAGCCCATTGATGCTTGTAAGGCTTTTTTGCTATGGACTCGTACGGTTCGAGCTTCATAGCCTCTTAGATTTTTAGGGGGTATTAAGCTTCTTAATATTTGATTTATGGGATTTAGGTCTTTTAGCCTTTTATTTGTTAATACTTGCCAAGCTTTTTAGCCTAGTGTACGTTTTAAACTATCTAGACTTTATAGCCTAAGGGTTTTCAATCACATGAACTTTGTATGTAGCCAAGCGTTCTTAAGTTCACCTTAAGGACACAATTCCTAAGGGTTACCCTAAACTTCGTTGCTTATGAAGTTCTCTTAATGCTTATGGTTTGATTTTGTTTTCATAAGTAACTAGGCATTTCTTAGCTAGGCTAGAGGACCTAGCTCTTTAACTTTGATCTAATTTTGTAGCATAAAAGCTTAATGAGGTAAATTTAGTCTCTAATTTTAAAATTGGCATCTTAGACTATTTGCAGTATGAAAAATATTTGATCTTTTAGATAAAATATATAAATTATATTGACTATTATTGCAAACTTAATAAATTATATCAACACTTTATTTTTTAAAAGTATAATGGAGATACCCCTTCTTTTACTATGTGGATTTTAATATGATATAAATATTGATGTGTTATTGTTACATTATAGAGATGTCATCCTTCATAATAATAAAATAAATTCGATAAAAAATAAAAAATAGGAGAAAATAATGGAATGTATTAAATTTTGCTGTAAAACGAAAGGTAGTTAATCCCAGCAACAAGAATCCGTCTACCCGCACTGACTGCCTCCTCTCCAATTAAACAACAGCAGTTAATTCCAGCTCTACCCACTAACACGACTTCCTAAAAAAAAACTACGTGTCCTTTCATTACCCGAGGGCATTTTCGGAATCACGGACCCCATCATCGATACGTTGAAAGCACAAATCAAGATCACACCTTGTAAAGCAAGTAAAATCAGATTAAAAAACCATGTCAATCAACCCGACCACTGTATAAGTATCATCACTTCCCTCTTTCATCTCATTCTGCAAAACAAAGTACAACACACCCTACTAAATTTCATAATCGATCTCTCTCTACCCAAAAGTTTTTCCTTAATTTTATAGGCATTGTCCTGTTTTTTACTGTCTCTTTTCTTGTTAATCCCTGCATTTTCAGTGTTTTAGAGAGAGAGAGATGATCGGGTACCAGAGGAAGAAGAAAAAGAAGAAGGAGAAGAAGGATAAGTACGAGGCTACTGATGACTGGTGTTTTGTGTGTAAAGATGGTGGCAATCTCATGCTATGCGATCACAAGTCAGTTTTCCCCCTTTCTCCCTCTCTTTCCCTTTCCCTTTCCCTTTCCTTTTCCTTTTCCTTTTTTATTCCTTTTTTTTTTCTTGGAAGATGAAGAGTTATAGTGAAAGGAAAGAGAGAATGATTAGAGTTTTAAATATCGAGCATACGAGTGCATGTGCATGCAAAAATGATGGATTAAAGATCGAAACTTTTCGAAATAGATAATTTTTCTTTTTCTGACTTATTAAAAGGATAAAAAAAAAGTTTATAAAAAGAGCGTAAGCTCCAGAATGCTAAGTATCATTCGTTTGGATGTCTGATGTAGTCCTCATGAGTCAACACTGAAAGGAGAATATTGTCTTTGTAGCTGGTTGGATATTCTTCCTATCCATGATTCTATGTTTTTTTTTTTATTAGGACATAGCATATATAAAAAGTTGGTTTTGATGCTTTAGCATCAATTTTTATTATTTTTATATATATGAACGGTCCCACTTGGTACAACTTGTATCGGTTTTCTAGAGAATGTACCTTTTGGTCAGGTATGCATCTTACTTTTTTGGTAGCACTTGAAAATTGTGCCCTGGTGCCAAGATGTGTAGGGTCCACGTGAAAATTTTTATGACGTAAGCGTTGGAGTTTTTCGATGGGATAAACTTTAAAACTCTTTTAAATTGTTTACTATATTATTAAAGCTACCATTTAATCAAACCTGAATAAATAAAATATTGAATTGGCTCTTAGCTAATTCTGTACTTGTTCTTTATAATTTATTTTTAACTCAAAGATGGAAGAGTAAGTGGTGTTTCTTTTTTTTTTTTTCCCTTTCTTTTCTATTAATTTCGAGAATGGAATCAAATTCATCTCAATATTTATATTATTATACTACAGTACAGCACGGTTTTAATAAAGGAAAACAGTGCCGAAATTGTTTTTATTTTCTTTTTTGTTATATATATGTATATGTAAAAGTATATATAACCCGAAGTAATAAATCGGTAGTGACCTGATGAGAGCTTCCAATGGCATAATGAAATTAGATTAACTGCATTTTACATGCATGAAACTAACGCAACGCGGGCTTTAACGATTTCCTGCATGGAAAATTATTGTCTTGAAATCCTGGTTTCCTAAAGAAATGGAGAAGTAAGATATTATTGGGTTCTGCCAATTTAAGTGTTCAAATTGGCGGTATTTGATCAAATCGAGCCGATATGGCCAAGCTCGGTTTCGCTTTCAAGTTTCGACTGAGAAGGAAACCACTGAGTGTTGACACACATTAGAATTTTTGTAGCATGCGGGAATAATGTGATGTTATGCTTTCAGAGCTTTTTTTTTTTTTTTTTTTTTAATGTTGAAAGATGATATTTTGTCTAGCACTCTTTGCTAATATGGCAGTGTTTAAATATTATTTCGGGACTGGTATTTTATGATAACTAACAACCACACATGCATTTAATATGCGCGATTATCAAGATGAATGGAAAGCATATGGAAGTTTTCTGTAAATGTGTACTAGGCTATCTATGGATGCGCGAGTTGATGCAGGGATCCTATGCTACCAATAAATTTTTACCTTTTCTTATTCATTCTAAACTATCATATATGTCATATAATAAATATAAAGTCTACCCAGAGTTTCTCCCCCCCATTTAGTAAGTTGTCGACTGGATGAACTTTGGTCAAAGTCGTAGCACCGAAAGAGTTTCAAAGAGTCAAGTAATAAACCTAATTCTCACACCAAATTTGTAAGTTTAACATTTTAGATTAGTTGTTTGTGGAGTTAAACTTAATAGTATGTAATTAAAACAGGAGCTGCAAGGAGCACATGCTTATCAATCCCACATTAGATTAGTCTGATTCTAGCATCTACGCTATCGCGCATAAAAAGTGATTGATGGATGAGGTAGCCTGAGTCCATCCATGCTTGCATGGAGATAGGATTGGAAAGAGATACTACGATTACATCTTTAGTTATATTCAAAAGAATAGATGCAAAATGGGGTGAATTGAGTTTATTTTCACTTTTCAGTTATATGTTGTTAATCATGGTTTGTGCCTTATGGTAGGGATTGTCTCAAAGTTTATCATCCCGATTGTGTGGGTAAGGACGACTCTTTGCCGACGAGTGGAAAATTCTGGACTTGTGGTAAACATTCTGTCTATTATACACTCAACAACATGTATTGATCATGGTTTTCCTTTTCACCCATAAAATTTGTGAATCCCCTAAATTATCTTGTTGTAAGTGACATGATATGACTGTTCTCTTCTTAATATTATACTCTAGTTGACCTGAAATATCTTTCAGACAATAGATACTGATGCTTGAAGATTAGTATTTCGTCCTAGGGAGCTCTGCTCGCTGAAGCCTGATGTCTATCCTCGAAGGAAAGATGGATTTTTTTGTCCGTTGCTCATTTCTCTTTTAGCAGATAAAAAGAGTGAAACCAAATTTACAATTTTGTTATCTAACTCAATTGATTCTTTATGACCTTAAAAAATCTTCTAACTGTGAATTTTATTTCTGGGATGTGCCATGATTGGATCTTATGGTTCATTATTTCAGATAGGCATTCATGCTTTGTCTGCGGAAGATCCCCAAGGACCTATTGCTTCTGCTGTCCAAATGCTGTATGTGGGCACTGCAATAGTGCTTCTGTTTTTGCATCGGTCAGAGAAAATGGGGGGCTCTGCTGTGATTGTTTGAAACTCATACTTCTTATCGAAGAAAATGTGGATTACAACTCTGATGGGGTATGTGGAGAGATAAGTGTGAAAAATTATGTAGGAGTTTTCTTTGTTATTTAGCATTTATATGAATTTTCCATTTAATTTTTAGAACCTTGAAGTATGACCTACTAAATTAAAAGGAACCGAAACATAAAATACATGTACAAATAGATGAACAACACTTCACTTAAAAAATGACCATGAGCTGAAAGGTTATTTGAGATGAAGGTGATGAAGCTTCTTTCTTAATATTTCAAATGAATTTCCTTTTCCATTGCTAGGGGCAGCATAATATGATGTATATTGTACTTGCTATCTATATATATACACGTATATGTAAATATGTATATGTATTGATGTATATATGTATGTATATCTGTGAATATGATGTATTCTGCAGGATCATGGCTAATATTTGATGTCTGCATATCTACATAAGTATATGTATTTATGTATATATGTAAATATGTTTACTATGTACTCCTTGAAATATGTAAATATGTATATGTATTCATGTAGATATGTTCTGTGAATATGATGTATTCTGCAGGATCATGGTTTGATGTCTGCCCATCTACATAAGTTAAACTGAGAATAGATGTAGTAATTGTATAGCTCTTGCGAGATTTTGAAGCAGTTTAGTTCCCACAATGAAAACTTGGAATAAATTTTATTCTGCTCATGCATATTTTTACTGAGATGCCAGCACTTGTACTTGTGGTTTATTATTTTGATTTTGTTCCTACACGTTATATATCCTTCATGTTGAAGGGAAAATCTACTTAAACTGTTGTTTGCTTTTCCTGTTTGATGCAGGAGAAGCTAGATTTTAAGGATAGAGACACATATGAGGGCTTGTTCAAGGAATATTGGGATATAATAAAGGATAAGGAATGCTTGACTTTGGAAGATGTATATTCTGCTGATACTCTGTTGCAGAAAGGAAAAAGTGGTAAGCATGGCTCTAATTCAGATGATGACACGTACAGTGGTGAAGATGGAGACGAATGGTCTTGTGGCAATGGGAATAGCATCTCAAAAAAGAGAATCAGTAAAAGTAAGAGTCCTGTCATCCAAGAGTTTGAGGGATGGGGATCGAAAAGACTCATTCAATTTTTAAATTCCATTGGTGTAGACACAAGCAAAGAGATGTCGCGATTTGATGTGGAGTCTATAATCCTTAAGTATATTCGTGAAAACCAACTTTTTCAGCCTAAATCAAAGAGAAAATTTGGCTGTGATGAAAAGCTGCATTCTCTATTTAGGAAGAAGACAGCAAACCGATACAACATTTATAGACTTCTTGAACCTCATTTCAAGGAGTGTGTAGAGATTTCTGATAATGATGACGACGAGGACGAGGACGAGGACGAGAATGAGGATGAAAATTCAAATATTTGTAGGGGATCAGATGGAATTACTAATGGATTTAAACGGCAGAAAACATCTGGAACAAAAGAGAAACCAAAAGAAATGGAAGCAGTTCCAGAGTTTCAGGAAAGCTGCTTTGCATCAATAACTGCTGCTAACATTAAACTTATTTATCTAAGAAGGAGCTTGGTGGATGAGCTACTAAAGCAATTTGATAGCTTTGAAAGAAAGATGGTGGGAAGTCTTGTGAAAGTTAAAAGAGATCCTAGAGATTGTCTCTCCAAAAATTTATACAAGATTGTGAAAGTAACAGGTGGAAATTCTATTCATTTGCAGTAACAGTTCCATAGCTGGCTTTGTTTTGAAAAATTGAATTCTTTGAAAAGAACTTCAAATATCAAGCCTTTTGTATCTCCATTACTTTTACACCCCAATTACTTTCTTTATACAGGTATAAGGAAACCGTTAACAAGTGGTGATGTCAAAGGAGAGGTTCTCCTGAAAGTCTGCGACATGCATGTGCCTAAGGAGGTTAGCATAACAACGTTATCTGATGCCGATGTCTCTGAGGTAATTTAATTTTAATGTAGGTGGTTATTTTGGACATCTATTACATAGAAATATAAACAGAGCCGATCTTAGAGTCAGGGGCAACTTCTGACGTTCACTTTTGGGATACATATTCATGTTCAGTTTAAGTGTTAGATTATTGGAGATAATTAACAGTCTCCCTCGTCGTCTTTGACATGTCTACAAAAATAGGCTTAACCTCTTGATGAATGTCTCTGTTTGTGCAATTTAAGAGTGTGTTGTCACAGACAGGCAGCAAATGGCCTTTCCAATCAAAATGATTTCCGTGTTCCTTCTCTTTTTCTCCTTCCAATTCACTTGACTGTTACTATTCCCATAAAACTTAACGTTTTATAACGATTTGCTGTCTGTCTTGGCTTAAATGGATTGCAATATGATCTTTATCATTTTTGTACATTTTACAATGGCTGAAGTGCATCCCGTTGACCATTTATATGGCTGGAAAGGTGGTCATTAATAAGTTATGAAACTTTGGACTTTCTCCTCTCAGTTCAGTGTGGAGTCACCTTGATTGGAGATGGGACACATATTATCCTTATTTAGGAGGGGCTTGATTCCGTGCACACAAACTCATGCTATGTATCATAAAGCTTAAAATGTGGCTTTTCCTGTGTTGAAGTTCCATTTTTCTATTTCTTGCTCATTTGTTTCCTGGAAATGATTGAAGAGCATAACTTGTGTTTGTAAGTTTGCTAGTATGATTTTCTTTCCTTTCTGGAACTATTTATAGGAAATTGCTAGAAACCTTTGGTCATCTCATTAATTGTTATGTATTAGTAGTTGCTTCTCTCATAGATTTTGTTTCTTGGCTTTATCCCAAATCTGATTTGTCAAATCTAACGAGTTTATTAGAAATGGCCAATTACTAATATCGATAGCCTGGATAGATTTAAGAACAAATGGCTAAGTTAGTAATGTTCATGCTTCTCTTTTGCTGACATTGCTATTGTATATGGGGCATGATAAATCCTTCATGCTTTTGTGGATTTTGTCGCTAATTTTAGATTGTTGTGTAAGTCATTGAGCCATTCAATTCACATTGTGTAATGATAGATAAGCTTGTGACACTAGATGGCATAATCGTGTTTGCAGGAAGAATGTGAAGAATTGAGGGAAAAGGTGGAACAAGGCTTCATTGAAAAGCCTACAGTGGTGAGTCTTACCAATTAGAACAACATCATGCTTTTCAACGGTTAGAAAATATTGAAGTTGTGGCTTTTTATTAATTTATACAAATGAAGCAATGCACGGGGAGGGAAAAAGTTGAATGACCAAAAAAGAGGGAAGTAGGGTTACTTCATGCGCAGTATGCAATACTTTTTCTGAAATACAATTGAAAACATACAATTGCCCAAATCATTTGTGCTGATAATTAAGAATATTTTCATTATATTACTTCAATAATTCTAGCAGAGACATTGGCATTAATCTCTTGTTTATTTTCAAGTCTGTTCGGACTAGTTGAGATTTATTAATTGTCTTGGATTAGCATGTACTATTTCTGGTTAAATGTAATGTTACTTGACCTTATTACATCAACAAGGACATCTATTTAGAGGTCCTAGAGTTTGGAGTCATGACTTAAATTGAGAAAATATTTGTAACTGATGATGTGCAGTTTAATGCAAAATTTAGTTGCTGGCTTTGTTTTGTTTAAATCGCAAGAAGAAAACGTGATCTTGATACATTGAAGAATGTCCCTTTACTTACGATAAATACCAAACGGTAAGTGCAAACTCCGAATAACATAATGTTTACTATATTACAGCATGAAAGAGTAGTTTAGGTTGCAGAAGCAGTTTTTCATTTTTCTTTTTTGGATTGATTTCCAAGTGGGCTGGTGCGAGCTATAGATTACGGAACTGAATTTGTGAAGGTTGGTTCATCTTTTCTGAAAATATATCTTAAAATGCAATGAGCCTTGATTGAACCTTCAGATCAATGTACAATAATTCTTTTGCTGCATTAAATAAGGATTTGGAAATCATGCTCTTGTCCTTTATCATCAAGATTTTTATCGATCAAAACTAAATTAGTCATATATAGTAAGATGTCTATATAATATGGGGCTTCATCTACTTTATGTTTGGGAGGAAAAAACTTCATTGGTTGTCTTGTCTACCTTTTTGGGTAATTATAATTGCTTTTTCCCACTTAGAGAAAATAACCAAATAATAGTTTGATATCTGCTTAAGGAGGATATTTCACCTGAATGGTAATCATCTTCAACACATTTTAGGAACTTTTAGTATTCAATGCAAAGGTGAATCTGAATTGTTAGCTTTGGATTTGATATATTCTCTTCCAGCTGTGGGATGTCCTATGTCGTGTGGATATTAAATGCACCTATACCTTGCTCATCATATATTCTCTTTCAGTAGAAAGATATAGTTTCTGCTTCCGTTTAAGGGTTAATTAGAACATGTGTGTAATAAATAAAGATAAGAAAACCAAAACAAAATGGAGTTGCAAATGTTGGCCATGCTGATCATATAAATTAGTTGTTGATTTTAAGTACTTCCTGGCTTTAACATCATTTAACATGGTATAGTATTATTGCAACATTGCTTTGTTCTCATGGAAATGCTGCCATTATATTGAAACTTACGTGGATTCTATATTGACAGGTGGAGCTCTGGGAGAAGGCGAAAATTCTTCATGATGATATAACAAGGAGTGTAAGTTCTTGTTATGGAACTCTAGCAATTGCGGGTCGAAACTGTGATTTTTCGCCTCCTCCTGTCCCCCTCTCAATAATATATATATTATAAATGTTAGATCTAAAATTTGAAATGTGTTAGAAGGTTACGCCATCAAGAACTGTCAATTTCTCGTGGTTAAAATTACTCCTGTTACTATTTGCTCTTATATGGAGTGCTCTAATGGTATTTTTAATTTAGTGGATTGAGAAAGAGCTCGTTCGACTGCAAAGTTGCATTGAACATGCAAATGAGAAGGGATGGAGAAGAGAATATCCTTTGAAATAAGTTTTCTTGTTAATTGAAGCTACTGTTGATATACTGTAATTCCTGTTACTCTCAGGAAGAACGTTAATCATATATTCGTTTTTCAATTCTGCTTGGAGATAACCACTGATATGGAGGCTAGAGTTTGGGATGAGAAACTCGTCCTAGATTTATTTTGCTCTGAATTCTTCATTTCCACGTTCTTGGTGCACCTTGACCCGAATCTGTTCGAACATTGTTTCAGTATCTAGAGCAAAGATCATTGCTCAGTAAACCATCTGAACAGGAACGACTCCTAAAGCAAGAGCCTAAAGTAATTCCTGAGCTCATAGCGGTAAATTCTACTTCTGCAAACTCCTCAGAAAATGATGAAGAGAAAACCGATGCCTTCCCACAATCCATTCTTGAGGGAAATCCAGAATCTATAGCCACCTGAGCAGAATCATCAAAAGCTCTGTCCCTGATCAGGAGAGGTTTAAATGGCACTCAGACTAGTGATTGGGTGTTCCAAGAATTTGTAAACAGGTGTTGTATTATCCGAGCCGTGGAATCGGAACTTATCCGTATTAGAAGATGATATATGGGGTTCGTATTTTGCTTCTTTCTGGCTGGTGTACAAAATGACAGCTTTTGAACCCTGCCATCGCTACCTGTTACTTGTGGTGCTAGCCTTTTGAACCCTACAACGTTTATGTGCTCCTTGCAGTCCTAGCTTCAATCATGCTTAAATTATGTAACAAAGATGCGGCTGGTCTTTCTTAGAATGAATGTAATCTCTGTCTGCGTAGGATTAATGATACTGTTTCCTCTGGATAAGCACATTAGAAGTCCTCTGTATAAAAGTTCCCTGTTGAACTTTTCCTGATTTCATCTCCTAAAAAAAAAAATTATTAAATTTTACGTCGAAATGAAATTTTAAAATGATTAAAATTATTACATATCTGTAGTTTAGATTTTATATAGATTACATTAGGTGTGACAATCTTTCTACATATTATTTTAAGTTACATATTTGTTTGCGTTATCAAATTTCAAGTACTTGCTATTATTCGACCTATATTAATTCTAATTAAACATATCTATTTTCATCAACTGTTTTTTACATTTGATAATGCTTATTAATTATGTGAAACTTAAATAAATATGGATTTTATGTTTTTGAAAATTGACGTGGTTTATCATATAATATATATATATATGTATAATTACACAAATTAAGTAATTTTCCATGGAGGATAAGTAAGAAATTACACATTCGAACGGTATCCTACTGCCTTTATTACCGTAAGCAAATTAAGTATTTTGCTTCGAAAAACGTCATGAACACTTAGATCATGATGGCTCGTCTATCTGTGTAACTACCAACCTAAGTATAAGCAGAAAAATAATTATTTATTTTAAAATGCGAGTATTATTAGACACGCTATTCCTACATGCATATGCAACAAATAGAATTAACTCATATACTTGATTATTGCTCACCAACTTAAATTTTTTTCGTGTTATTTCCTATTAACATGCAATATAATCTACCATTACGTTATTTTCAGTTTCAGTGTATAAATCATTTTTCTTAAGTCTTTATGTTTAGTTGAGTTATTATCTCGCTTTTGTACTTATCCAGAATAACCTGGGGATCTCATAGATTGACCGGAGTCACTCGGTTGACCACCCTCCCGATCGATTGCCTATGTCTCCTAAATCCTAGTAATCCATGACGAAGTCCTCGAACGATTGCAACACTCTCATTCAACCGTAAAAACCGATCGACTGACCGCTCTTTCTTATTTTCGATTTTTTTTTTTCTTTTGAACCTAAAGTTTCAATCTAGAATGTCTTCAAACATGCTTCTTGATTTAATTTCCAACTCCGTTCATCCTTAAATCCTATCCTCCTAGTTTTTCATTCAAATCTCCCAATTTTCATTTTTAAAATCTCTACTTATTCATGATTTTGGATACTTTTTTTTTTTTTTTCCAGATCTTTCTTATAATCCTTTAAAAGTTTGCAAATAATTATTAGCTATTGATTTTGCTATACATGATATCTCTTTTACAATTAAGTTCCATATAAAACAAAGCAAGTGCTTTTAAATGAGTGGAAGTAGGATATCATCGGTTTTCTAATAGATAGCACGATTAAAAATCCTGCTTGGTAACGCATATCAATCGGATAACATTGAGGAGAAGGATCGGCTGATCTATAAATGGGAGCCTAAGGGTGAAGTTAATCTAAGATCTGCGTATGATATCCGGACGATGAATGGGGAATACCGAAATTCTCTGCTGTAAAGATTCAAACTGGATTTGGAATGCCCTTGAAACCTTGGGAATCTAAATTATTATCCGAAAAATGATCCATCATGGAATGCTCACAATGAGCGATATAGACAAAAGATTTTAATTATACTTACATATCATATGTTTTGCTGAATAATGCATAAGTATCAATAAAATTCTAGTTGACATGTAAAAATATAGTCTCACTATTGTTAATATGTGTTTAAATGGGTAGAAGGTAACTTTGATAATTAAGTTTTTCACCAAATTTAATATAATATGTTGATACCTAATTTTGGGTTGGCTTAAAACCTAACTTGAATAGAGGTCCCTTTAGGCTTATCAACGACCAGACGATTAAACGCCTTGCTTTGTCTAGGCATCCTACTCTACTTGAGCATTAAGCTCTCTTGAAGATACTTTGAGAGCCCAATCTTTGAGTGCTTGGTCTCGAGGACTTGATCGATCCATCTCTGAGTCTGAGTACACCACGGGAGGACACCTTTCTCTCTCAGGCTCTCCTTTAGAGTCTAGCTTATAGCCTATGAGTTGCTTAGGCCCCCTTTTCGCTTCACCATGAACATTTGTCTTTGTGCCCACTTCTCTTTTTGGCTCATTAATTATTGCCTAACATCTGTAGTATGACCAGCACATCCGACATACTCTAAAGGCATTAGAGCCTTAGCTTACAGACATGATTGGTAGTATGGTCATGGTCAACCGACTTCTAGAGCCATCCTGTCAGCTCTCTAATGCATATCCCTTACTGGTATTAAGTATAGACAAACCCCTTTACCAATATGTGTCTTAAGTAGTTGTATTCTTTACAACAAATAATGTAAGGCGATGATAAGTAAGGGGACTTGAACCCTCAACACTTCACATTTTCCTTAACATATACAACCCCATCGAATTTGAGCACCTTCCCTAAGTATTAAGGGTGCTTAGACAATCCCTAATCTCCTTTCTGTTGATCTTCCTTGCTGACTTCAATGTCAAAGGCCCCTTTTGGACACATCTATTAAGGGCATTTTGTAGGTGACTTAAAGTAAGGAATCCATCCAATTTTGAAGCCCATTAAGGCAACAATCCAAGGAATTGAAGCCCAACTCCCCTTGTTGTACTTTGTTGATTCACCTACCATCAACATTTCGACACCCATCGTTTTAGGACACCCATTGCTTTAGGTCACTCCGTACAAGATGGTTAAAAGTAAGAACAACAATCACAAGATTCACATATGGGTGATGGCAATTGCTCATAGTTGGGTAATGATAATAGATCATCTTCGTTGCAACATTCACCAATACCTTCTCAACCAAGTACTCAAGCTTACAAAATCTAATAACTTAGGATACTTGTCAAATAAGCTCTTGAAGACATTCGTAAGCCTTAGGAGTCTAATGCCACTCTCCATAAGGATGTAGCTTAGCTTAAAAGTGCAACCCAAAAAAGACCAAACAAAGAAGTAATGATCAGCTTATCTGCACAATCAACCAAAAATAACAACCTATGAACTTCATGCTCAGTGCCTTCATGCGGCCAAGTTCAATACGACTAACAAGCTCCTAAAGACTCGCGTGATTAGTTGAACCATAATTGTGGTAAAATGCACATGCAGGGCGAGTGTTCTACAATAAGCAAACCTACTTAAGATTTGTCCCTAAGACAGTCCCTAAAGGCGTTTGAGGACATGAATGTCTTGAAGTTGGACGAACACATTTGTCATGCATCTAGCATATGTAACTAAAGGAAATTTGAGTCATATATCTGAGCATCATGCTTAGAAGAGATGCTACCTTAAGGTGTAAGGTACCTCGGTTCAACACCTATGATGGAACGGATGACTTGAACAACCACTTAGTCGACTTTTGTACTGTGATGAGCCTTCACAATTTCTCATATGCTATTATGTATAAGGCTTTCCCCAGTATGCTGGCAAAGGTAGCTCTTTTGTGGTTTAATACCTAGCCGATGGCTCCATTACATCTTTTGACGACTTAGTAAGCAAATTTCAGCAGCATTTCCTCAACTCCAAAGTCCTATGCAAGGAATCCTTGACACTTTACAACATTAGAATGTGCCTCAACAAGTCCTTATGTGCATACCTAGAATGCTTCAACTATGCGAATCTTTAGGTCTCTAAGCTTGACATAGGAACAACCATCTAAGCTCTGATAATAAAAATTGACCCTACTGGAAAGCTCTTTGATGAAGTATTCCTTAACAAAATAGATTCATTTGACAATTTCATGCTAATAGTAGAGAGGTATGTTGCTTAAGAGGATGCCATTAAAGCAAGATTTGAAGCCAACAACAACACCCGAGGTTCAATCAAAGATCAATTAAGCTCGCAAGATACCAAGCCATCTTCTTTGAAAGAGAGAAGAGATAGGCAAAAACAGAGTTTTACAAACTACCCCTCATATACACCTCTTAATCTCCCCCTTAGAGAAGTCATGTATGAGGTTCGAGAGTAACTCCCTTGACCACTTATTTTTAGAGAAATGCTCGATGTGGCTAACTCTGGTAAACACTACGGCTAACACCAATACGCCGTGTCAAAAAGAAACAAAGGCGATGATATTGGATGGGTCCAAGCTTGTTGAAAGCTTGAAGGAAGTGATGGGAATTGCGCAAGAAATAAGGGAAAAGGTAAGGTAAGCAAATCTAATAGTTTCAAGGATGTAATGTACTAAGGAACTTTTCATAACTTTCGGTATAACTTGATATGACATGCGAGATAGGCTGGTGATGGTACTCGTTACCAAATTTTGCTTAAGGGTTAGGATTAGAGTGAAGCGAGTAAATAAGTTAACAAAGAGCAATGTTCACTAAAGGAAAAATATTCAATAAGTTGATGATGATGATGATCTTGCGGCTTACATTTATAAGGGAATCTATACCTAAAAAATTAAGGTAACCTATCTAAATTGGAAAAGACAAAATAGGTATTATCTAAAAGAGATAATGTATAAGCAATAATAAGGGTACAATTGAAAATATAGCAAAATGAGCGTTTTGCTCAATGCTAGCTCTTATTGACTGCTTTGAACTTCAACTCGGTCGTTAGGAGAAGACTTCTATGCAGATGGAACTGCTCTCAACTTTGACTTAGCTCGTGGTTTTTACGTCCCAAAGCGGCAAAATCGTAACAGGCCCACCTTGTAAATTGACTTATGATAGTAACTAATTTCACAGTTACTATTGTAGTACAATTTACATAAGGCGTTCGTGACTCCTTACTTTGAAGTAAACAACTCATTCAAGATTAATGATAAAATCTACATATAGAACCAGAAACTTTAAGTCATATTTATAGAGATATACTTATATTGTTTTATGATCCTAAGAAATATTTACATGCCATAATAGTTTGGTAAGCAAAATATTACAAGACCATCCAAAAAAACCTAAGAGTTAATAATAAAACTCTAAAAGACTCAATTGATTCGCTAGTTTTATCCTCACTCCCTAAGGGGCTTAAAAAAGAAACTAACCTTTAGATAATTATAACACGGTATCTCAGTCAATACCTATAATAAAATCTATAAGAGTATGAGCAACCAACAACTCAATAACTCGGGACGTAGACTTAAGAATCTATATCAAACATAAATAAGGTATTTAACAATTAATCAAATGCAATGCAACAAGTAAATGCCATCACATAATATGGTCCAATTCGGTGAGAAGTAAGAGAAATTTCACTCACTCCAATCTAGGTTAAGGAGTTTCAAACGTTTATACAACAACTCATAACCAAACTTAGGTTTTTACAGTGGAGGTATTGCTTCCCCCATGAATATCCTTTGAACCACTGCTTTTATTCTTACGACGACCTCTTCTTCTATTATTTAGTTCGACTGAGGATGAAAAAGAGACCATTATGTTATCTCTTTCAAAGGTATAAGTATTTGGTTGGAGAATCTTAATCGTCCCCTAAAGGGTTGTAATGCATGTGTAATTAAGGTATTAGGTTAAATATGGTTAAATTTAGTTTAGGGTGATCAAATAATTTCACTCCATATAAATTGCAGTAATTCAACATAACAAGGCATCATAATTTAGTTTAGTAACTAGAGACACATAAGTAGGCACACACACATTTACTTACTGGTACAAACAACATAATCTTAAGCTTTCGAGTACTATAATGCTCTAAAATATAACAATGTATTGAACCAAACTTACTAGAAATCCTCAATTTGCTTACTTGACTTATTGTTGGTTCAACTCTTTGCCACTTTTCTTATAATATAAATACTCTTTTGATATTTATATCCTTATGACATGAAGCTAATATTTGGTTGTAAGGACTAAACTAAATAAAGAGAATTAGACAGAACAAGTATAAGGAGAATTGAATAGTACAAACTTATTATACCATGTTTGGTTTACATAGTATTGGAGAAAAAATTTATATTAAAAAATTAATTATTTATATTATAAAATAAATAATTTTTTATAATATTTAATAGAAATAATATTTATTAACTTAATATTATAACATGGAGGGATATTTTTGTGAATATAAAATATTTTTTGCTTTTTGGTTTGCATGGTACTAGATAAAATATTTATATTAAAAAATTAATTATTTATATTATAAAATAAATATTTTTTATAATATTTAATAAAAATAATATTTATTAACTTAATATTATAACATGGAGGGATATTTTTGTGAATGAAAAATATTTTTTGCTTTTATTCAGTAAATTTCATTTTTGTACCATGGTGTAGATTGGATAAAATTTAGATATTTTGTCCAGTCCATCAATTTAATTTTTGTCTATTTATTAAATAAATTTACAAACCAAACATAGGATGAAATTTTTTGTTCATTCTCATACTATGAAAATTGTGCAATCAAATGCTACCATAGACTTTAAATTATGATATTATACTTAATTATCCAAGTTAGTTATATATATCACTTATCACCAATTTAATCTAGGCTAGTTTTTGATTCAATTTTCGAGTTAAGTTCTAACTTAGTTTTTGGTTATGGTTTTACATATAAACCATAGGAATTCATTTCTAAACCAATTTGTAAAATTAATCACATTATATATAGGTATTATAAATCTCTTATCTAGCCCCTAACTAATATTTTGTTCGATACGGTACATCCTATACCTGATTTAACTATTTAATTGACTTCCGATATGAGAATAATTTATATTTTTCATATGGTTACCTGAATACATATTCTCTATTAGAATTAATTATTATTATTACTTTATCAATTTTAACCTAATATTTTCTACTCAATTAAATTTCCAATTTCTCCCCTTGTTACTATATACACATTCATCACATAATATGCATATTACATACATGTAACACATCAAACACTACCAATATTATACCACATCAGCAAATAACATCCAAAGATATCTAATTACATGCCAAATTAGTATTTATTCCAATTTAACCTTAAATCACAAAGTTAACTTAAAATATACCCATTTATCTATAATTTTATGGCCTAAAAATTAACTCAAATTTAGAAAAATAATTTTTTTTGAAAAATATCTTCATAGCAATGTTGTATATTTCCTAAATAGTCTGCATAAAAATTTTGGGATAAAAACTACGCTATTAAGGTTATTGAAATTAGTATTGAAAATCGTATCATATTTATGGGTTTCTTAAGCTCTGTATATCTTAAAACCTAATTTCATCAAACTGATATTTTTTCCTAAATCTACATATAAAAATATTCTAGAATACCAAATTTTATAATCTTCCAAATATATTTGATATTTTTACTAAATTAAACAAAATCTAGCTCCAGCTATTGCTAGTTACCATACCCTTGTCGGAACCACCAAGTGTGGGGTCCACTTTGTGGTGGTCAATTTGGTTTTCTTCCAGGTACTGGTTGAGTGTGGGTTCTCTCCTAGTACATAAAATGAGGAGTGGAGGTATTGTTATGCATTTATATTAGAGTCTAGGGTCTTTCTTTTAATTTTCAATTGTCAAATGTCCCTTATTTGTTCTCTTTTTACTTTCTAATTATCTTATTTTAATTGATTAATTTTGTTTCTTCACTTCTCAGCATGCCATGCCTCAATTCCACATTTCCTTACATTTTTCTTGATTTTTAATGAATTTTTCTTAATTATTTAGTATTAATTTAGCATATTCTAAATATTTTAAGTAATTTTGGGTATTTCTACTATACATAAATATACATATGGTACAAATAAATATGCCTAAATATTATTTATGTTATTATATGATTTTTAGTACCCATATAATTTATTTTTATCTATTCATTAGTTATCGGAACTCGTTTTACGCGTTTTCGATAAATAATGAGTAATATACTTATAATTCAATATTATAATATTTAATTATTTTAGTATTTATTTTCCTAAATTTAAATTCACAAGATCACTTTTAATAATATTTCTAAATTGGTTGTAAAATTTGGGTTTAATCGGATAACTTATCTAATCACTCTAAATTTTATATATCGACTCCGAACACTTGAGTATAGGGCTTACAGTGGCTACCCTTCCCTTGAGAAAGCCATGATCACTCCCTTAGGCCTTGGATGAATTGACGACTGCAACCTTTGCAAGCTTCACACTAATTAGATGAGTTGATCTTCCATATGAGCAACTCGAGGGGGAAAGGGAAGGGGTTGGTTGGGGTGAGGGGGGGGGGGGGGGTTTGGTGGTGGGTGTTATAGGGTTGATTTTCCAACCTTGTCTATGCCACTCATTGGGAAGTGCGAAGGGCTTGAGACTATTTGAATGTGCCCCTCTACACAACCTCGGTCGAAAACCTTTGGATTAAGAAAGAGGCCTCCTTTGTTGCTGTAGTCACCATTTAAGCTTTGGCTACACAAGAACTTGAGAGGTAGCACTTGAAGGCTCCACTCATAAGCTCATGTAGATGGGCAACTCTAGAGATGAAGTTACCTTGATAAGTGCTGGATTGAACTTGAGTGTCCACCTTCGTCTAGATGATCTTAGCTTAGACAAGGACTTAATTGGGAGGCCTGCATACACCTCTTGATCGCTACTCGTAGGCTAATCCCAACTATTGGATGACTCTTTATACCCTACGATCACCACTTGGTCAAGGACCTTAGAAGAACTAAGGCCTTCCTCTTAAGTTCATACAATCTTTTCTCTCGCTTTGATCATCCTTAACACATTCATATCACTACAAAGGGAACAACAAAGGCATAACCAGCTCTTGAATGTGGGAATGTGTGTATGTCTGAATGGGGAACAAAAGACCCATACCCCCTTTATATAGGAAACTTAATGAGACCCCAATCGTCTATGTACTCCTTCATCTATTGACCTCAATTAAATGGCAACTTAACCAACCTCCTAGGAAACTTAAATGTGCCATACAAGCATTAAATGTCTCCTAGAAGGCACCTTGCCTAAGATAGTAAGATAACTAGGTAGGCTCTCTACTTGAGATATACTTTGCACAAGAAAAGCATGACGTCGACACTTAAGCAATAAACGATGAAGATTCCCGTGAGCTTAACTAAGGACTCCTTAACTTGCTAAAGGGACCATGGACAATTCGAACAAGTGGTGTTCATCTCATGTTAACTATGAGAAAGTCACTGTCATAGCTAAGTCCCTATTTTAGCAACGATGAAAACATTATAACAAAGCGAGAAAGGATAAAAGAAGTGAAGAGGAGAATAAAGAATAAGCCATATATGAGAACAATTCCATTCATCAAGAGATTAGTTCTTTACATTACAAATAGGTAGGGTCGGCATCTTGACCCCATAAAATAAAAGGAATGGGCATTACGTTGAGGCTACATACAAAATGTACAAACAAAACAAAGGCCAACTCAGCTAAGTCCATTACAACATTCTCCTCCTCCTCATTGCCAGTCTCTCCTTCATCCCTCCCTTACTATTACTTTCCTCCTCAGAGCTTTACCCCTCCCTCTCTACTAGTTGCAGGCTTTAGGTTATCAAGCTACTGTAGGAAGCTTAAGTTTGCCTTTGACAACTATCAACAAACTTAATCTCTGGCCATCTGTACGATGTCGAAGCAAGAATTGTTGATCACCTCTTTGATCACCAGGTCGTTTAGAGATCTAAGGAACAGTTGCCACTTGACCTCAATAGTAAGCCCCTCTCCCTTTAATAGCTTAGCTTCTCTTTGAGCAAAACTTGTACGAGCCTCCTCAAACTCCCTTTCCTCAAAATCCCCTCGTTGCTTTTAAATTTGACCCTTACCCCACTTTATTGACCTACGGCGCCTCACAAGGTCTACCCCCAAGCCAGCTGCCTTAACCTCTTGAACTTGCCAGGCCTCCTCCATTCCCACAACTTGGCCAACCTTACTATCGGACATAGCTACCATTCAACTCGAGGCTATCTTCACACTTAGAGAAGTAGTAACACCTATAGGGATTGCCTCCACCACGGTCTAAATTACTTCAGGAATAGTTTGCTGCCTATTCGATTGCCTCTAAATAGAGCTTTCAAGTTTTAAAATTTGTAAACCTATATTCTATCCTTAACTCAGTTCAATAGGCAAGTATACTTATCGTTTTATAGCACAAATGAGTATAGGGTCGTCTCTATTGGGAACAGATATAAACATTAGTACTAATTAGTCTTCCTATTATTTAGTAACTCAATTTATTAAGTGATTAATGACTAAAACTCTAAATTGTTAGCTAAATTATACTAATCCACAAACTAATGCCAACTAGCACAATGGTTATAAAAACAATTACTAACACCACACTTAACATGTAAATTTGCTTCACTACCTAGCATGATACTATCGATATGATTTTTTGTTCTAATACTTGTTATCTACGGGAAATTATGAGATTGTAAGCATTCCTCTTAGATTGCATTAATGTCATGTTAATTAATCGATTTCCTTAAGGATGTAGCAACTTTCCTAATAATATCTCAATCATCAAGAGTAAGTTGTTTCAATGAATTAGATCTATTCAATAGAATTGTATCTCGATATATTCTTGTGAAATCTGGCCTAAGTCAATGTTGTACACTACATTGTACTTATATTATTAAGTTTAATTCATCAGAATTAACATTTATCAAGAACCCACTAATCCATGCACTTGATCATACTAAGTGGATGTAGCAAGTTCTAAATTATTACTCACATATGGTAAGATAACAATACATATTGATAAAATGAAGAGATAACAAAAAATGCAACATAAGATAAGTAGAAGAATAAAACCTCTTTTTAGATCCATTGTAGACATCTTTACAATGCACGGACAATGAATCTCATTGTCTCTCTCAAGGAATTTTAGGAAAAGTACATAGTATAACACTTAGTAATTGTGCAAAAAATGAAAAACACAATGGGTACAAAGATGGATGAATAGATGTGTTGTCTTTTGATGATGTGATATGATGTATCACGTGTCTTTTTTTGGATTCCTTTGTTTGAAAATGTAGTGTATTTATATTTTTCTCTTCAAAAGGCTTGTAATACACCACTTCAAGATATTCCCTTGGTGTTAAGACTTGTTCAACGCACTGGTTTGTTCGAAAAAGTTAAAGAAGAACAGTTGTGTCTACTTCTATCGTGCCCATGACTTAAGGTGTGATAATCTTGGAAAATAAAAATCTCCACTAGTCATGGCTGTGATGATGAATGTGATCTACTCGTTGCAAACATTCCATTTTATTATGCTCGTGATGGAGGGAGTGATTACCCTCCTGATATACAATCGTGAGCATGATAGATAGAAGGATTTCAACTCCATCCTTGGTCATGCTTGTGATGAAGGGAGTGACAGGCGCTTATTACTCAAATATTCTTTTATTATGCCCGTGATGAGTATCAGTGGATCTTCTTTCAGTATCATTTCTTTATCACGGTCGTGATTGCTCTAAATCTTCTTGTTCTTGTTGAATTTCATCTCCTTTGCTCTTGAATCACCTGAAATTGATATATTACACAATGAAATACCAAGAACTTGAGAAATAAATACAATTATTGTCAATTTATGCTTGAATATGCCTAAAAAGTGTGTAATGATTTTTGCTTATCACTACTCTCTTTCTTCTTCTTGCTTTTTTTTTAGGGAACTGCAAGCTTTTGCTCTCTCTGTCCTTAGAAGCAAGCTTCCTCTACTTTCTGACCTTTGCTTCTTGTATCCGCCTCTCCTAGGTAGGTAACAGTTTCTGTTTGATTTGTTGGACATCACCTGTATTGCTGCGACCACAAACAAGAACTTAATACAACAAATAAAATGAAAATAACTACACTCATTAGGACAAGGAGGAGTAGACCCAACATCCCCTGTTACAACGATAACGTAATACGTCAGACACTCATCTACTCCCCTTTAGCAAGAATAAGTGGATACTTATCTTTGCTTCGTAAAGAGGTTAGCCACTGGCATACTTTTAGGTAATCATTAAGGGAAAAAGCCATTTCCAATTAGCGAGGTTTAACACCTCCTCCTTTGCCTTGTCATCCTTAGCTCCTAAGTAGTTGATCGGTGTTGCTTAGATTGGTACTATCCAGGACGTCAAGAAATTCGGCTTATCGGGAGTCTGAACATGGAAGAAGTATTCCTTCCACTTCTCTTTTTAGGGATGTTGTTAAACATTTTCAATAGCCTGCCCTGAGAAGAAAAATAGACCTAACCATCTTGCCCACTCTTTACTTAGAGCGGGTGCTTAAACAATTGAACTGTTAGCTTTTAGAGTATCTACAAACACTCTACCTTAAACCCCAGTAGTTGTGCCTAAGCGTTTATATGAAGAGAGCTTAGGGCAATTCTAAAGTAATTGAAAACCTTTATGAGAAACTTTGAAAATGGCAGTTGTAGCCCCTGCGTGAACTGCTTTACATAGATGCTAGATGATTGCTAGTCTTTTATCTGGTAAGCCTTATCACCAATCGTAGACATCTTCATTCACCAACCAGGAATATTCCTCATTGCCGATTTACCGGCCTCAAATTCGCATCATCTTCTACTAAAGTTTATATGAACAAAAACATTCTTATTATAGTTCGTAGTGCGCAATGGCACTTTAACTTAGTCATTCTCATCATTTGAAGCATACACATCTTAGGACCTCCCAGCAGTAAAGCCCCTCATCTCTTACCAAGTGAACAGAACCCTACTCTCGCTGTCGCTCACTGTTGTTATTTAGGGTAGAGTAGGTTTACCACCCCCTTTGAGGACCAGCTCCTCGTAATTCTTATATATTTCTCTTAAGGTAAAAGCACTTAAGTGCTTACCTTGAGAAGTAGAGACACTTTAAATGGCCATGTTTGGTACATGAACATGGTGAAAAGCAAAGGAAGTACAACAAGGAATTTAGAATTGAGTTGTGAGCTCTCAAGGAAAAATTTTGATAGAGTCTACCCTTGTTTGAAAGAGTAAGTGAGAAGTGAGGACTCCAAGAACCCCTTTATATAGATAAGCCAAGGGGAGATACGAATGGTTTTCTCCACTATCAATATACACACCAACTGCCAGGACAAGAGCTGTGTCCTAATTGTCTACGTATCCTAGATCAACCTACACATGTAGATTATTAGCTATGTATGTTGGCACCCCATATGCATAATCCTTTCCAAGGAGTCATTAATGAATGTTACTCTTCCTAAAGAACCACCATTGTGTCTTGAGCGCATTCGTGCAGTCCTTTCAAAGGAGTTATTAATGTGTGTTGCTCTTCCTAAAGAACCATCATCTTGAGTAGTCTAACAGTCATACCAATCATGCTAAGGATCATTGCACATCACAACAATTCTTGTTAGACATCACTTCACCTAATGACAAACATAGGTGCCTTGCTCGAAACATAACTTTTGTAGCCTCGAGCCTATGCTACCAACATATATACTCTCCTCATCATCGAGGGTAGAGGGAAAAGGGAGTATTGATACTTAATTTTGGGCTAGATTGAGGCCTAACCTAAATAAAGGTCTCTTAAGGCCCATCAATGGCCAGATGATCAAATACCTTGCCTTGTCTAAGCGTCCTACTTTGCCTAAGCATTAAGTTTACTCAAAGATACTTCGAGAGCTTAATCTTTGAGCGTTTGGTTCCCAAGGACTTGACCAATCATTGGATGAACTTAAACTATGAAGGTCTTCTCCATCTCAAAGCTTGAGCTTACCACATGAGGATACCCCTACTCCTGCGGGCTCTACCTTGGAGTCTAGTTAACAGCCTATAGGTTACTTAGGCTCCCTCTTTTGCCTTATCGGTAACATTTGTCTTTAATGCCTACTTCTCTCTTAGGTTCATTACTTACGCCTTGAAATCTATAGTACAACATACTTTAAAGGTGTTAGAGCCCTAGATTACAGATGTGACTGCTAATGTAGTCATGGTCAATCAACTCCCAGAGCTATCCTAATAGCTCTTTAGTGCATATCCCTTGCCAACAAGAAGTGCTGATAAATCTTGTGCCAAGATGTGTCCTAGGTAGTTGTACTCCTTGTACTTACAAGGAGATGATAGGTAAGGGGATTTGAACCCTTAATACTTCACATTTTCCTTGACATCTTATTGAATTTGAGTATCTTCCATGAGGATTAAGAGTGCTCAAACAATCCCCAATCCCCTTTCCTCTGATCCTCTTTGTTGACTTGAACGTTAGAGGGCCTTTGTAGACACTTCCATTGGGGGCTTTTTGTAGGTGACTTAGAGCGAGGAATCTATGCAATTATTGTACTTAGTTGATTTACCCACAATAAACACTACAGACTAATTTCTTGAGGTAGTGATAAAGTCTAATGGATTGGATCCAAATAGGGACGTTGTAGGGAGATTTGGTTTGATAGGCTTAGAACAAGGATTTTTAGATTGGATTTTCTACTCTAGTGCATACTCAATTATCTCGTGTATGAATAGTAAACTTGGAAATGACCTTTCTGAGCTCATTGAGCCTCAATGGTGCTTAAGAAAGCTTAAAAGTGTTTGAAACTTGTTTATTATAATAGTAGGCTTTCTTTAATTATCATAAGCCCTTAAATACATTCAAACTCATATCTAAGTCCATGAAGGCTAGAAGAGAGGATAAGGCTTCAATAATTTGACTTAATATCAACCGTCCATCTTGGAGCTATTCGACGAATAAGATTGATCATTAAACTCTATAAACAAGAATGCTCTCCTTTGATTAGGGACGTTCTAAGTATTGGCTAACTTGAGAGAAATGTCCAAACTTTGATGGAATTACTCTTTAAAAGATAAAAACAGGTAATTTCTCAAGAAAGATCAAGAATCTGTTTGATTTGCTATCATGTGTATGCATTTGAGGTATTGACTTTGCTTATTCATCCTTTTATGCTTCTTTTTAACGACATCCCTCTACTTATCATTTGTTCATGAAGTCTCCCAGGTCGAGTGGTATGCCTGTTCACGTGATTAGCTAGCTACAGTAACCCCATTATACAAAATATCATTGATATTTACCCATCACTCATCTAAGAACATGTGGTATGTTAATATTAATGCATCTTTTTCCATAATTTATGGAGGAGGGGTATCGAGTTGGATTGGAAGTAGCCAATGTGCAAGGAGGAAGATGAATATGCATAAAACTTTCTTAAAGAAAAGAGTAAATGCTTATCCATCTATAATCCTTCGATATTCATTCCTCTCATTTTAGGTAAGCTACTCTGTTCCTTATCTTCTTCTTTGTGTTTGTAGCTGGACATGATCCTCATTAGAAAATGAATTAAATGTACGATCATGAAGTATTTACAAAAGACGCTTTGATTGAAAAAAACTTTTGTAGAGGACTGAAAATTGCTATATTATTTATTTAGGCTTAACTCCTTAGACTTAGTAATATGGTCTAAAGAGTCTGGTTAATGTTTGGGATAATTCGGAGAGAATTGGCTTGGTGGGCTTAGAATAGAGATTGTTGGATCGATCTTCCACCTCTAACCTTTCTTTGGCAGGCTCATGTGCTCATGAGGAAGGCTACTGGTCTTAAGCCCATTAGTTAGCTTGTTTTAGATAACCATGAATTGAATAAACTTCATCTCATCCGTTGATCACTATCGAAGGTTCCCGAAGGCTACCTTTTTTGTCACTTGTGCATTTGAAATACTGAGATTGCCTATTCCTCCTACCTGCCTTGTTCTCACCTAATCATCTCTTTAGGTGATAGTCTCACTTTACTTCTTTGAAACCACGTATAGTGTATTACTCACGTAGTATGCATGTGACTACTTTAATCAGACTCCTACATCAACATTTTGGCAACTCCATTGGAGAAGAGTGATTGTAAAGATATGATACCTCTTAGGAAGAGAGCAGCTGGTATGCTTGATACCACATCTTAAGAGCTCAACACTAATGTAGAGCTTATTGAGCAAAATCCACTCTCATTTCCTAAAAATACTAGCTAAGACCATTTAGTGCTTGAGGCTCTTCTAGATCCCATATAGATAATGTAGGAAGCTACGGGGGCTTTAAACCAGTTCATGGTTATGTTCCAACTAATCTTTACTGAGATGGTTGCTACTGTTACTGTATAATAAGATATGGCTTTGTCAAATCCTATAATTGTTGTACAGCTAGGCGCTATTACCTCAGCTCAACTAATTGATCCTCTAGCTGTTGAGGAAGATCTCCATTAAGGAGGAGGTAATGAAACCCCTTACCCCTACCAAAACCTGCATAACAACCAACTTTCACAACGGATAATGGAAGAGTCCAGTTAAATGGCTCTTCATCTTTATGGATGCTTGCTCCTCCTTCCAATCTTATCATCTCAATCTTGGGTAGATCTACTTCTCATCCCAATATTGCCTTGCTCTACTACTTACGTCCATAACCTTTGCTCTAAGGACTTCTTCTATAACAAGAGAAGACTTGGACGTTTATATGAGAAAGATATAAGCTAAGTCGTTTATGGGAGTAGCAGAGCTGAAATTCCCATATCACCAATACATTGTAGTGAAACCATACCTTAAGGACTATGTAAGTCCTAAATTCACATTGCTCATTAGTTAGAAGGGAAGAGTAAAGGAACACCTAGTGAAATTTAATGACACCTTGGAGCCTTATAGGCTTGATGATGACTTCAAGCTTAGAGAATTCTCTAAATCATATATAGAGAAAGAATACACCTAGTATGTCAACCTCCTTTGGAGATTAGTTGATTTATGGGGAATTATGAGTAAGCTTTTCTTAGAGAAATTCTTCTCCACTCAGGAACGGGTCGCAATTAAAAAGATGAGAAGAACATAGCCAAACTTAAAGGAAGATTTGATGGATTACATAGAGTGTACCCTAGACATCCAAGATGTATGTGATAAAAAGGAATTAGTGATTATTTGCATTTAGGGGATGTTTACTAAGTATGTCGTCTACCTGGTAAACCTTAATTTGTGTTCTTTCTCCACACTTGTCAAGACTGTGAGAAGAACCAACAATTCCGTTGCGTAATCTATTGTAGTAAATAGCTTTATTGAAATAACTACAATCACAATATGGTATGTTAATGTAGATTGTAAAGTTAGACATGTATAGGGATCCATGCGATTCCATGTAATCAACCCACCTGTATCTTACCATCTTTTGGTTGGGAGGAAGTAGCCGCATCATCACAACCTCATACCTTCAACATGGCACTAGTGCATCAAGGGCCATTGGAAGGGTGAAAATGTCTTCATTTCAACTACGAAGAACCTATTTGAACATAACGAGTCTTATCTAGTCGGTACAGGATTCTTCATTGAGTATGCTGAAGATGGAGAGATCATCATTGGCAAACCCTTCGGCACACTTTAGGCAATTCGTTTATAGTTAGGATGCATCTTTAGAAATCGTTTTCCAGTAATACCTTGCATGTTAAATGCGCTGATTTAAGGGTGACCCTTCCTCTTCGTACTGGATCTTATGGTATTTATTTAACTTCAAACAAGCTTAGTTTGCACAAATACACTGAAACAAGACACCTTCTGGTCCTTTAAAATGCAAGATGCCATTAATAAAAGTGAAGTTCTTCAAGGTTGTCACAGAAGCAACATTTAGATACATTAACTGTGCCTGGATAGGAGTACACCAGTTGCCTTGCTCTTATTCATCTTCGTCCACTAATTGTAGAGCTGTGCATGGGATGGATTTCTTAATGACTTGGACATTCAAATTATTCTATGTAGTTTGAATGGAAACTTTGGAGGCTAATGTTGTCAGGGCATCTGCATAGCAGTTAGTAGATTGTTTAACATGCTTGTACCTCACCAAATTAAACTTGCTAACTAAAGACTACATTACAGCCCCATAAGGCTTTAATGCTAGTTCTTTAAGAGCAAATTCACCATTCGCTTACTTGATGATTAGGTTCGAGTTGTCGCGAATACACAAGTTAGATGCTCTAGTGTTTCGAGCAAAGATGAGACTAAGTAGGAGAGCTTCATACTCAACCTTATTGTTGGTACATAAGAAGTCTAGCTTGAAAGCTAAAGGTATCTCTTAGCCTTTTAGAGATGTTGAGATCACCTTAGCTCCTTGTCCAGTGCTACTGGAAGAGCCATCAAATTGCACTTGCTATTCTCCATCTAGCTCTGCTCTCATATAGTCTTTATGGAACTTTGCAGGGATTGTGTCTACGATAGGAGCCCCATGTGTTATAGGATACTGAGCCAAAAGGTTTGCTAGAGCTTGAAACTTAATAGTTTTAGGTGGCATGGCTGTGATGTCAAATTTTTATAGGAAGAGCAACCATTTTGCTATCCTTCTTGATGGAGTTGGTTGTGACAACAAATATTTCAATGGATTTGAATGGGTGATAAGATTAACCTTATGAGTTAGAAAATAGTGGCGTAACTTTTGTTGGTGAATACTAGCGCGAGGCATTACTTCTTTAAAGCCAAATATTTCACCTTACTTCCTTAGAGTAACCGACTCAGGTAATAAACCGGTTGTTCACTACCATTAAATTCTTGAGCTAGCAAAGCCTCAATAGACTTTTTAGTGGCTGTCAAATAAAGGATCATTGGTAATCCTTTAACTACATTGTCATTGTTATTGGGGAGATGAGTATCTCCCTGATCTTCTGTATGGCCTCCTCACGAGTTTATCCCTATTCAAATGGGGTTGTAATAGGTGAGAAATTTTTGCCAACGCAGTAATGACTCACCTAATATAAGAAACTTTTCCTATGAACGTCTTTAATTTCCTTAGACTAGTATGTGAGGGCATGGAATGTATAGCCTGTACCTTTGTTGGATTCACATCAATTCCTTTTCTATGAACAACGAATCTAAGGAACTTCTTGGAAGCCACCTTAAAGACACACTTCTAGGGATTCATATGCAATTTATATGGATGACATTATTCAAAGACCTTCCATAGATGAGTTAAGCGATTGGGCACCCATCTTGACTTGATAATTATGTCATCAACATAGTCTTCCATGAAGTCATGCATCATGTTATCAATATGGTAGTCATTTGCCTTTAGTAGGTAGCTCTTGCGTTCTTAAGTCCAAATGGCATGACTATGTAGTGGAAGTTTCTTATTGGTGTTCTGAAAGCAGTGTATTCAGCATCTTTGATAGCCATCTTTATTTGGTTATAGTCTTAGAAACCATCTATGAATGAGAATAATTCATGTCTAGCTATGGCATCCACCAATATGTCAATATTTGGTAATGGGAAATTATCCTTTGGGCAAGCCTTGTTAAGATCGCATAAGTTCATGCAAATGTGTATTTGTCCATTCTTCTTTTTTACTAGCACAATATTGGCTAGCTGAGTAGGATGTTTAATTAGCTTAATGAAGCTGGCTCAGAGCAACTTTTTGATCTCTTCTTTTATTTGTACTTCAATTTTAGGATAAAAGATTTGCTGTCCTTGCTTTACTGGCTTAACTCTAAGCATGATGTTCAATCTATGCACCATTAGCCTCGAGTCCAATCCTGGCATTTTGTCATATGTTAAAGCAAATGTATCCTTGTATTCCTTCAATAACTTTACTAAGTGGACCTTAATTTCTTACAATAGATTCTTGCTAATGAAAATAGGTTATGGAGATTCTCCTAGTCTCGCTAAGTTTAACTCTTCAATCTCTTCGGCTTGGGGTTTCATTTGGTCTTACATTTGAGGAGGGGTGGGTTGGGTTTCTTGCACAAGTATGGGATCCGAGAAAGAAAGAAAAGCCTCCTCGAATCCTGAAGACTATCATAAGCAATATACCCTTTGTCCATCATCCTTAACAAAACTTTCTATCAGTTCAGCTTTTCTTTGCTTCTTCTTACCTCCATGGAACCTCCAATTCTCCTTCTCTCCTTCCTTTTTTTTTTTTTTTTATTATGGGTCTCTTTCCATGTAAGCAATGGTATGCCGAAGGGTTAGGCAATGACAGTCTCTCTGTCTTCAACATACTCATCAAAGAATCTTACGTCGGCTAGATAAAACTTGTTATGTTCAAACGGATTCTTTGTAGTTGGAATGAAGACATCTTTGCTCTTCTAATGGCCTTTGATGCACTGGTGTCATGTTGAGGGTATGAAGTTGTGATCGTACAGCTACTTCCTCCTAACTAGAAGATGGTAGGATACGAGAGCATTGATTACGTGGACTTGCATAGATCCTTGTATGAGTCCAACTTTAAAGTCCACATTAACATAGCCTATTATGTTTGTAGTTGTTTTAGTAAAGCTATTTATTGTAATAGATAGCTTTACCAGGTGTTGGTTGTCCATTCTTATGGCCTTAAATGTAGACATTGGCATAATGTTCATAGAAGAACCATTGTTTACAAATGTCCTTTTAATGGGATGCCCATTGAGTATACTCTCTACATAAAGAGGATGGTTGTAATTAGGGTTCTTCGTATACATGTTTGCATTAGTAAAGAGTATTACATTCTCATGTATGTTAGCCATCCTTTATAGTGGTTGCGCTATACTGCATTGCACTCTCTATATTGCCTCTAAGGAATTTGGGTAAGTGCAGTCGCTACTTTAAGTTTTGTATCTTCATCAAATCCTAGTAAATTGAAGAACTTCCTAAAGTTGGAAGTCTTCATTAAGGTGGTAGCCATTGATGGGTGTTTTTTTTTTTGCAATTTGAGTTATTTTCACCACTTTGTAATGAAACTTGCTGATTGAATGAAATTTGATTGCTTTCCTCCTGTCCTTCTCTTCTTTATTTATTTCAATTGCTTGCTTATATCAAGTAATAAAGCTTCTTAGCTTGGAGGTGGCTTATGCTACTGAAACTTGTGGGGGTCATTGTATGCTTTAGGAGGTAGTGACTCATTTATCAGCAACAGTGTAAAAGAAATGCCATGATAGTAAGATTTGCTTCTTGTGGCTTGTGAAGATTAGAACATAGCGTTGCACATTAAAGGGATGTTCTCACTTGCTACGACAATAAGTTGAGCACACAAAATAAAATTGTCAATTGCGCTTAAGTAGTGATAGTAATATGTGTGAAACGTATTAGTATTAGTGGTCAAGAGGGTATTTCCTAATACTTAACCTTTTATGGTTTTTTCTTTACTTATTTATGCATTATCCTTATATGCTAAGGAGATATATCTCCAACTTTGCAGTAATAAAGAGACAATGATATAATATTAAAATTGTGTGCTAGGAGATAAATCTCCAACTTTTGCAATAAGGTAAAAAAAAAAAAAAGAACACAAAGGGATAGAGTAATGCAAATCGAATGTTTTATTCATGTGAGTCGTGAATATAGTGTTACATTTACAAATGAAACCTCTTAATATATTGAAAGTTAATAGGAGGGGTTATTGCATCGCTTTTCGGACTAAGTAGCTTGTAGTAGACACTATCATGAACCTCATGAATTATAAAAGGGCCTTCTCACTTTAGTGTAAACTTTGGCGCTAGAATACCTCGCCGTACATGTTTTGTTGCGTAAAGTACAATGTTGCCTTGTTGAAAAGATCTTTTCTTAACCATGTAATCATAGGTAATACTGAGTCATTGTTGGTAATTAGCGAGGTTGCGCTTGGCAATGTCTCGCCTTTCTTTTGAGCCAACATATGCAAGCTGTCTAGTTCTAATTCAACTTTGAGAGCCAAGTGTGTTGAAGGAACCAAGATTTCAATAGGCATCACTACCTCAGATCTATATACCAAAGAGAAAGGTGTTGCCTAAGTAGGATCTTGTTTGTAAGCTCTATAAGCACATAGTGCTAGGGGTAGTTTGTCATGCTACTTTTTATGATTTTCATGAACCATTCGACTGAGCATCTTTAAGAGAGTATTCTTTGTTGCCTCTGCTTAGTCGTTTCCTTTCAGGTAGTATGGCATGGATTTTACATGATTGATATTGTAAGAAGCTAGCAGCTGTCGTATATGTGAGCTGATGAAGAGAGTGCCATTATCTAAAAGGACACACTTTAGGATTCCAAAACGACAAATGATATGTTCCTTCATAAAATTTGCTACTACAAGTCCTATTGCATTCTTAAGGAGGATTGCCTCAACCTACTTGGTGAAGCATTCAATCTTAATAAGGATCCATACGCATCCCTTGGATGGTGAATAAATTGGACCAATTAAGTCAAATGCTTAAGTATGGAATGACTAAGGAGTAATCAAGCTATGCAATGTAACTGTAGGGGCATGGATTGCATTACTGTGTTGTTGACATTCGACACACTTCCTGGCAAAATTAATTGAAAGGCTAATATTATCCCATATCCTTTGCCCTTGATGTTCACTATTGTCTTTAGAATGTGCATTTATCATTTACTCTACATATAATATATGACATAGTATTTATAATCTTGTGTAATGTTATAATTCTATACAATATATCATGCATGTTTTGGTTTATATATATAATTTCTTTTGGTTATACATATATAATATTATTAAGCTACTTACATGCTACATATAGATATGACAATTACAATATTATATAGTTAGTAAATAATATCATGTACATATATATTTGTGTATTTGTTGGGAAGGGAGATAGAGGGAGGAGCATACTTAGTCTTGTCAATATGCAATTGTCGTCAAGTGTTAGGACAATAATACTATGTTTAGATGGAAGCAAAAATTATAGAAAGAAGGAATTTGAAAGGAAATTACATATATTATATTATATATTTCCAAAAGAAGAAAATGAAAAAGAAATTAATTAGGCTACTGTATGGAAGCTATTCCACCCATATATTTGGAGAGAATAAGTGAGAAATTAAGAGAAAATGATTTGTTTATAATTAAAATTTAAAAAATTTACAAAAATACAAATTATACAGAAATAATTACCAAAAAGCCTATGTCATATTAGTTATTTGTAACAATATCTCATTTTCAAAATGTGATACTAGTATAATATCTATATCGCATCTTAAAGATGCGATATTAGTATAAATAGCTATATTACATTTTTAACATATGAAATTTATTTTAATGTTCCATGACTATTATGTAAATAGAAATGTTGCATCTCAAGAAGTGACATAACATTAGTATTTTCGTAATTTTTTTTATATAATTTTTAATTATGTAATTTTTTTAAAGTTAGTAAATATGTATTTCACACAAAAAATTAATAAAAAATTACCGATTTACACATAAAGAAAAAATGTTACTTTTAAATGATGGTACTTTTATGATATTTTAATAATATACAAAAGTATATTACATAGACGAATTAGTATCGTCTTATAGGATGATGGTATACTTTCTCTTTATTCATTCTTTTCGATTATTTTCTTTCCAAATTTATTCCTTTCATTCCCAATTTCTAATGTAAAATTTCGATTTGAACAAATCAAAATTTCCATTCAATAATCCATTTACCTTCATTGCCCTTTTTTTTAAGGAAACAACAATTATTTATAGCTGCATCACTAACATGACTTCCTATAAAAAAAATTAATTGTTTTGCCATACAAGGTTCAATCTAACATCGCATCACCTCTGTTTAATCTAGAATCGCCTCGGTTTAAGTAGCGATTTTGTATTCCTACACCATCAAAACATAGCTTTGGTTCAAACCAAAATCAAATTTCAATAAAATAGTATACTTTAAATTGAATTCTATTTAAAATTATGGGAGTGAAATATTTGGTTTTTTCCTCTTTCTCTACGCCATAGGTACGTCATTTGAATTAATAAACAACCTTTTCTTTTGTATCTATATGAATTGATATTACAATTTTGGTTTGTTTCCTCCAATTTTGGCTCAGTTCCTCCAATTTTGGCTCAACCAATTACATCAAAATATCTAACCTCCGCATCTTTAACAAAGCTTAAGCATCTCAAACTTCAAACCTAAAGTCAATACCTTACAAAATGATGCAAGTACACTAAATAATCATTCAAACTTATCTATACTTGTAATATGAAATGTTATAGTATCTATACCAGCAATATGAAATGTCATAGTCACTTCTAGGTTTGATAATTATGAATAGGAATAATAATATGAAAGCGATATGAAAGCTCTAATACAACTTTCAAATATATACATAGTGTTTAGAAAGTAAGAATAAAAACAATATGACATATGCAATATCTAAATCTAATGCTTAGCTAATGTTGTTGGTGTGTATATGGACAAACGGCTTGAGATCTGGATTAAGTTAGGTTGTACCATTTGCATCTAACTTCTATACCCATCATGACTGTAAGCCAAATATGATGCATGCATGGGAACCGGAGTAGGGTGCACCGTGTGAGTCTCTTGCCCATGTAGTCGTACTGATCTCCTTAATGGTGTAAGAGTAATACGCACCTAGCCTGCCATCAAACCACCAGAGCTCTCCCTAGCAAAAAGTGTTCGAAATACAAATCTAAGTGGTCTAGGAGATGCTGCCGGTGATAGGTGCTTTAGAGATGAATCGTCCTTAATGTTGAACTTAACTTGCCATCGTCTTCGACCCCTACCTCACCCCTATTTGCCTTCGACCCCTACCTCGCCCCTATCTTTGTGGCAAACGGTGCTCTCTTTGCTGAAGATTGTTAGTAGAAAATGCCTTTGTGTGGAGAGAATATACGTATGGGAGAACTTTTAGAGAGAGGGAGCAACTTATTGAAATGAAAATTAACGAAGAAGAAAAAGGTTCAATGGATTTTGTTCCACCCAAAATTGTCCCTCTTTAAGAGGCAATTTTGTATTGTTTAATCCAAAATTACTACGAGACTACAGATGATTAGTGCTTTGTTTGCAAAGATGGCAATGATCTTATTTTATGTGATCATCAGTTGGTGTTGTCTTCTTTTTCCTCTTCTTTCTTTTCATTTTTTTTCTCTCTCTCTTTTTTCTTTTTAGTTATAGTAAAAAAATAGAGAGAGTATACATGTGCGTGAACTTAAAAAAAAATTTGGATCTTTTTTTTCTTGGCCTTTTAATCAGTATCGACATCCATTGTCACATAGATTTCGTTGTCCCTACATTTTAATACATTTCTTAAATTATTTGTAGTCTCTCAAATGGGTCAATGCTACTATTGTTTTTCTTATCTTATTCTTTTTTTTTTGTCACTATTACCTATCTTTGTTGATGAACTAGAAAAATATTTTTACATTTTTTAAGTTTGATTTTCTCCTTTAGAAATATGTGGAAAATTCCATTGGAGAACCACATAATTGATTGTATGGTAGAATTTTCCATTTGAATTGTTATTATGATGAGTAGATTGTACAGTGTCTATTGAGTGAAATGAGTGCAAGATGGAACTATTATAACATTATTGTATGATTCTCTAATCATTCTCTTTTACTTGTTGCATTTTACATTGCATTTTTTTGATTGATTTCTGTTGTATCAAATAATAAGTAATTATAGGCGGTCTTTTCAAAAAAAATTTTAAATTTTGATAAGTAATCAATTCAATTTCCTTCTTGATTGCTTACTGAACTAATAATGAATGATTGTATAATTTTCTCAAATGGTAGTGTTATATCACTTTTTAAATTGAAAAATTTTCTTAAAATCACAAAATTACATAATATGATCTAAAAGTATCTTTTCAAAGTTTTTATTTTTTATGGTCGAAAAGCTCAATTTCAAAAATAAAGAAGCTATGCGTACATAAAACAAATATAAGCGGATGCATTTGTCATTTAATCTACATATAATAGATGATATATTATTTATAATCTTGGGTAATGTTATAATTCTATATAGTTTATCATGCATGCTTTGGTTTATAGATGCATTTTTTAAAATTATATATATATATAATATTATTAAGCTACTTACATGTTACATATAGATATGACAATTACATTATTATTTAGTTAGTAAATAATATCATGTACATATAAGTTTGTTAGGAAGGGGGACGGAGGGAGGAGTGCACTTAATCTTGTTAGTACGCAATTATAGAAGGGAATTAAAGTGAATCGCTCACCTTAGGCAATGCGTATAGCTAAGAGGAAGAGCTGTGCACTTCTTCTAGGGAATACAAATAGGGAAAGTCAAAACATGATGAAAGTAGAAAGTTCATACCTGTAAGAACAAGAAAGAGAACATAGGAGTGGAAGACATAACTACAACACTTGAATAAAAAAAGAAAAGAAAAAGGATATGAAGGTACTTACTTTTTCCCATAGCTTGGGCTTGGAACCTGAGGCTTGTCTTTCCTTTGCTCCTTGAAGAAGTATGTGAGCCAAGAAACAAAACATGGCTTCTTCTTCTTAATGTAGATAGCTTGTAATCCCCTCACGAAATGATAAATGTTTAGGTTTGAATACTCCAATGTGAGATGACTACTCGACATATTTCCATTCCACTCATTTGTAGGAACCGCAATTGAGTAGAAGCGGCAATAGAACAGAAGACTTTCGCCTTCTTCAGAAGAGTCATGTACCCTTACTTCTTTGCAATGTATGCTACCTAATCATCCCATCCAGAGGGTAGTGAATTGGGTATTAGACAGTGGTAGCTCTCTTTTCTCATTTTTGAAGCATAACACTGAATTTTCCTTAATGGTATCTCTAGAATCAGCATGTGGCTCGTGCTCAATAAACTGGAGACTACCAACAGTACAAGATATTGCACAGGCTTCTTGATGGTTGGCTTTGTCTCATATTGTGTTTTCAGAAATAGTCTCATCTAGCTACTTATCCCGAGGATACGGGATGGGTGGCGGATATTTAACTTGATACACCAATAAGTTTTTCATCTTCATTACTTTCGTGCTTCAACTTGGATCGGTGTTGATCTCTTCTTAGTAAAGCACAAAAATCAATATATTCTTTAAGTTAAGATACTATGGTACAGAGAACCAAGTGGAGATATGATAGTGATATACGTTAGAAAAAACGATGGACTAAAGGACCAACCACAGTCCTGTTACTTCAGTTTAAGTTATCAAGCTCTTTAAGTTGGTGGTTATGCCTTAAAAAAAGGTAAAACTTATAGCGACATTATTTATCAATGACATTTTAGTATTATAGAAAAGAAGGACTAGTGCAAATCAAAAGACGAGAATGGAAAAGGACAGAAATTTGACTTAACCAAGTCTACATAATATGAAAGAAGAATTTACCTAATAAACCAACAATGCTACCGCAGTTGTATAAGAAAGGATGATTGGCTCGCTAGGGACACAAGCCTAGTAAAAAAAATTTACCGACTTGATTCTCTTATTGCTTGGCTATTGATGCTATCAAAGGATTTAAATACTTGTGGAATCGAACTCTTTAGATGAATTAAATCCTACTAACATGTTAAAGAATGATAACAAAGTGGATTGGAGTAAGTCTTGTAAAGAAAAAGAAACATATATATATATATAAAAGAGTGACGGTTGCCATATCTAAATTAATGACATCATCCGAAGATGCTGCTCTTGCTTGCTTGCTATCATTTCTTCTTGGGGAATTGTTATTGCTCATTATGTCTCGCAAACCTACAAGAGATCGACATAGAAGATGAGAAATATTAAAAAGCAAACAAAATGAAAAGAAAAAAGATTAAAGACTTACTTGGTAAAGTCATGAAGTATTAGCTGTTAATATTTTGATTAATGAATATACTCATTCTTGCCAATGTGGCTAGATCGTTTAAATGTTTATCTCCATCGGAGTGTAGCGTCTTGAGTTTCGTGGGCGAATGATAGCGTATTTACTCACACTTGCTTGTTGTTGGTGGGACGAGGACGACCGGGGTACGAGAAATTCAAATATGAATTTACTAAGGAGACTTCTCTTTTGTTTCTTTTAGCCGTAATAAGTGGGGGTGAGTCGAGCTTTGAACATAAAAGAATTTATATTCGACACAAAGAGCTTGAGGATAGAGATTCAAGATTTAAACCTGGAACTTAATAGATTTGGATGGTCTCGTGAATACTCAGAGTTGCAATCGATATTTATTGAAAAGTGAAATATCCTTTGGTGATATATTTGACGATAAAAGAAACAAAAAAATAAAATAAAAGAAGAAGAATAAGATGAGATGAAACCAAAAATAAGACATTAGCTTTTATGAAAAGCTCATAAAGCAAAGACATGGATTTTGAATTCATGTATTACTACTCATGCCTAGCTTCAACACCTTCTTTCTTTATTCGCTACAGAGCAACTGAAGCAAATTAAAAAAAAATACGAACCGGTGAAGAAGGAATTGAGTACTATAACCTGGTTGCGATTAGCATGTGCATCGCTAACAAAGTTGGATCACGCCTTGTCATTATGTTTTGGTTTTGTCGACCGATCGAACTTTTGGATAATCTATGAAGGCAACATGAACATCAGAATAAGAATTCTAAATCAAGAAACAAAAAGGAAAAACAATGAAGAGTTTCAAGACAAAAAGGCAAAGGAAGTCGACACAATTCACAACTATGAATTTGAACCAGATTTTGAAGGTTTTGCTGTGTTCTATTTACTATTGTTGCTATCAATGTCGGAACCTAACTAGATTTTGCCAAAGCGAAAACATGAAGGGCGGACTTGATAAATGATGGTGCTTTTTCTTCGCAAATACAAAAGATAGAGATTCAACCAATCGACTCGCTTAATAGCTTGATTGCTCATGTTCGTTGTCGTTACTAGACAATTGGATTGCGAGCAGGTCAAGCATCGAGCGGCAGCTGTACATATTTATATATAGCCAACACAATTATACTTAAAACGATGAGTGTGCAAAAATTCAAAATAAGATTTGGTAAGGATAAATGATTTGGCCTTCTTGATGATAAGCGTGAATGATATTGACAAGGTTTGAATTTGATTTGAGTTTAATAAGAATTATGAAGGGAAGATGTGTTATTATTTTGCAATCTGTTGTTCTGCTGATACAGATTTTGTGTGAGGAAAGTAAAAGGATAGACGTTGCTTGAAGCTGCAATGTTTTTCTTAAGAAAGGATAGCGACCTTGTACATGTTACTCTTAAGTCATGACATTTAGATGGAAAAAAAAAAAAAAAAAAAAACATAAAAAGGAGCACTTTGTATTTGGGGAGGGTCTAAAGTAAACGAGGTGAAGGGCGAGTGCTATTTCGTGATCTAAGGCTATTTGGCCTCTTATATATATATATATATATATATATATCATTGCTCCAGTAGAAATCCTCCATAGTCAAGAGTTGCTAGCTCATTTTCCTATGGAAGTTCATCATCAAGGATTGATTTAGCGCATGCACATACATTCACGTAATTTGCGGAATTTTCGTATGCTAGCTGATATCTCAATATGTGGGGCTGCATCATGTATGAATATCTGGCTTTATTGGAGTTTATTTATTAAAAAAAAAGAAAAAAGAGAAAGGGTAATATGGGAGAGGATGATTCCGTATTTAATATATGAAGAGTTTGTTTCTAACAAAGTTTGAATAAGTTCCAAATCTTTAAAGGGGATATGCTGGTTGAGCGGAGATTAATCAATGCTTAAGTTGATTTTAACGATAAGACATAATGGAGTGTGATCTATTTGTGGAAGATTTGAGGGAATAGATAAAGATCCGGAGGAGATATTGAATTGATAAAAAAAATTAAATAAAAAGAAAAAGAAAAAAAAAAAGGGAAAGGGAAGATATATGATGGAGTGCGAGAACGCAACACCCTTACTATGAAGTTATGATTGATTCTCTCAAAGTCAAGCGCCCAAACTCATGAGCCATGAAAATCTCCTTCAGATGCAATGGGCAAGGAATGATACTGATGATATGCAAAGACACTTATCTGGATCTAGGAAATGATATATGTAAAGTATAAAGAAGAATTTGGAAATATTGGTACATGGGAGTCAACTTAATGGGAGGAATAATTCACATAGTGATGCGGCATTTTTTTGTATAAAGGAAACCTATGATATAAGAGATTTATCTAATATATTGCTCTAGGGGTAATGATACTCCACCAAGCCTAAAGCGACGCGTATAATTAAATGGTATTGCAAACTTGTGCACTAAAAATATACGATAAATAAATTTACAGCGCTGGCATTGGACTAAATGAATGCGAGCACACTTAGCAATAGCACTTCTGTTTATAATGTGTGTGCGCTAACTAGTGACCTACCTTTCATAATATGCAAATAATGCTCAAAATACTTAAATTCCATCTAAGAATTTTGGTTTTGGGGGGTGGGGGTGGTAAAATGTAAAAGGCTAAAAATTGCTATATTATTTATTTGGGCTTTTCTCTCTAAGCTAAGTGATATGGCTTAAGGAGTTTGGTTTATTTTTGGGATGATTTAGGTAGAATTAGCTTAGTGGGCTTGAAATAAGGATCGTTGAAATCGGTCCTTCACATCCAACCTTTCTTAGGTAAGCTCATGTATTCATAAGGAAGGCTACTGGCTTTATGCTAATTAATTAACTCGTTTTGGATAATCATAAATTAAGTAAAATTCATCTTATCCGTTGATCACCAAGATGATTTAATGGATGCTATTTTGTTCAAGAGCTTATAAATAATAAATCATTCCTCCTCATTTGTAACTCTTAGAGTGAATAGAGAAACAAGATTTTTTTTTTTTTTGCAAAACCTCTGCTCTTTAAGATCAAACAAGTGATTCAGGCAAAGAACTGATCTCATTTGCTCAAATTATAAAGTGAACGTCTAAGGTTCCTTAAGGCTACCTTATCTGTCACATATACATTTAAGACACTAAGATTGCTTATTCCTCTTCCTTGTCTTGTTCTCACATAATCATCTCTTTAGGTGACAGTCTCGCTTTACTTTTTTAAAGCCATGTGTAGTGCATCACTTACATAGCACGCAGTACGTACGTGACTATTCTAATTGGACCCCTACATCTACAACTTTAATGATACTAATAGGTCATGTGAATGGATTAGTGGTATGTAAATATCAATAATATTTTGTATGACGGTAATCCATATACACAATGTATTAGTATCACTAAATCTTTTTTTCGCTTCGATCGGTAATAATAGCTCTTAAATTTGATGTGGTAGCCAAGTATTTATCAAGACCACAACCAACAGTCTAAGTTTAAAGAAGCAATTCACCTTGTCAAAAGTTTACATAAGCTGTTACACCCCGAAATTACAGAGTCGCAATAGTCCCGTCGTGTAAACCATTCTATGATAGTAACTGGCCTCATAGTACCTACCATAAACATAATCTACACAAGGCGTCGATGACTCCTCACTTTGAAGTAAATAGTTCAATTAAGTGTTTAACTACAAATATAGTAATTATCACAAATTTTTAATAAACATACATAATTATATGTAAAGTCCACAGAACTTCCCAGTAAACTCTACATAAACATAACGGTTTACTAATTTACATAACAACTATCATTCTTTCATTCTTAAACTATAAAGGACACTCTAGCTACACATCCACTGCTAAGCAAATTGATCCTCACACCCCTGGCTTCAAATCTTTAAAGCAAACACTACAGCCGCTAACTCTAAATCATGGGTTGGATAATTCCTCTCGTGTGGCCTCAATTGTCTTGATGCATATGCAACAAATTTTCTATCTTGCATCGATACACAACCTAATCCATTCTATGAAGCATCACTGTACACATTATAAGGCTTATCTGGATCAGGTAATGTTAATACTAGTATTGTAACCGGGCGTTTCTTCAACTCCTAAAAACTCATTTCACAATCTTCACTCCATTCAAACTTTATATCCTTCTAGGTCAATTGAGTCAACGATTTAACAATTTTGGAAAAATCCTTTATGAATCGTTGATAGTATCTAACCATACCCAGAAAACTCCTTATCTCAGTCATAGTAGTTGATTGCTTCCAATCTATTACTGCTTTCACTTTATCAGGGTCTACAGAGATTCCTTCACTAGATATAATATGACCAAGAAAAGAAATTCTATCCAACCAAAAATCACATTTACTTAACTTAGCATACAATTTATTCTCTCTCAACTTCTGTAATGCCAATCGTAAATGCTCTACATACTCCTTCTTGGTTTTTGAATAAATCAAAATATCATCAATAAACACTACGACAAACTTATCCAAATATGGTAGGTATATGCGATTCATTAGGTCCATGAATACAGCTGGGGCATTTGTTAATCCAAATGGCATCACCAAAAATTCATAATGACCATATCAAGTTCTAAATGTAGTTTTATGCACATCTTCTAGAAAACACAGTTGCACCTTGCAGTTGGTTAAACAAATCATCAATGCGAGGTAACGGATACCTATTCTTAATGGCAACCTTATTTAACTCCCGATAGTCTATATACAATCTCATAGTACCATCCTTCTTTTTCACAAACAATACTAGTGCTCCCTATGGTGAAACACTCGGTCGAATAAACTTCCTATCCAATAGCTCCTGAAACTGCTTCTTTAGTTCTTGAAGTTCCATAGATGACATCTGATATGGAGCTTTAGAAATAGGCTCAGTTCTAGGAACTAACTTTACAGTGAAATCTAATTCTCGGGATGGGGCTAACCTTGGTAAATCCTTCGGAAATATATCTGGAAATTTATTCACTACCCGTATGTTTGCTACCTTGGGTATCTCTTTCTTTACATCCATAGCAAACACCTAACAAAATTTCCAATCATTCTCCTTTACTTTTGTCTCATACAGTTCATCACATATTTCCATTACTGATAAATTCAACCTATTTCGACAAGCCTTTTGCTTAAAATATTGTTTCTCCTTCATTAAGATTGACAATTTTATTTCTACACTGCACAATGGCTTTATTCTTAGACAACCAATCTATTCCCATTATTACATCATAACCATGTAAAGGTAATATTACAAGACTTATAGGATACTCCTTCTCCTGAATTTTTATTCTACCATCAGTTATTACTTCTCGGGTTATTACTTTCTCCTTAGTCAGAGTTCTAACTTTATAAGTTGTATTAATAGTAACCACACTAATCTCTTGTTTCTTTACAAATTTCTGACTTGAAAAGGAATGAGATGCACCAGTATCAAACAACACAAAAGCAAGTTATCCATTTATTAGCACATGTCTTGGAATGTACTAATACTATGATTACTAACTACACTAGCATTCATAAATCTTGAAATGCAAATACTTCAATTTAATTCACACTTAGAAATATCATTACAATAGGTAGTCTAAGTACGTACCAGTTACAAATTCTTTATCATTTTCTTCTTCAACTCCAATGATCTTCTTGATATCATCATGGTAATATTCCTCCATAAAATCTGAGAAATCCTCATTCTCCTCACATTCCATATCCTTTAGAGTAAAGACACGAGCAAGTGCGGTGGTGTTATCAAAACCTTTTGTCCGCTTAGCTCCTTGTCCAAACTGTAGACAGTATCTGGAGAAATGGCCCTTCCTACCACATTTATTACACTTCACTAATTACATCTTAGGGCATGCCTTCAACACATGGTTCGGCTCTCCATTTATAAAACATTTTCCCTTAAGCTAAGTACAATTTATTGGGAAATGATTTGCACTACATTTCCAGCATTTGACATTACCATCTTTGTCGTAAAAACTCAAACTAAGCACTGACTGCGTTGGGCTACTAGCCAGAGTTACCGATCTCCTTTTCTTCTGTCCAGAATTGCTACTAGCGGCACCAGAATATGATCTCTTAAATGATGGACCAGGTAGATATCCTTTGTTGATCTTTTGACTCTACATTGCTTGTATCCTCACACGATTATCTTCCAGTTGTCTTACCTTATCAACCACTTCATTGTAAGTGGTCAAAGCATAATCCAACAGCTTGCAACATATTGTGGGGTCAAATCTAGAAAATAAGAAACAAATCTTTCTTCAACTCAACATTATATTGGTATGAGCTAGGTTTATATTGTAACAATCTATTAAACTCAGTCTCATACTGGGTTACACTCATAACTCCCTTCTTCAGTTCAAACAAATCTCTCACAATTCCGTTTTGAACACTATGAGGGATATACTCCTTCCTGAATTCCTCCTTAAATTGTTGCCAATCAATGTTATTTCCGAGTTACCTTGCTCTCGAGTCCCACCATACTCTTGCAGCTAACTTTGACATAAATGTGCCATAAGATAACTTTTGAGATTCAAGGACTCTAAAAGCCTTAAAACTCTGTTCAATTTAGGCTAGCCAATCATCAGCTACATCTGGCCTATCCATCTCCCCTTCAAAATAACAGTTGGCATTTACAAACTCAGGAAGTTTATTTACCTTTAGAGGTCGCCCCATTCGTTGTTCAGCTTCTTGGGGTCTGCTGTTCCCTACATTACCACTAGTCATAGGATGTTGAATCAACATTCCTTGCTGTCTCATCATCGTATGCATATTAGCAAGTATTTGTCCAATAGGCATATTTTCTTGTAGAGGCGGCGGGGGTAAATCTTGTTTACATTGTTCTCTCGAGGGTGATGGTGCTCGTGGTGGAGGGTTTTGATTTCCTTCAGTTCCTCCTTGACTACTCCCATTTCCAGCTTTTGCCATAATCGCTTAATAGTTTATAACTTATAACTTTGCATTCATATCTATTTATAAGTTATTCATGATTTTGTTTAGAGAATTTTTTATAAATTAATAAATGCTTGCAATATATACTCATATAAAATAGTAATAACAATATCATTGTAATCAATATACTTAGTAGTCTGACTTCCACTATTAATTTCATTAAACCTTACATCATTATCATTACAACTTCAAAATAAAAGATACAACTCGATAGCTTTTGAATACATACATAAAATTTACAACTCAATTACATTATTACTTACATAACTAGTATAGACTCGATCTTTACAACTGTACAAAATAAAACATTATATCAACTGGCTACATCAAACTTAATTATAGCGTACACCTAGCTTGATCCAGAAGCTACAAAGTACATCAAAAGTCACAATACATCAAAAGATCCTAAAATACATCAGTTTCCATCAAAATTGCTACTGGATCATATTTAAAGATCTATCTAACCAAAACAAGTCAACCACCTAACTAAGCTAATCCTCTTCTAAATTTGTGGTAGCTTCTCCATCAAAGGGATCATAACCTATATGGCCTCTTACCAAGTGATCCTCATGCTCGTTATCCGATGTAGAGTCTATAAATACTATCTCTAGAGTCTCAAGGATCCCAATCACCTCCTGCACATCATCATCATCCGACTCGACTATGTCATTAGCTCCTACTCCAGCTATCCCGGTGTCTGCAGTCACTTGCATAACTAAAGCATGTATGCTTACACCAGGTTCATCCTCATTCTTTTGCTCCTCCTTAGGGTCTTCTTCTAGATCTTCTTCTTCTGGGTCTTCCTCTTCTGGGTCTTCCTTAACATGAACTCTATCCTCTTGGGGTTCAACTAGAGGTGGGTTTTTCTGGTGGTTGTTTTGGTATCTTAGGCTCAAGTTCAGGGTTTGGGTCCAATGGTATCTCTATACCTTCCCTAGTAGGTTTTAGAAATTGAGGAAACCAATCAATAATCCCTGGTGGGTACTGTCTGGGAATATATGGAATGTTAGTAGGGATATGTGCAATACTAGCTGGGTATGGTCTCCCATCGTCTAACCTAGCGGGAAAATACCGTAAGAGCATCATCAAAGTTATAATTCCCTTTGCCTCCAACTATCTCTACTCAAAAGCTGCTATAGTAGTATATCTATCATACTGAGATCCTAGATTCATCTCCATCCATGCCCATTCATCTTTCCAACTATAGAATATTTTATCATGAAACTTGTCAATAATCTCATCAATTGTCCTAAAGATATTCCAATCAGCTAATTCCATCAATAACCGCTGTAATCTAACCTTATAGTCAATAGGGGATACTTCTCCATTCCACCCGAACCGTATCCAACTATGTATTAGTTCCCCCGTTCGACTCCCGTAATTATAGTTAAACCAATTAACATTTACCATGTTAAACATTATGCTTACTTACGTTTTCATATGCTTAATACAATCTTTTATCGCCCACTTAATATTACCCACTCTCAATATTCCTATAATATCTATTTCTTTTAAAGTATGACACTTCAAAGCGAATCCACTAAAACTACGCTCTGATACCAACCAAGAACTGTTATGCCTCGAAGTCACAGAGTCGCAACAGTCTCGCCATGTAAACCATTCTATGATAGTAACTAGCCGTACAGTACCTACTATAGACATGATTTACACAAGGCGTCGATGACTCCTCGCTTTGAAGATTACCAAGCAATTATTTTCATGCAATGCAACAAGCAAATGTCATCACACAACGTAGTTCGGTCTGTTGTGAAATCAGAAAAATTTCATCTGCTCTAATCTGAGTTGAGGAGTTTTCATGTTATGCAATAGCTCATAACCAAACTCAAGCTTATGTAATGGAGACATCGCTCCTCTCGCGACTACCTTCGAACCATTGACTTCACCCTCTCCACGACCTCCTCTCCTATCACTTAGTTTGACTAAGGATGAAGAAGGGACCATTATGCAATCCTGTATTATCCCTTTCGAAAGGGTCGGTATTTGGTTGGAGAATTCTATCTACGACCTCCTCTTCTGTTACTTAGTTCGACTAAGGATGAAGAAGGGACCATTATGCAATCCTGTGCTATCCCTTTTGAAGGGGTCGGTATTTGGTTGAAGAATCCTAATGATCCCCTAACGGGTTGCAATGCATAACATTCTAGATCATTAGATTCGAATAAGATTAAATTTCATTTAGGATGTTCAAACAATTTCATACCAATTCAATCATAACACAAACTCAATCACATTACAAATTTCAGCATGAATTCAGATGCATCAAACACATGTATAAACTACTTACAATTACAACCATATATAATTCTAAGTCTTCGAGTACCATAAAGTAATACTTTAATACAGTAAGTAATAACCTAACTTACTTGAAATTTCTTAGTTGCCTGATCACTTGATTGCAAGCCAATTCGTTTTTGGGTATCTTATAATACAAATAAGTCTTTTTAGTACTTATACTTTAATGATTCATATTCTAAGTTATAATTTAACTCATTTTTTCTATGTATACCTATTATTTACTAATGATTCATTCTAACCTATTTCAGGATTCGGTTTTTAAATTAGATTTTAGTTTTAATTCTAGAATCTTAAATATGCTCGAATTCTAATGTGAAATTAATCACATTAAACTCGAGTATTCTAATATCATATTGGGTCTTAATTTAGTGTTCTAAACTGTTCAGTACACGTTAATCCTAATTGGGGTATCGAATTTATTCTCGATGTAAGAAAATCTTATATTTTTTTATACAATTATCTAAAATTAAATTTTGTTTCAGATTTATTATATTTTTATTTTTATTATTATATTATCAAATTAAACCTAATTTTTTCATATTTATTAAATTTTCAATTCTACATATTCCTAATTTCCTATAATTACCGCATAATTCCTTCATTAATTACACATAATACTCCAAAGGCTGGGATTAGGTTTTCACATTAGAGATTAACATCCTTAACCATCTAATTATTATCTAAATCAGTAATTAATGTCTTAATCACCTAATTAACCCAAAATTATCCAATTTTTCTATCATTTTAGAGCTAAAAATTTACCTAAAAATTTTGAAAATTAAATTTAAAAAAATAGCTTCGTAGCATTGTTCTATATCACTTAAGCATTCTATAGAGAAAATTTGAGCTCCAAACTATACTTCTAAACCTATTTATTTCTAATCCTAATCATTCGCTTAATTTCTTAAGAACCCTATATTTTGAAACGTGATTATACTTAATCACTATTTTTTCTTAAATTGACATATAATAAAACCTCAGAATAATAAATTTCATAATTTCAAATCAATTCTAGAAAACACAGTTGCACCTCGTAATTGGTCAAACAAATCATCAATGCGAGGTAACGGATACCTATTCTTAATGGTAACCTTATTTAACTCCCAATAGTTTATATACAATCTCATAGTACCATCCTTCTTCTTCACAAACAATACTAGTGCTCCCTATAGTGAAACACTTCGGTCGAATAAAATTCTTATTCAATAGCTCCTGAAGCTGCTTCTTTAGTTCTTGAAGTTCCATAGATGACATCTGATATGGAGCTTTAGAAATAGGCCCAGTTCCAGGAACTAACTTTAGAGTGAAATCCAATTCTCGGGATGGGGCTAACCTTGGTAAATCCTCCAGAAATACATCTGGAAATTTATTCACTATCTGTATGTCTACTACTTTGGGTATCTCTTTCTTTACATCCACAACAAACACCCAACAAAATTTCCAATCATTCCCCTTTACTTTTGTCTTATACAGTTTATCACATATTTCCATTACTGATAAATTCAACCTATTTCGACAAGCCTTTTGCTTAAAATATTGTTTCTCCTTCATTAAGATTGACAATTTTATTTCTACACTGCACAATGGCTTTATTCTTAGACAACCAATCTATTCCCATTATTACATCATAACCATGTAAAGGTAATATTACAAGACTTATAGGATACTCCTTCTCCTGAATTTTTATTCTACCATCAGTTATTACTTCTCGGGTTATTACTTTCTCCTTAGTCAGAGTTCTAACTTTATAAGTTGTATTAATAGTAACCACACTAATCTCTTGTTCCTTTACAAATTCAGACTTGAAAATGAATGAGATGCACCAGTATCAAACAACACAAAAGCAAGTTGTCCATTTATTAGCACATATGATTACTAACTACACTAGCATTCATAAATCTTGAAATGCAAATACTTCAATTTAATTCACACTTAGAAATATCATTACAATAGATAGTCTGAGTAAGTACTAGTTACAAATCCTTCATCATTTTCTTCTTTAACTCCAATGATCTCCTCGACATCATCATGATAGTATTCCTCCATAAAATCTGAGAAATCCTCATTCTCCTCACATTTCATATCCTTTAGAGCAAAGACACGAGCAAGTGCAGTGGTGTTATCAAAACCTTCTGTCTGCTTAGCTCCTTGTCCAAACTGTGGACAGTATCTAGAGAAATGCCCCTTCTTACTACATTTATTACACTTCACTAATTACATCCTAAGGCATGCCTTCAGCACATGGTTCAGATCTCCACATATAAAACATTTTCCCTTAAGCTGAGTACAATTGCTCGGGAAATGATTTGCACTACACTTCCAGCATTTAACATTACCATCTTTGTCGTAAAAACTCAAACTAAGCACTAACTGCGTTGGGCTACTAGCCAGAGTTATCGATCTCCTTTTTTTCTATCCAGAACTGCTACTAGCGGCACCGGAATATGATCTCTTAAATGACGGACCAGGTCGATATCCTTTGTTGATCTTTTTACTCCACATTGCTTGCATCCTCACATGATTATCTTCTAATTGTCTTGCCTTATCGACCACTTCATTGTAAGTGGTGAAACCATAATCCAACAGCTTGCAACATATTGTGGGGTCAAATCCAGTAAGAAACAAATCTTTCTTCAACTCAACATTATCTCGGTATGAGCCAGATACGTATTGTAACAATCTATTAAACTCAGTTTCATACTGGGTTACACTCATACCTCCCTTTTTCAGTTTAAACAAATCTCGCATTATTCTATTTTGAACACTAGGAGGGAAATATTCCTTCCTGAATTCCTCCTTAAATTGTTGCCAATCAATGTTATTTCCGAGTTACCTTGCTCTTGTGTCCCACCATACTCTCGCAGCTAACTTTAACATAAATGTGCCATAAGATAACTTTTGAGATTCAAGAACTCTAAAAGCCTCAAAACTCCGTTCAATTTGGGCTAGCCAATCATCAGTTACATCTGGCTTATCCATCTCCTCTTCAAAATAACAGTTGGCCTTTACAAACTTAGGAAGTTTATTTACCTTTTAAGGTCACCCCATTCGTTGTTCAGCTTCTTTGGGTCTTCTGTTCCTGCATTACCACCAGTCATAAGATGTTGAATCAACATTCCTTGCTATCTCATCATCGTATGCATATTGGCAAGTATTTGTCCAATAGGCATATGTTCTTATGGAGTCGGCGGGGGTAAATCTTGTTTATGTTGTTCTCTCGGGGGTGATGGTGCTCATGGTGAAGGGTTTTGATTTCCTTCAGTTCCTCCTTGACTACTCCCATTTCCAGCTTCAGCCATAATCGCTTAATAGTTTATAACTCATAACCCTGCATTCATATCTATTTATAAGTTATCCATGATTTTGTTTAGAGAATTTTTTATAAATTAATAAATGCTTGCAATATATACTCATATAAAATAGTAATGACAATATCATTGTAATCAACATACTTAGTAGTTTGACTTCCACTATTAATTTCATTCAATTATCATTACAACTTCAAAATAAAAAATACAACTCGATAGTTTTTGAATACATACATATAATTTACAACTCGATTACATTATTACTTACATGATCTAGTACAGACTCGATCTTTACAACTTGTCACATCCCAAAAATGTGAAGTCGTAACAGTCCCACCGTGTGAATCAACCTAAGATAGAAACTTTCCTCACAGTTATTATCTTAGACCTAGTTCACACAAGGCGTACTTGACTCTACCCTTTTGAAGCATCCAATTCGATACCTGTTTGATATAAACTTGTAGAGTAATCCTATTTGATATCTGTCATTTCATATACAGACCAAAATATTAAAAAACTACTAAGCCCTTTGAGGAGTCTTGTGTGGTTTTCTTTAAAAATAAAAAGTTAATACTAAGGGAAATAACCGGCCATTTCTTGTTGTATCTCACTACCGGTCCCAATTTGCTAGGGTTCTAGTGTTAGGTAGGCATTGATAAGCTATTTGGAACTTGTAAAACAAACTATAGGGGAATGAGCGACAACTTGCTCAGTAAGTGGGGGTGGAGATAGAAGTATGCATTCAGCACATCACAATCGGGGTTTTCAATCAAGTTGATTAGATACAATGTATGTACAAGCAAATGCCATCGTACGATGTTATTTGGTCCGTCGTGAGATTATAAAAATTTCACCCACTCTAATCCGGGTTGAGGAGATTGACGTCACACACTCATGGATTGAAACCAAACCGGGGCTTGTGCAATGGAGAACACCCTCTTCCTATGACCACCTTCGAACCACGGCCCCCAACCTTGCCATAACCTCCTCTCCTGTCACTTAGTTCAGTTAAGAGTGGGGAAATGACCGTTTCAGCTATCTTTATCAAAGGGAATTGGTGTTTGGCCCGTAAATCTTAGTCGTTACCCCTAGTGGGTTGCGATGCATATCAAATTAGATATTAAGCCAAGTTTGAGTTAGCTCATCTTTTTAGGGTGATCAATCAAGCTCAAACAATTCAATAATAATATTCACAGAACAATTATATCATAGAGTTTAACTCCCATCACAGCAAATCGAAACCCAACCACAGCATTGCATATGTACAAATAGCTAACTACATTCACAAGCCAATACATACCAAAGTCTCCAAATATTTTGAAATAATATCCCAAAATGCGGTAAAGTATTGATTCCACTTACTTGTCCCGGCGCTCACTTTGGAAAACTTGTGCTGTCAACAATCAGATCATTAGGAGGTTCTATATATATAAAACCTAAATTTAATTTTTGTAATGTTTATGAAATCATTAGTCTTATCTAAAGTAGCTATATATATATATATATATATAAAGTATATTATTAGTTTATTATATAATAATCCATAGTTTCATTATATTGATTGAGTTAAGTTATTAAGTATTAATAATATACGCAATTATATTATTACGTATAATATATCATTCTGATTGTATCAAAATGTACTTTTAGTCGTTTAAATCACGTTTCGATTACAGTGGAGTTATAATAGTACGTAAATTAGTAATATTGTAGAGATATAGGTTATATTACTTAGGTTTATCCGATTTTAGTAAAAATAGTGTCGTTTGGCCTGTACAAACTTAACGACACGTATTATAAGTCTTAATTTCTAGAGATGATTTTTAACAGGTAATTCGAGTTTTTAACACAATTATACATATCTAATCAAATATCATCATACTATACGTAATTTATGTTAGTAAACCATATTTTACCTAATTTGTTAATATTATCTACTCTAATACCGCTATAATGTATCTCGGTTATTAAAATATCATTAAATATATTAGAAATATAATTTTTATCTAATCTATATAGTACACAAATAGATAGTTTTTATGCACTTATTTATCATATTTTAATCTATTATTACTAGAATTGGGTATTGGTTCGTTATTTAAGCTATTTTACTACGTGAATTCGTAATAAATAACTTGGGTTACTAAATAATTCCCCAAAAATTTCCATAGACTCCTAAAAATATGTGGAATTCAGCTAATACTTGGTTTCAAGTTTTTGATCTATTGCTTATATATATGTATTTACGATTTTATCCGTGAATTATCCTAAATTACCTAATTAATATCCTTTTTGCACCAAATTGATTTTAACCTGTCCCAACATTATTATTATTTACTAGAAATTAGTACATATCCATTTCATCATTTAATTTAATAATTTCCTATTTATTTCACAATTTCAGCCTATTTTCAAGCTATTTTTAGGCCGAAAAATACAGTAAATATTAAAAATATTCACATAAAAAATCAAGCTACATAGAAATTATGTATATATCATAAGTTTCTTACACAAAAATTTTGAGCTAGAAACTACATCATTTAGTTTATTTATTTTAAATTTCAAATTTAAGATGGATAGTACATTTGTTAAGGAAGTGCATTAAATATTCCTAATTTTGTTAAAATAAATTTATGAAATGAAAGTACATATAAAATAACATAGAAATTAATTTTTTTATATTTTTCCTAATTAATTTAATAATTTTTCAAAAATAAAGAAAAACAGGGCAGAAGCTCGGAACCTAAGTTCATCGAAGCTCCAGCCACCGTTGGCCAAAGAGAGGTTGTCGGCCAGCCTAGTCGATGGTGGCTCTGCTAGGTGACGGCGGGGTTCTACGTCTGGTCATCGAAGGGTAGGGGAACTAGCTAGGCTCTGTCCTTGCTCTATTTTTTTCCTATTTTTTTCAAATTTTTCTAATTTTTTTTTCGAATTTTTCTTAGGTTTTCTTGGTTACCAAAATGTTAAATCTGAGTCCTAGGATCCTATTTATAGTAGTTTAGGTCAGTTGAATTTTTTTCTTAATTATTAAGTATTTTATTTTAATATTTTTCTCGAAAAGCGCGCAGTATGAAGTGTTAATTTTTTTATAAATTTGCTTTTGATGCAACTGCTTATTCTTTTTAAGCTGCTCAACATTTAATCCAATCAGATTTCAAGTCATTTTTTTATTTTTTTAATAATTTTTAGATAATATTTTAGGGTATTTTTGATATTTTATATTAGTATTTAATGATTTTTGTTAATATATGGGTATATATCCTATATATATATCATACATGTAATGAGTAATTATATACGTGTAATCATGTTTCTAGCATATCTTTTATTTTAAGATACTTTTTCCCTATGTAATTTTTTTGCAAATTTAACGCTTATTATGTATAATTATATGGTTTTAGGTTAATTTACGAGTATATTTATTATATGTACCGGGTATACTCATAAAAATACGTATATACTCATATAGTATATTATGCTATATTATTTTCTCATATTGTGTAATTAACTTATTTTTAAGTTCTTGTTGCATTTTGAGCTCGGTTTTAGGGGTTTTGATCATTTTTTACACTATATTAAGTAATCATACTTCTAGGGGAAAAATTGGGATTTCGGGTAATTATTTTCAAAATCCAACTTCACCAAATTACTTCAACTAACTTTTCTATTTTAGTCGTAAAGTTTGAGTTCAATCGAATAATTTTTCCTGAAAGCCCTAAATTTAGGTACAGATGCCCTCAACTTAGCTTTAGGGTCTCATATGGAGCAAATTCTCCCTATCTTGATTATATTATTGATATTTTATTATATTTTTTACTTCCATGGGTACGAGGATTCCTCAATTAGGGTTATCTTATTTCTCGTAAGCTTTTACTCTGCTCGATTTACTTTCTTAAATACCCTAGATCAATTATCGATCCTAATCATACAAGAACAGGGTTTTGTCGTAATACTCAGATGTTCATGTCTGGATTGCTGATTTATGGGTCATTACACAACTGTACAAAATAAAAGATTACATCAACTGGCTACATCAAACTTAATTACAGTGCACCCTAGCTTGATCAGGAAGGTAAAAAGTACATCAGAAGTCAAAATACATCAAAAGATCCTAAAATACATCAGTTTCCATTAAAATTGCTACTGGATCATATCTAAAGATCTATTTAACCAAAACAAGTCAACCACCTAACTAAGCTAATCCTCTTCTGAATCCGTGGTAGCTTTTTCATCAAAGGGATCATGACCTATATGGCCTCCTACCAAGTGATCCTCATGCTCGCTATCCGATGTAGAGTCTATAAATACTATCTCTGGAGTCTCAGGGATCACAATCACCTCCTGCACATCATCATCATCCAATTCGACTATGTCACTAGCTCCTACTCTAGCTATCCCGGTATCTATAATCACTTGCATAACTAAAGCATATATGTCTAAACCAGGTTCATCTTTATTCTCTTACTCCTCCTCAGGGTCTTCTTCTGGATCTTCTTCTTCTAGGTCTTGCTCTTCTGGGTCTTCATCAACATGAACTCCATCCTCTTGGGGTTCAACTAGAGGTGGGTTTTTTGGTGGTGGTTTTGGTATCTCAAGCTCAAGTTCAGGGTTAGGGTCCAATGGTATCTCTATACCTTCCCTAGTAGGTTCTGGAAACTAAGGAAACCAATCAATAATCCCTGGTGGGTACTGTTTGGGAATATATGGAATGTCAGCAGGGATATGTGCAATACTAACTGGGTATAGTCTCTCATCGTCTAACCTAGCGGGAAAATACTGTAAAGGCATCATCAAAGTTATAATTCCCTCTGTTTCCAATCATCTTTGCTCAAAAGCTGCTATAGCAGTATATCTATCATACTGAGATCCTAAACTCATCTCCATCTATGCCCACTCATCTTTCCAACTATAGTATATTTTATCATGAAACTTGTCAATAATCTTATCAATTATCCTAAAGATATTCCAATAAGCTAATTCCATCAATAACCGTTGTAATCTAACCTTATAGTCAATAGGGGATACTTCTCCATTCCACCTGAACCGTATCTAACTATGTATTAGTTCCCCCCCACCCCCTTCCAAACCCTATAATTATAGTTAAACCAATTAACATTTACTATGTTAAACATTATGCTTACCTATGTTTTCATATGCTTAATACAATCTTTTATTGCCTACTTAATATTACCTACTCTCAATATTCCTATAATATCTATTTCTTTGAAAGTATGACACTTTAAAGTGAGTCCACTAAAACTACGCTCTGATACCAATTGAGAACTGTTACGTTCCGAAGTCACAGAGTCGCAATAGTCCGGCCATGTAAACCATTTTATAATGCAATGCAACAAGCAAATGTCATTACACAATGTAGTCCGGTTTGTTGTGAAATCAGAGAAATTTCATTTACTTTAATATGAGGTGAGTAGTTTTCATGTTATGCAACAACTCATAATCAAACCCAAGCTTGTGCAATGGAGACACCGCTCCTCTCGCGATTACCTTCGAACCATTGACTTCATTCTCTCTGCGATCTCCTCTCCTGTCACTTAGTTCGACAAAGGATAAAGAAGGGATCATTATGCAATCCTGTGCTATCCCTTTCGAAGGGGTCGGTATTTGGTTGGAGAATCCTATCCGCGACCTCCTTCCTGTCACTTAGTTCGACAAAGGATGAAGAAGGGACCATTATGCAATCCTGTGCTATCCCTTTCGAAGGGGTCGGTATTTGGTTGGAGAATCCTAATGATCCCCTAACGGGTTACAATGCATGACATTCTAGATCTTTAGAGTCGAATAAGATTAAATTTCATTTAGGGTGTTCAAACAATTTTACACCAATTCAATCATAACACAAACTCAATCACATTACAAATTTCAGCACGAATTTAGATACATCAAACACATGCGTAAATTATTTATAATTATAACTATATACAATCCTGAGTCTCCGAGTACTATAAAATAATACTTTAATACAATAAGTAATAATCTAACTTACTTGGAATTTTTCAGTTGCCTAATCACTTAATTTCAAGTCGATCCGTCTCTGGGCATCTTATAATACAAATAAGTCTTTTTAGTACTTATACTTTAATGATTCATATTCTAAGTTATAATTTAACTCATTTTTTCCATGTATACCTATTATTTACTAATGATTCATTCTACCCTATTTTGGGATTTGGTTTCTAAATTAAATTTTAGTTTTGATTCTAGAATCTTAAATATGCTCGAATTCTAATGTGAAATTAATCACATTAAGCTCGAGTATTCTAATATCATATTGGGTCTTAATTTAGTGTTCTAAACTGTTCGATATACGCTAATCCTAATTGGGGTACCGGATTTATTTCCGATGTGAGAAAATCTTATAATTTTTATACAATTACCTAAAATTAAATTTTGTTTCAGATTTATTATATTTTGATTTTTATTATTATATTATCTAAATAAACCTAATTTTTCATATTTATTAAATTTTCAATTCTACATATTCCTAATTTCCTATGATTACCACATAATTCCTTCATTAATTACATTTAACACTCCAAAGGCTAGGATTAGGTTTCCATATTAGAGATTAACATTCCTAACCATCTACTTACTATCTAAATAAGTAATTAATGTCTTAATCACCTAATTAACCTAAAATTACCCATTTTTTCTATCATTTTAGGGCTAAAAATTTACCTAAAAATTTTAAAAATTAAATTTAAAAAAATGGCTTCATAACATTGTTCTATATCACTTAAGCATTTTATAGAAAAAATTTGAGCTCCAAATTATACTTCTAAACCTATTTATTTCTAATCCTAATCATACTCAATTTTGTTTAATTTCTTAAGAACCCTATATTTTCAAACGTGATTACAATTAATCACTATTTTTCCTTAAATTTATATACAATAAAACCTTAGAATAATAAATTTCATAATTTTTTGGGCAAAATAAATAATTTTACGAAATTATACAAAATTGGAGCAGATGAGAGACTCACCCGGTCCGATGACTTTTGGCTTTCCAACATCGGTCCAAGTGTGTCGGCCGGTCCAGGCGGTAGGTTTGGAGTGAGGTAGTAGTGATGGCTCGGCCTCAGGTGGTGGTGGTGTATGGGTTTTGCTAACTAGCTCCTACTATACAGATTTTCTTTTTCTTTTTTTTTAACCCTAGTTTTTCTCTTGAAATTTTGATGCTGTTTATTTTTTTCTGATTTCTAACTATCTAAAGGAGCTTTATAATTTTTTTCCTTATTTATAGAGCTTTGTGATAATTATTGTGCATTTAATTGGACAAGACATTACCTAAATTCCTTAATTTTTGCCTTTTGTGTTGCTTGATTTTGATTGGTTAATTTTTCATCTTCTCTTCCTGACTTGCCACGATCAAATCTACATCATTCCTTATTCTTCTGATTTTTTCTTAATTAATTAATAATTTTATTTAATTAATTAATAATTTTCTTTAATTATTTAATAAGTTTTTAGACAATTTAAGTAATTTTGCGTATTTTTATCTACACATAAATACATGTGGGGTACATGTGAACATTCCTAATTATTATTTAGGTCATTTTATAATTTTTAGTATACATATAATCTATCTCTAGTAATTTATTAGTTATTAAATTACACTTTTCGCTTTTTCCATAATTAACAATTATTATACTTAAAATTTGAAAATTTTATAGTCTCCTATTTTATTACTTATTTTCTTAAATTTAAGTTTATGGAGTCATTTTTATTAATATTTCTATCCATAGTTTATAATTTGGGTTTGATCGGATCCTTTAATCGATTACTTTAAATTTTGTATTGTAAGTTCAATCCTATGTTCATTTGACTTAACTTTAAGGCTTACATAAACTTTTTAGGTAGCATCTAATTGTTAAAATTGGTAAGACAAGAAAAACCGAATAGCATAAACATAAGGAATACAAGATAGTATAGTATTGTTGTATTATATTCGGTTTATATAACATTATACATAAATTCTTGTGATGTCTCTTATTTAGTATATATGAATACTGAACTCAATATTATATTTTGACATTTATATCTCAGTATTATCTAATATTTATTCAATTATATTTTTATATTATATAAAAGTATTAATTTTAATTTTGTCTAATATTTATACTTTTCATATTATCTAATATTTATTTAATTACATTGATATGCTCAATACTTATATTTTTATCTAGTCAAGTTTACTTTTATACCAAATTTTAGATCATATAAATTTCCATCAAAACCTTTTTTGTCCATTAACCAAGCTCAAGTTGTAACCTAAACATTGAATAATATTTTTTTTTTCGGTGCAATCATATAAAATTTACACAAGCAAATGATACCTTAATTACATAAAGTTGTGAACGTTAAAGCAACCGGCGGCTCAACACTCGGATGGAAATTCATTATTGGATCGGTCCGTGTTTATCCGAGTTCGTCGGCACGAAAGCAGTGCAATTCTTCGACAATAGAAACAAGCAGTTCGGTTTTTATTAAATTTCAAGTTTTTACAATTTAAGACCTAACTTTGCGGTTGATTATATGTATTAATATGATTAATAATCTTCAAAAATTGAGAGAATGATATATAAGTTTAGCGATAAAGTTCCGATCATTTATGTATTTGTTTATGAATTATATGATTAGTTCCGAATATTTGAAATTCAAATTTTGGATGACTTAATTTGAATTCAAGGGATTTTGAATTTAAATGAAGAGGAATTCAATATCTTGGGATAAGGTCTTAACAGATTTCTTATAGGATTTGATGGAGAATATAGATTATGAGGAATATCAAGGTATTTATTTTGGATCGTTACTTTATTTATTTATTTTTGAAGGAGACAAGGTTTTAGTTAAGGTTCACTTCATAATTGAGGGAATAACCAGTGTATGTGTGATTTACCACCACATCGTTGTAGCAACGTGAGAGTTCAGAATAGCGAACGAGAGTATCTCGAACGGCTGTACTTAATGTGATGGTGAATTGGTGTGATGACTGGATGCTAGTACGGAGCTAGAAGAGTGAAAAGATGTATAAGGTGGAATTATTATGACATTACTTAGCATTCTCTAATACTTTTTTTTGTGCGTATTGCAATTTTTGATTGATTTCTACTGTATTAAATAATAAGTACTTACAGGTGATTTCTTTGAATTTTTTTTTTAAATATTGGTAACCAATCAATTCAATTTCTATTTTGATTACTTATTGAGCTAATAATGAATGTTTGTATAATTTTCTCAAATGGTAGTATTATATCCCTTCTTAAACCGAAAATAAAATTACAAAATTATACAGTACAATTTAAAAAGATCTTTTCAAAGATTTTAGTTTTTACGGTCCAAAAGTTTAATTTAAAAAATAAAGAAGTTATTCGTACACAAAACAAATATGAGTAGATGCATTTGTCACTTACTCTACATATAATATATGATATAATATTTATAATCTTGTGTAATGTTATGCATGTTTTGGTTTATATACAATTTTTTAGGTTATATATATATATATATAATATTATTAAGCTAGTAAATAATATCATGTACATATATGTTTGTGCGTTTGTTTGGCAGGGGATGTAGAGAGGAGCGTATTTAGTTTTGTCAATATGCAATTGTTTTTAGGTATAGGGACAATAATATAATGTTTAGATGGAAGCATAAAGTATAGGAAGAAGGAATTTGAAAGGAAATTATATATATATTATATTATATATTTTCGAAAGAAGAAAATGAAAAAGGAATTAAATAGGCGGTCATGGTTACATGAAAATTGTTGATAGGTATTTTTCAATAATGATTGTATGGGCTTATATTAGTTGACTCGATATTTAAACTCAGTTCAATGACAATCTCTATTCACTCACTATAAACATTCAACAGTTTTACTCTCATTACTAGAGGATTGACTTAGGTTTAGAGGGCTGTACCGGAGAATCCTTTAGCAATCCCTATAACCGTTTTTTTTTTTGTTTTGCAAGTGTTCATACGTTGAGACGAAAATCAATCATCAACAATTGGTGTCATATGTAGGAACGAGTATTTCATCCCTACTGTTTTTAGCAATTTGTTAGATTTTTGCTCTTCCTTTTTTTGGAACTACAGCTTCAAATGCTGTCAATGACAATGATAGATGGTTCATAATTGCTTTCTTCGAGAGACCACCATAACTTTATGTTGGTTTGGTTTGAAACTGCTCATAATCGCTGTTTTCCAATGTTGCTTTAACATATTTTATAATTTGAATCACATTACTTGATACGCAGCTATGTCCAGCACTTGCTTGAAAAGTTTTGAAAAATCTTTGTTTTCTAAATAGCCTAACTAAGATGCTGTATTCATGTTTTTGAAATTTGTGAGTTTATATAATCACAATTGCTTCCTTCGTGTAAATTTTGGTGTTTGAGTAACTCCAGTGCCATCTTTTGTGGATGATAATCGCTGCCTTTTGATCAATAACCGCATATTCATACACTATCTATATGTTCATGTTCATAACTACTTAGTTGTTAAACTTTTAAGTTGCTACACAATATCACCGCACTGAATCTTGGGGACTATATTGTGTTATCCTTTTTTTTTTTTTTTATTGTTTATGGAAATTTCACACTTCATGTTGTGGATTGATAATTTGCATTCGGCTTCATTGTGTTCAACTCTATGACAAGTTGTATTGGCTGAACTCCAAGCCTTATATACCTGAGCAACAACAAAGTCCCCCTGAAAGCTCTTCCTATTTTATAAGCTGTTCCGCATAAATCGGAGTATTTTCAAGATACGTTGTTGGGAAGTCCTGTCAAGCAATTTCTATCGGCCTGTAAGCTATCGAGAAGTTGAATGTTTTCAAGTAATCCAAGCTTCCCCAAGCGACAAGATAGGAGCCCGAGCTCCAAGCCCCTTTCGATTGAGCTCTAATCAGTAGCTTGTGTATTACCGAGCAAATTTCAGCGGCTTGTGAGTGCCGAGAAAATGGGTGTTTCCATGGTCGAGCAACACCATATTCATGGCCGCTGATCCGATGTTCGAAGTGAGTAACGCCATAGTCATGGCCACTCGCATAAGTCGGAGTCCGGACTACCGCTTCTTCCTCCAAGACCAAGTTCTGAGCTTATTTATTTTTTCCGATTTAAATACGAGTTAAGCCTCATATGATGAAATCTGAGTTGCTTTATAAGTCCAAATCCGTTTCAGCACAGCACCTTGTAATCAACCAAGTTGCTGTAAACCAAGAGGCCGAGAAACTGATGCCGGGTAATTCTAGCTGAGTTGAGTTTTCAATCAAAGCTGCGGCTACGTGTGTGATCTTCTATTGTGCCGAGAAAATTATGCGGAGTTTTTGAAGTAATTCTCGCCGAGTAATTCTTGCCTATATCTTTTCTAACCAGCCAAATCAAGTCAGTAAAGATTTCTACAGCAGCATGGCCTAAGCTTTGTTCCTAGAACTAGAGCTCACCTAACTCGACGAACAGGGCAATGTCCAAATTTCATCTGCCATACCGACTTATTCGGCTACATGGATATTCCAAAAGGTTAATGTCCGACTGCTCTGCCTGACTGAATATAGCTGATGTATCTTCCGCGACTCTTCGCTGATTGATGGTGGCACGATCACCAAGGTGAGTTCCAGTCAACAAGTTCATCGATCGAGCTTAACAATCCTGGTTCTGATCCATTTACTCCATTTGCCGAGCATGATGCCGAGAAACATCTTGCTGAGAAGTTCTCACTTACAACTCTGGTTGAGAGACAGGAAACTGACAAACGTGTTCCCGAGCAACTCAGTGCTAAGGCCAGGACGATGTTCCGGGTTTTGCCGAAGACTGTTCGCCAAGTCATCTAGAGTGAGCAACTTCTTGAAGCCCTCTTACCTTGTCGTGTCGATCAATCTATATCGACCTGTGAATCGTTGAGAGGCCGAGTGCTTTAGAAGTAATCTAGTTCCCGAGTTCCGTGCTGAGTGGCCGAGGAACTTTCTCCATAGTTGCCGACCGCCGAGAAGCATTCTTCATAGTTGCCACTTTTCACTGTCGTCGATTGAGCTCCGCGGCCCAAAGGCCAATTAATTTCTATGGCTGACTCACCGACTGTACTCGCCGAGCACCAAGAGTTAAACTCATTCCTCCGAGTCTCTTTGCCGATCTTTAAATCCTGAGTAGTAGTGCTTTCAAGCCGAGTGGCAAGACTCCATGAATGATTGCTGAGTGACAGATTCACCTTTTACTTTAGAATCTGTAGAGCAACCGAGAGACATTGTGATGAGAATCTTTGGCCAAGAGCATTTTTCATCGAAATTTCGAGCAGCTGAGAGACATTGTGCCAAGAAACTTTGGACGAGCAATTCACTTGCTGGGCTACTGAATTAAAGTGCAGAAGCAAACTTTTCTTTTTTAAGTTGCCAAGTGTTATTGTTGCATTATCGTTGACCTAGTAATTGGCTCATGTGCGTGACGAATCAAGATATTCATCACATGGTCGAGCTGAAAATTGATTGTACTGAACTGTTTCTTTAACAACTCCAAACTTCGGTGAGATCACAGTTCCATGCCAAGCCATCCTCTTTTATATTTGCCGAGCCGCTGCAAAAATACAAATAGTAGAGTGCCTACTCGTGCATTTTGAACTTTTCGGCAGTCGATCTTGACACTAGCGCATCCTGAACATGCTGAGCTTCTGTGCTTTGAGCTTTTGATCACTTCAATATTTGTTACGTTAGGAATATCTTGGCGGTTAGCATTCAGGATGTTTCGACCTTCCATACCCAAGCAGTCCACGTGCCAAGCAAGATTTTTTTGAGAATTTGCATTAGTAAGTCTTGTCAAGTAAGTGCCTACTAAGCTTAGGCAAGCTTGAGGACACATAACTTTTACGGTCCAAAATGATCCATATTATTTACAAGGACTATTTCATATGATTTTCAATGTCCAAAATGAGTTTATGTGACTTCAAGAGCCCTACTTATACGTCAATTCACATTGATAGAAGATGACTAAAATCTCTTTGTTATTATTTATGAATCATTTGATCATTTATTTTTATGATATTGCTTTAGGTTGTGCAATGTATCAATTAATTGATGATGTCCATACTTGAATCACGCACAATATATTATTTATCTATGTGATGCTCCAATAAGAGTTCAAAGACAAGATTAGGTTTAGAGAAACGTACTCAATTTTCAGCCCACGCAAAATATAACTTGTTAATGGGCTACTACTGAATAGCTCTAAGCCTTACATACTACGGGTGACGAGCAAATCACAAAGCGTTAACTCATAGGTCCTATACTGTAACGGACTAGAGGTTAGTTAACCTATTTTATGACTTAGCATATGTTAAATCTAGCTTGGACGACTTGCATGCTTCAACGCCTCTTCAGGTGCTTGAGCCTCATTAGGTCATCGCTTTTTCAAGCATATCAGGCTCTTTAGGTGCTTTAGCCTTTTTAGGCGCATCAGGTTTTCGCCTCTTCAAGTCTTTGTTTCTTCAGGCACTTTCGCCTCTTTGGGTAAGTTGGCATATTTAAGCCTTCACCTCTTCAGACACTCTCGCCTCCTCAGATGCTCCCACCTCGTCAGGTGTGTTGGCCTCTACCTCCTCATGTGCTCTTGTCTACTTAGATACCCCGATCTCTTCAGGCGCTTTGACCTCTTTGGGCATTTTCACCTCTTTAGGCACTTTGAACTCTTTAGGTCTTTGCCTTCCTAGGCATATAAATATTTATAAGTATTCTTATCACTCCCACTCTTTGCCTTTTCAAGCCTTTGCTTCTTCAAGCGCTCTAATCACTTTAAGCTGGGATTACAAACCTTTTTAGAAATCCTATAAAATCAACCTCCTTAGATAATCTCTTTTCTGACTTTGTTACCAAAGAGAGTGGGAGGTAAGTGTTGATAGACATTTTTCGATAATGATTATGTGGGCTTATATTAGTTGGCCCGATACTTAAACTTGGTCCAATTATCCAGTTCGGAGACAATTTCTATTGACTTATTATAAATACTAGGTAAGACCTTCAGGTAAGGGGACTCTTTTCTCCATTCTCTCACTCCCATAACCATTCAACAATTTTACTCTCATCACTAGAGGGTTGACTTAGCCATCGGAGTGGCCTTTGGCACCCTCTGTAGCCGTTTTCTTCTTTTATAGGTGTTCACACATCAAAGACGAAAATCAATCATCAACAAAAACTATTCCATCCATATATTGGGATAGAATTGGTGAAAAATCAAGATAAAATTACTTGTTTATAATCAAAATTTTAAAAAATTATCAAAATACAAATTGTACAAAAATAATTACCAAAATACCAAGATACAATATAACAATTCTTACTAATGTCGCATTTTTAGCATACAACATTAAATTTTATGTACCGTGGCTATTTTGCATCTTAAAAATGTGATACTAGTGCAAATAAAAATATCGCATCTTCAAAATGCGATATAACATTGGTATTTTTGTAATTTTTTTTATATAATTTGTAATTATATATTTTTTTTTCTAAAGTTAGTAGACATATATTTCATATGAAAAATCAATATAAAATTACTTTTTACACATAAAGAAAAAAGTTAATTTTAAATAATGGTACTTTCATGTTGTTTTAATAATATATGAGTATATTATGTGTTACAAATTGTGACTAAGAATGGATAGGACCGGTCGCTGGATGGGTCCAATTTTACAGAAAGTTTGAAAAAAGATTAATGGGGAAAGTGTAAAAAGGGCAAAATGAGGAATGAAACAGTAAGGCAAAACCTATGAATAGTTTTAGAGGATATGATACACCAATGGAACTTTTGAAGACTCATGGCACAATACGATATGATGCACAAATCAGTTCGGTAAAATTACTGGCTATTTAACCTTACTTAAGGGAAATGATAAGAGTGATTCTGAGAGTAAACAAATAATGTTTATGCAAGGAAGAAAAAGTACTTAAAGAGTGTATTAAAAATGATTTGATATTATCACAGTTACAAGTATAAGGGTATTTATACCTATAAGTTAGGACAACCTGCCTAAAAAGGAAAAGACATAGAGGGTATTTCCTAAAAAAGCAATGTATAAGATACAAAAGGATAAAAATGAATATACAAGGAAAATAATTATTGGTGTAATGGATTCTGCACATAATACTGTATATGTGGCAATGTTACATTAGTGAGGTCGTTAGAAAATGTGGACAAAAAAATACGGATAGATAAGCTTATCCGAGTAGGGATGGCTTAGTCAGTCCAGACTCTCTCTCTTAGATTCGTGGCAAGAAAGATGTTGAGTAATTGGTTGGCTCGGTGCTAGAGAGTAATCATCAATTTGACATACTGCAGAAAAATGGGCAGTCATACGGTATAGTATAAAAGGCGACTTCATAAGGAAGTACTTGGCCTTGGCAGGAGTTGGTTGGAATAGAAGGATTTGTCGTGCTAGCCCCTTTAGTCCTCAAGCTAGGCTGCTGGTTAGAGGTTCGATGGCTCGATTCCCATCATTCCTTCCGGGTTGTTTTGGATTTAGGATCAAATTCGAATGATGTTTTTTCAATTCTTCATCAAGGTGATATGGATTGAGGTCAGCAATATTGAAGGTGTCAAAAACCCCATACTCCTCAGGCAATTCCACTCTTGCAGATAATTTGTTCCTCCTCTTGTTCGAGAACCACTCTTTATTGAGGTGTAACCATACCAAGTCTCCCGGCTGAAATCGTTTAGCTGTTCTAGCCTTAGTCTTTTCTCATATTCTTCTGGCAGCTTAGTTAATGTGTCGAGTGATCTTGTCATAGATGTGCTGAAGGGATTGTGCTCTAGTCGTTCCGTCAAGGTCCTCTTACACAAGTATTCTAACAGGGGCATGGTTGAGGGGCAACTTGGGATTAAACCTGTGCTCTCGCCATTACGTTAAGGTCTTCTTATGTGGGTATTTTAACAGGGGTATGGTTAAGGGGTAACTCGAGATTAAACCTATAGACTACCTCGAAGGGAGTTTGCTTAGCGGTGTCATGTACAGTTCGGTTATATACGAACTTGACTTCTGGCAAGCAGACGTCCCAATCAGCCAAGTTATTCCCTACTATAGTCCGGAGCAGTGACCTTAAAGTACGATTAACTACTTCTGTTTGGTCGTCAGTTTGGGGGTGACATGAGGTACTGAAAAGTAATTTAGTTCCCAACTGACGCTACAGGGTACTCTAGAAATGGCTTAAAAACTTTAGGTCTCTGTCAGAGACTACATTTCTCAGCCCCCTGTATATCCGTACAATCTCCTACGAGAAAAGAGAAGCAATAGTCAAAGCATCATTAGTTTTGGTGCAGGGTATGAAGTGTGCTATCTTATTGAATTAATCCACGATGACCATTATAGAATCTTTCCCTTTGGCAGTTCGCGACAGTTCGAGAATAAAGTCCATGCTCAATTCAGTCCATAGTTTCGTCGGAATAGGTAAGGGCATTACTTTCCCTTGTTCGGCTTGTTACTTAGCCTTCTTGCTCATGGCACAGCTTTCGACAACTCGGTGTACATCTTTCCTCATTCTTAGCTAAAAGAATTGACCATTTATTAATTCACAGGTCTTCATTTCCCCAAAATGTCTGGAGAAACCTCTACTATAGGCTTCCCCGACTTGTAGCTCCCTCAGTGAACAAATCAGTATGCATAATTTTCTACCTTGAAACAAGTAGCCATCTTCTTCATGATACTCATCCATTATCCTCCCGTCGACGCATCGAGAAATTATGAGTTCAAAGTGCGAATCCTCGGAGTATTGTTCTTTAATACTTGTAAACCCAAACAGCTTCATCTGCGATTTTAATAAAAGCGCATGTCTCTTTGAAAGAGCATCAGCAACTACGTTACTTTTTCCTTACTTGTACTTAATTACAAAATCGAATCCTTTAAGGAATTCAACTCATTTTGCTTGCCGTTTCCACAACTTGGTTTGATTTGGGACGTACCTCAGCGATTCATGGTTAGTATATATGACAAATTCTCTCGGTAGTAAATAATGTTGCTATACTTGCATCATTTGAATTAGTGCCAAAAGTTCCTTATCATACACAGAGTAGTTCAACTACGATCCTCAAAGCTTCTTACTGTGAAAGGCAATTGGTTATCTTTCTTGCATCAAGATAGCACATATTCCAATGCTCTTTACATTTCAGCTCAAAAATTTTGTCAAAGTTAGATAGCACTAACACCAAGGTGGAGGTTAACCTTTCTTTTATCTCGACAAAACTTCTCTCTTCCTTCTCTCCCTATCGGAAGTCGGTGTTCTTCTTTGTTAGCTTAGTAAGTGGTGCGACGATGGTGCTAAAATTCCTAATAAACCTTCTGTAAAATGAAACTAGTTCATGGAAACTTCTCACATTGGCATAAGTAGTAGGAGTTGGCTACTTGACAATTGCTCGGATTTTTTCATCATTGACTCACAAGCCTCCTTCATTGACTACATAGCCCAAGAATACCACTTCATCCTGGCAAAAGTAACATTTTTTTAAATTGTCGAATAATCTCTCGATACGGAGGATATTCAAGACTACTCTAAGATGTTTACAATGACTCGGCATGTTAGCACTATAGACAAGGATGTTGTCAAAGTACACCATAATATACTTCCCCATGAGATATCTTAGTATATGGTTCATAAGTCTTAAGAAAGTGCTCGGGGCATTTAACAAGTTGAAGTGCATGACTATCCATTCGTAAAGTCCATGTGGAGTCTTGAACGTAGTCTTCCACTCGTCTGCTGGGCTCATGTGGATTTGATTGTAGCTAGATTTAAGATCAATCTTGTTGAAAATCTTGTCTCCACTGAGTTCATCCAACATGTCTTCTAGCCTTAAGATCGGATGCCTGTATTTGATCATGATTTTATTCATGGTTCAGCCGTCTACATACATCTACCAGGTTCCATTCTTCTTCGGCACTAGAAGTGTAAGTACAACATAAGGGCTGATGCTCTCTCTTACATGGCCTTTCTCTAGCAACTCATTGACTTGACGTTAGAGTTTAGAAACCTATTTAGGATTCATTCGATAAGCTGGCTTATTCAGTAGTATAATGCTAGGTACTAAGTCAATGCAGTGTTCTATATCTCGAGTTGAGGGCAAACCCTCAAGTAACTGTTCTAAGAACATGTTGGTGTATTCATTTAACAACTCCTTGACCTCCTGGAGTAACTCATCCCGTTCCCTCATTTCCAATAATTGTCTGACCAATAAGAAGGTTGGCTCATTAGCATTGATAATCTCTCGAAGCTCGACTCTACTCATCACTAGTGCCTTCTTCAATCCGCGAGCAAGTTTTGTCTACAACTTGTGAACTTCCCTCAGTGGTATTGGGTTCCTGGTCATCCTTTTCGAACATGTATGTGTTCTTGTAGCTCTCATCAAACAACCATGGCCTACTTAGCAATACGTGGGAAGCACACGTGGGTAAGACATTGTAGAGAATCTGATTAGAGTAGTTCCCAATAGTGATCGACAGTAGTATTTGTTGAGTAACATCTAATGCTCCTCTTTCACTTAACCAATGTAATTTGTATGACTTCAGGGGTGCGACAGTTGGTAATTTTAATTTTGAAATAAGATCTATCAATGTTACATTGGTGTAGCTTCCACTATCCATGATGAGGGCATATACCTGATCATTCACCTTGCAGGTTGTATGAAACAAATTCTCTCTCTGCTCCTCCTCTCGTAAGGGTTCTACACTCATAGTGCTTCAGATAACCACGAGTAACTAGTCCAAGTCCTTAGCAAACATGTCTTCCTTAATCAGTTCTTTCTTGGTATTTTCTTTCTTGGTAAGAACCTCCTCCTCCTAGAGTTTCTCATTCGTACTCTCTACTTCAAGCTTCGAGATGTCTCCCTTGTTGACCATCGTCTAGCGGTTCGGGCACCGAGCAGCCATGTGTCTGAACCCTTGACATTTGAAGTACTTAATCTAGCTGGTCTTCTCGCTAGACCCTTACCTCTTCTCATACGTTTGGATTGGTACTTTATCATTAAGTCGACCTTTCTACTCGGCTCTTACATTAACCTTCCTTCTCAACTTCGTACTCGGTAGAGCCCGATGACTTGCCTGTCCGGGTCGGCTAGTCGGTATTTTCGCTGGTGCTTGGCTCCTTCTTTACCTCTTTACGCACTAGGCAATCCTAATAGCTTCACCCATTATGTGAAATCGTTGGAGTTCCACAACGTCTCGAATATCTCCTCTCAACCTATTAACGAACCTTGAGAATGTTCGAGCTGGTGGTTCATCTACTTGGCAACTAATCATCAGCATTTGAAATTCTTGAACATATTCATCAATAGTTCGGTCTCCTTATCTCAGCTCCTAAAACCGAGTGAAAGTGTCTTAAAGATAGGTTTCCAACACAAATATGTTTTTGAGTATCCTTTTTATCTTTGGCCAAGTATTAATCTCTTGATACCCTTCTTATCTTCTCATGGCCTAAAAATTTGTCCACCACATGGCGGGATATTTGGAGAACTCAACAACAGTAGTTCTCACCTTCTCATAATCCTCATACTGATAATAATCAAATACACGCTCCACTTTCTCTTCTCATTCTAGATATTCATTAGCATTCTAAATCTATTGAACCTTAAAATTCGAAGCTTCACATGGTCGGATGCTCTGGAGACTCATACTCGCTCTTCTTCAAAATATTCCTTTTCCTCTTCATTGAGCTCTCTTAGGTTTATCCTTTGCCTTGCTCATTTGTTAACTCCTCCACCTCGAACGGGTTGAGCTGGGTTCTGACCTCTAACAGGTTGAGCAACTTGTGGAGTGTTTTGCGTGACCTTAGTGGGTTGATAAGATAATACATAAATAGCTCGAGTCGGATCTACTAAGAGGTTAGTTACTTTATCAAGCCTCTCATCAGTGCTTCTAGGAGTTCCTTAACATTGTTTTCCATAGTGGACAACTCTATTGTCATCACCGGTACCAACATTCATACTTGGGTCTATCATTTTTCCTTACAGATTCAAAGCTCAAATAAATACTTTAGGAAATTAACAGTTAACAACATAGCAGTCAATTGAACATAATAACATGCTCTGTTTCACACACGTAAAATAAAGTATAATAGAACTTCAAGAAAAACTACTACTGTTTATACAAAATCTCTACTCTGATAACAAGATATTGCGAACTATGACTAAAAACAGATAAAGCCAGTCACTAGATGATTTCAAGCTTGTAGAAAGCTTAAAAAAGGATTAATGGGGAAAGTGTGAAAAGGGAAAAATGAATAATGAAACAGTAATAAAAAACCTATAAATAGCTCCAGAAGATATGACGTACTAATGGAACTTTTAAGGACTCATGGCATAATTTAATATGACTTACGAATCGGTCCGGTGAGGTTACTCGCCACCTAACCTTAGTTAAGGGAAAGGATAAGAGTGATATTGAAAGTAAACAAACAGTGTTTACGCAAAGAAGAAAAAGTACTCAAAGATTGTATTAAGAATGATTTGATATTGTCACGGTTACAAGTACAAGGTTACTTATACCTATAAGTTAGGGAAACCTGCCAAAAAGAAAAAGATAAAAAGGATATTTCCTAAAGAAGTAATATACAAGATACAAAAGGGTAAAAATGAAAATACAAGAAAAATAATCACTGATGCAAAGGATTCTGCACATGATACTGTACGCGTGGTTATGCTACATTGGTGAGATCGTTAGAAGATGTGGAAAAAAAAAAGTATGGACAGATGGGCTTGTCCGAGCAGGGATGGCTTAGTTAGTTTGAATCTCTCTCTTGGCTTCTCAGCAAGGAAGATGTCGAATAATTGGTCGGCTCAGCGCTAGAGAATAATCATCAGCTCGGCATGCTGTAAAAAAATGGGCGATCATATAACACGATATGAAGGGTGACTCAATAAGAAAGTACTTGGTCTCGGTAGAGGTTTGTTGGAATAGAAGGATTGTTGTGCCAGCCCCTCTAGTCCTCGAGCTTGGCTGCGGGTTAAAAGTCAGACAGCCTGATTCCCATCGTTACATAGATGAACTAGTATCGTCTTATAGGATGACAGTATAAATTCTCTTTATTCATTCTTGTCAATTATTTCATTTCTAAATTCATTCCTTCAATTCCTACTTTTCTAATGTAAAATTTCCATTCGAACAAACCAAAATGTCCATCTGATAATTTGTCTACCTTCATTGCCCTTTTTCCAAGTAAACAACAACAATAATTACAACTCCACCACTAGCCTAACTTTCCATAAAAAAAAATCGTGTACTTTACATACCTAAGGACAACTTTAGAATCATAGCCTATTATTGGTAAAGATGGAAAAGGAAAAAAAAAATCCGAAAATGCTATTCGTAGGAAAATAATCTCAAGAATACGACAACTGGACGATTTTATCTTATCATACAACATTGCCTCAAGATTCCAACATTGCCTCTGATAAAATTGCCTTTTGAAAAGGTGATTTTGCATTCCTACACTATCCAAACACAACTCTAGCTCAAACCAAACTCAAATTTCAATAAAATAGTATACTTAAAATTGAATTTTACTCTATACTATGTGAGTGAATTTTTTTTTTCCTCTTTATTTATCCCATAGGTGTGGCATTTGAATAAATTGAGAACTTTTTTCTTCTATATCTGTATGATCGATGTTACAATTTTGGTTTGGTTCCTTCGATTTTGGCAATCTAAAATCACCTCTTCTAACCTAAATTCGCCTCTCTAGAGGCAATTTTTAAATATGAATATACATATTCACTCATACCAATTATATCAAAATATCCAAACTCCCCATCTTCAACAAAGCTTAAGCATCCCAAACTTTAAACCCATAGTTGATGCCTTATAAAATGGTGCAAGCACACTAAACAATCATTCAAACTTATCTATACCAGTAATACGCAATGTCATAGTATATGTACTTGTAATATAAAATGTCATAGTAATTTTTAGATTTGGTAATGATGAAGAGGAATGATAATATGAAAGCATTATGAAAGCCTTAATACTACTTTCAAATATACACATAGTGTTCAGAAAGTGAAAAGTAAGGATCAAATATAATATGAAATGTGAAATATCTAAATCTACTGCTTAGCTAATGCTGTTAATGAGTATATGGACAAACATCTTAAGTATCTAGATCATACAGGTTACACCATCTGATCTGTATCCAACTTCTGTACCCCATCATGACTGTAAGCATCTGAGTACGATGCATGTATGAGGACTGAAGTAAAGTATAACGTATGAGTCCATTGTCCATGTTGTCATGTTGATCTTTAACTTGGAGTATGCATCTAACTACTAGAGATCTCTTCAATGATGAGGTGTGAAAGATTTGACCACTAAAGTCTAATCCAAGCGATTTAGTAGATGCTGCTAGTGATAGGTGCTTTGGAGACAGATTGTCCCTAATGCTAAACTCAGCCTGTCGTCACCTTCGATTCCTACCTCACCCTCGTCTTCGCGATTGATGGTACCTCTTTGCAAAGGATCATGAGTAGAAAATGGCTTTGTATGGAGAGAATATGAATGTAGGAGAACTTTTAGAGAGAGAACAACTTTCTAAAATGAAAATCAATGAGGAAGAAGAAGGTTCGGTGGATTTTATTTACTCCCCCTCAAGAGGCAATTTTGTAACTTGAAGAGGTGACTTTGGTTCAATCCTAAAATCATCTCTTAATTATCATTTTCATGGGAATATTTTCCTAGGAATGACATTTTTTGGATTTTTTTTTCTTTTTTTCTTTTTCTTTTTCCCATCAAGATCACACCTTTAAATAAATAAAGTTTTTTTTTAAAAAAAAATCCTAAGCAAAGCAAGTAGGAATTAACTATATAAATATGGTAATACTATTATTTTTCTCTTTCATTCTGTAAAACATAAGACCATACATAATTTCATATACATACACACGTACGTATATGTATATATATCTGCTAAAATTTTTCTACTGCAAATTTCCCTGTTTTTACTTTATTTTTTATTTTTCATTGAAATAATCCTCCATTAATAGTGTTTGAGAGAGATAGAGAGACCGACAAGATGGGGTATCATAGGAAGAGGAAGAGGAAGAGAAAGAAGAAGGGTAATTACGAGAGTGATCTTATTCTATGTGATCACAAGTTAGTAGTCTTTCCTTCTTCCTCTTTTCTTTCTATTTTTCTCTCTCCCTTTTTTCTTTTTAGTTATAGTAAAAGAGAGAGAGAGAGCCATCACGATTTTCAAATATTTTCAGTATGCGTGCATGCATACGAGAAGAACTTAAAAAATAAATAAATAAATACAACAACAAAGTAGAAAAATATTTTCCCATTTTTTAAGTTTGATTTTTTTCCTTTAGAAATATGTGGGAAATTTTGTTGGAATTATTATGATGAGTAGATTGTATCTAGTATCTATTGAGTGAAATGAGTGCAAGTTGGATATAACATTACTATATGATTCTCTAATCCTTATCTTTTAATTATTCCATTTTTGATTGATTTCTATTGTATTAAAATATAAGTAATTTTTTGATAAAAAATAATAAGTAATTATAGACGGTAATTTCAAAAAAAAAAATTTTAATTTCGATAAGCAATCAATTCAATTTCCTCCTTGATTGCTTGCTAAACTAATAATGAATGATTGAATAGTTTTCTCAAATGGTAATGTTATATCGCTTTTCAAACCGAAAATTTTTCTTATAATCACAAAACTATATAATATGATTTAAAAGTATCTTTTCCAAGATTTTAGTTTTTATAATCCAAAAGCTCAATTTCAAAAATAAAGAAGCTATGCATACATAAAACAAATATAAGTAGTGCATTTGTTATTTACTCTACACATAGTATATGATATAATATTTATAATCTTGTGTAATGTTATAATTCTATATAGTATATCATGCATGTTTTGGTTTATATATACAATATTTTTTGTTATATATATATATATAATATTACTAAGTTTCTTACATGTTACATATAGATATGACAATTACAATATTATATAGTTAGTAAATAACATTGTGACGCTGTTTGTGTGTTTGTTATTGTTGGGAAGGAGGCTTGGAGCGCACTTAATCTTCTTGTCAATATGCAATTGTTGTCAAGTGTAGGGACAATAACACTATGTTTAGATGGAAGCAAAAAAGTATAGAAGGAAGAAATTTGAAAGTAAATTATGTGTATATTATATTTGTATTTATATTATATTATATATTTTTAAAAGAAGAAAATAAAAAGGAATTAATTAGGCAACCATAAGTTGTACGGAAATGAGTCCATCTTTATAATTGAAGAGAATCGGTGAGAAATTAATATAAAATTATATTTTACACATAAAGAAAAATAATAATTTTTAGATATTGGTACTTTTATGATATTTTAATAATATTTAAGAGTATATTACAAAGATGAGCTAGAATCGTATTATAGGATAACAGTATACTTTCTCTTTTTATTCTTTCCAATTATTTCCTTTTCAAATTCATTTCTTTCATTATTGGCTTAAACCTAAACAACAGCAATTAACCACAGCTCGTGACAATTTTGAAATCACAACCGTATCATAAATAGAGAAACTTAAATCAAGATTACACCATTTAAATAAATAAAATAATTTTTTTTTTAAAAAGAAAAACCTTATAAATTACTCTTTCATGATAAGACCTTACACAATTTCATACTCACACATGCATCGGAAGAGGAAGAGAGTGAAGAAAGATAAGTACGAGACTACAGATGATTGGTGTTTCGTTTGCAAAGATGGCGGTAATCTAATTCTATGCGATCACAGGTCAGTATTCTTTTCCTCTTTCTCCTTTTTCTTTCTGTCTTTTTCTTTTTCTTTTTTTTTTTTGTTTTATTATAGTAAAAATAAAAGAGAGAATCACGATTTTCAAATATCTCGATTAGGTACATGTGCTGTATGAACTTTTCAAAAAAAAAAAAAACTTTTTTTTTTCTTTGGGTATCCAGCATGCACTGTTGCATAGATTTCGTGGTCCCCACGTTTCCATCCATTTCTTAAATTGTTTGTGTTCTCTCACGGGTCAATGCTGCTACCTCTCCTGCTACCTTGACTGTACTGTATAATTTCCCGTTTGAATTATTATTATGATGAGCAGTTTGTAGCTAGTGTTTATTGAGTACAAGTGCCATGCATTTGGATACCTTTCTAAATTTTCTTATTCATCCTCGTGAAACTTATAATCGTATTTTAAGATTATAAAAAGGATTATGATATAAAATATTTAAAAAATTTTAACTATTGATCTATAAAAGAAAAATTCTGCTATACATCCGTGCCTCTTGGATTTTGGACATTGTGACTATCGGTAAGATCTGTGGAGTCCACCTAAAAATTATTTTCATGACGTCAGCTGCGTAGAGTTTTGATGACGTTGTTAAACCTTTGAGCATATTATAGAGTTACGATACTGTTAAACCAGAATAGACAAAACATTCGTACTGTATACTTTTTATTTCCAAAAACATTTGCTGTCAAATATTTCTTAAATTATTGTTATTAAAAATTTTCAAGTTTAGCACTATGTTTGGGTGGATGGATCTAAAAGGGAATAAAAAGGATAAAAAGTTGGAACCTTAGGTATTTTTCTTGACAAAGGTGGATGTATATGCGATTTTAGTAATTCCTATTTCTCGGAAATATTTCATTATACTAATAGCTTCAGTGTTTATTTGCTTTGAATACTAAATTGATTACAGCTTCCAGTGGCATAATAAAAATAAATTTTAACTGCATAATGGAATGCATGATGCTATTACAACATGGGCTTTGACAATTTCATGCATGGTATAGTATTTGTCATGCAATCCAGTTCCAGGAATGGTATTTCACGAGCCCTAATAACCACACGCACTGCATGTTTTGTATGTATTTATGTCATGGAGAGGGACCAATAATCATTCTAGACTAGACAATTAATTAGTGTAAAATCTACACCGAATCTACCAGTTTCGACTTTTAGATAACTTCGGTCACGAAACTAAACTTAACATGTTAATAGAGCGTGGGTTTCAAATTCGAATTTCTGCATTGTTATTGTCGAGTAATAAATATGAAGCCGTATCAAATCTATAAGTTTAAAATTTTGGATTAAGCTTATCTTAATTATCGCGCATATCAAGTGATTGGTGGATGAGACAGCCTAAGTTTATGCTTGCATTGCCTGGAGATATTACAATTGAATACAATACATCTTGAGTTATGTTCATAAGAAGAATTACTTCAAAATCGGGCATTTTAAGTTTATATTACTCACTACGTCTGCCTTATTGCAGGAACTGTCTTAAAGTTTATCATCCCGATTGCGTGGGGAAGGACAACTCTTTGCAAGAAAGTGGGAAATTCTGGGCTTGTGGTAAACATTTAATCTATTATGCACTCACCAACGTGTATTGATCATTGTTTGCCTTGCCCTTCTTCACTTTTTTTAACCCATAAATTGGATATACCATGAACGCGCTACAAAATTTGCTGATTCCCCAAATGTTATCTTGCTGTAAATGACATGATATGACTATCTTTTATGATATTGTGTTCTGGTTGAGCTGAAATGTCTTTCAGATCCTAGATGCTGACACTCGAAGATTAATCTTTTGTTATTGAGAGCTCTGCTCCGGATATCAATCCTTGAATGATGGATGAACATTTTGTCCATTTTTAGCAGACTGATTTGCAAATTTTGTTATTTGATTTAAATGTTCCTCTGTGACCTTCTTAAATAACCTTCTACATCGCATTCGATTTCTGGGATATGCTATTTGATCAGATCTTATGGTTCCGTATTTCAGATAGACATTCATGCTTCATCTGCGGAAGATCCCCCAAGACCTATTGCTTCTGCTGTCCAAATGCTGTATGTGGGCGCTGTGATAGCGCTTCTGTTTTTGCATCGGTCAGAGAAAATGGGGGGTTCTGCTGTGATTGTTTGAAACTCATACTTCTTATTGAAGAGGATGTGGATTACAACTCCGATGGGGTATGTGGAGAGAAGATAAGTGTGTAAATTTATGCAGGAGTTCTCTTTGTTATTGCAATTCAACATCATTACCATGAATTGTCCGTTCAAGTGCCAAATTGAGATTGTGCTTACGGTTATTTTTCATGATTCTGTTCATACAAGTTATATATGCTTCACTTAGAAGGTTGTTTGCCTTTACTGTTTGATGCAGGAAAAGCTAGATTTTAAGGATAGAGACACATACGAGGGCTTGTTCAAGGAATATTGGGAGATTATAAAGGATAAGGAATGCTTCACTTTGGAAGATGTATATTCTGCTGATACTCTGTTGCAGAAAGGAAAAAGTGGTAAGCATGGCTCTAATTTGGATGACGAGACGTACAGCGGTGAGGATGGAGATGAATGGTCATATGATGATGGGAATAGCATCTTGAAAAAGAGAATCAGTAGAAGTAAGAGATGTGCCATCCAAGAGTTTGAAGGATGGGGGTCGAAAAGACTCATTCAATTCTTAAATTCCATTGGAGAAGACACGAGCAAAGAGATCTCACGATTGGATGTGGAGTCGATTATCTTTAAGTACATTCGTGAAAACCAACTTTATCTCCTTGGATCAAAGCGAAAGTTTAGATGCGATGAAAGGCTGCATTGCCTTTTTAGGAAGAAGACGATGAACAAGTACAAAGTCTATAAACTTCTTGAACCTCATTTCAAGGATTGCGTAGAGATTTCTGATGGTGGTGATGACAACGAGAACGAGGATGGAAATCCAAATATTTCAAGTGGATTAGATGGGATTTCTAATGGGTTCAAACGGCAAATAACGTCTAGAAAAATAGAGAAACCAAAAGAAGCGGAAGTAATTCCAGAGTTTCGGGAGAGCTGCTTTGCGTCGGTGACCGCTGCTAACATTAAACTTATTTATTTAAGAAGGAGCATGGTGGAAGAGCTACTAAAGCAATCTGATAGCCTTGAAAGCAAGATAGTGGGAAGTTTCGTGAAAGTTAAAAGAGATCCTATGGATTGTCTCTCCAGAAATTTATACAAGATTGTGAAAGTCACAGGTGGAAATTCTATCCATTTTGCAGTATCAATTTCATAGTTGGCTGTGTTTTGAAATGTTATAATCTTTGAAAAGAACTTTGAATATCAAGCCTTCTGTATCTCCATTCCTTTTTCTACCCCCCATCTATTTCTTTATAAGTACCAAACCTTTTCAGGTACAAGGAAACCATTGACAAGCTGCGATGTCAAAGGAGAGGTTCTCCTGCAAGTCTGGGACATGCATATTCCTAAGGAGGTTAGCATTACAAAGTTGTCTGACATAGACGTCTCTGAGGTAAGCTAATTTTAATGAATGTAGTTATGCTGGACACATGAAACATAGAAAAATAAACAAAGCCAATAATGGAGTCAGGGACACCTTCTGACTCTTGTTGTAGATACTTTTATTGGAAATGTGGATTCAATCACAGATTCAGTCTAACATCTATTTTTCGGCGTCCATATGTATATCCAATTTAAGTGTCAGATTTTTAAACATTATCAATAGTCTGCCTCATCCTCTTTGACATGTCTCCAAATATAGAATTAACCTCTTGATTTATTTTTGTTTGTGCAATGTAAGAGTTCATCATCACAGACAGGCAGCTTATGGCCAATCCAAGCAAGATAAATTTTGTGTTCCTTCTCTTTTTCTCTTGCCATTTCTCACGAACTTGTTATGATTTGCATGGAACTTGACATTTTATAACTGATTTTTGTCCATCTTGGATTAAATGGCTTACGATTTGATCTCTATTATTGCTGTACATTTATAATGGCAATAGTGCATCGTTGACCAGTTTCCTTGGCTGGAAAGGTTGTCATACATAAGGAAGAAAATATTGGACTTTGTCCTGTCGACTTAGGGTGGAGTCACCTTGTTGGTGATGGGACACGTATTGCACTTATTTAGTTGGATATGGATTTTATTGCTAATATTTTAGAGTGTTCTGTATGTAATTCAGCCATTCAAATAGCATATTGATAGACAAGCTTCGCTGACACTTGCATGGCATAATCCTGTTTGCAGGAAGAATGTGAAGAATTGAAGCAAAAGGTGGAACAAGGCTTCATTAAAAAGCCTACAGTGGTGAGTCTTACCTCTCAGATCACCATCATGCTTTTCGAGAGTAAGAAAATATTGAAGTTGTGGCTTTTTATTCTTATTTATACAAATGAAGCCATACATTTGAGGGAAAAGGGTGAATAACAAGAAAAAGGGAAGTAGGGTCACTTCACCCCACTGCGCAATGCTTTTTATCAAATACTAACTGAAAAGAAAAAAATTTCCCAAATCATTTGTGCCGATGACTAAGATAAAGTTTCATGTCCTTTACGTCAATAAGATTAGTATAAATTTAATACTGATAAAATCATTTGTTTTCAGGTCCGTTTGTTTTTAGTTGAGATTTTCATTTGACTGGGGCTAGTATCTACATTTCCTGCATAAATATGATCACTTGACCCTACTACATAGACGACGACCTCTACTTAGAGCTCCAGCGATTGGAATCATAACTTAAATCGAGAAAATATATGGAATTGATCATCTGCAGTTGATGCAAATTGTAGTTGCTAGCCTTTGGTTTCGACCTAGTGCATCATTTTTGTTTCATCTATAAATTATTTGTTGATCTGAAGTACTCCCCAGCCTTTTATTTACATCATCTAAAATGATATAGCATTGCAACATTACCTAGCTTAATTATCATGGAAATGCTGCCATTACATTGAATCTATGTTGATAGGTGGAGCTTTGGGAGAAAGCGAAAATTCTTCACGAGGATATAACAAGGAATGTAAGTGATCCTTATTCGAGTAGCTTTTCAAATATCTTTTGTGATAGCACACTAGCAATTGCAGGTTGAAATTGCAAGATTACACCTCCTCCTCCTCCTCCTCCAATCCCTCCTTCCCTCTCTTTATATAATATATTTTCATTTATGGTAAATCTAAAATTTGGAAGGTGCTAAAAGGGCCAACCCCATCAATCTACTATCCCTAACTCGTATTGCTGATTACTCATGGTTTTATATGATCCTGCTGTACATTGTGTTCCTTGGCAATCTTACTTAGATGAAGTGCTCTGATGGTAATTTTAACGTGTGTTTCCTTTTAGTGGATTGAAAAGGAGCTCGTTCGACTGCAATGTTGCATTGAACATGCAAATGAGAAGGGATGGAGAAGAGAATATCCTTTTAGAAAATTTTTTTCCATGTTAATTGAAGCTTACTCTTGATATATTATACTTACTATGTTCCTGGTGTGTACCTTAACCCGAATCTGCTTGAACGTTGTTTCAGTATTTAGATCAAAGATCATTGCTCAGTAAACCATCCGAACAGGAACGACTGCTAAAGCAAGAGCCTAAAGTGATTCCTGAGCTTATAATGCTTAATCCTGCTTCTGCAAACTCCTTAGAAAATGTTGAAGAGAAAAGCAATGGCTCCCCGCAATCCATTCTCGAGGGAAATCCACATTGTCCAGCCACCGAGCAGAGGCAAAATCTCTGTGCCTGATCAGGAAGGAGATATCATAGGCTTTATAGATAGATTTTTTATGATTCGAGTCTCAGAATTGGAACTCATTAGCATTTGAAGATGATGCAGGGTTCATATTTTGTTCTTTTTCTTTTCTTTTTTTGGATGGTGTATAAAATGCTAGCTTTTGAACCCTGCTATAGTTAGTTACCTGCTCCTTGTAGTGCTAACATTTGAATCCTACAACAATTGTGTGCTCATTATTGTCTTGTCTTCAACAAAGATTGCAGCAAGTTTTTCTTAGCCATAGTCTCTGTCTCGAGTTTATGATAATATTTACTTCTTAAGTCTTACATATTGGGGATAAGTACCTTAGAACTCCTCTATAAAATTTTCTTCCTGCACTTTTCTGGAAAGAATAGTATGAACTTTCCACCGGCAAAAAAAGGCTTCTTATTCAGAAATGGAGAATATTGTAACAGGGCATTGAGTGTTCAATTAGATTACTACATTGATCATAAAAGGAGAGATGCGATACTTGATAAAAATAGTAGTTATTAATCAACAAGAGACATAAGAGTTACTATATAAAGATTTATTAAATAATAAATATGGAGAGGTTCGCTCAGTTACTTATTTATGTGGGGTTCTAAACGTTTTTAATGATATGAATAATTTAGAATATTATAAAGATTTGAATCTTTGGATCGTTGGATGAGGATTACTTCATTAGTTGGCACAAGAATTTTTGTTTTACTAGTTACTATTGTTCTATGTACATCTTGGTATGCTTAGATGGCAAAATCAAACTAGATTTTAGAGCAAGATTTGATAGGTAGTAGTCCACAAATTGGAAATCATTTATCGACCCTTTTTTATCCTTATTTTTGAATTCATTTTGCTAATTCATTTAGTTATTTTAATAGATGGTTTTCCTCATTTGGGACGATTTTCCATTGTTAAATTAATAAAATAGTATGGATGGTGTTATGTGAATACAAAATAATCTTAAATATACTAACTATTTCATTATTTACCCATTGCCTGAAAGGGACAGAAGAAACATCCTCCTTGAATAATTTCTAATCTATACCATGATGGACCATTTGATAGTTGGGCTTTTGACCTAATTTAATGTTGTGGATCGAATTCTTATTTCGATGACAAAGTTTAGAAAATCAGGCCCAATTAGTGATGTTTTAGAGAGATTTGATTTAGTAGGCTCAAAATAGAGGTCACTAAATTGGATTTTTTGCCCTTACCCTTGCTTAGTTATCTTGTGTTGGAAAAGTAAACTTGAAAATAGCATTTCTTAGCTTATTTGGGCTTCCTTTAGTTTTAATGGGCCTTAAGGAAGCTTAAGAATGATTAGGCTTATTTGTTACAATAGTAGATTTCTTTAATTATTATAAACCCTTAAATACATGCAAACTGATGATGGTTAAAGGAAAAGATAAGACTTCATTGATAGAGCTTAACCTTAACCATCCATCTTGGAGCTATTCGACCAATAAGATTGATCTTTAAGTTTTATAAATAGAAAACTTCTTTTCGTTTTGATAAGTTTTGAGCATTGGCTAACTTGAGAAAAATGTCAACGACTTGTTAAGATCACTCTATAGAAGATCATGATTAAAAAAATCAAGTTTGATTTGTTTTTGCATGTATTTATTTGAGATACTAAATTTATCTATTTTTCTTTTCATGTCTCTTCCTAACAACATCATTCTTTATGTCATGAGCTCATAATGTCTTCTAAATTAACCTTTACTAACTACACTGATCTGGCTACACATATACTAGGATTGGAACCTAGATAAAGTTCTAACTATCTCTTAAATAAAAAAAAAAAAAGAAAGAATGGGATCTTAGAGGATTCCCATAAAGTTCAATTTTTTTTTTCCAAATTAGATGATTATTAATTTCCTCCTTCGTGTTCTCTATCTCTGTTCATTCTATTTGAGGAAATGATAGAAAATAATCGATTTTTCATTTAGTTGTTAAATCTCTTACTAATGGAATTAAAAGAATCTCTGAATTAATCAGAAGATTATACAATAAGAGCTTTAAAATGAAGGCCGTTTGTTGCATCTCTATGATATTTTATATTTGGTATACAAAAGCATGATTTGATAGGTAGATCTATTTAATAATTATTTTGTGTTCTAGAATTAGAAAAAGATATTTAAAAGAAACGGCTCTTAAGTTGTGACTACGAGTAACCCGTTTTCGTAAAGGAATGAAATCTCATTTTTTTGAAATATTCTAGGAATAAGAAAATGGAATATGAATATCAACTAATTATTGGAGTTAAAGAAAAAAAAAAGGAAATAAAAACAGATCCACCATTCCAGTTACATCACTATAGAACTCCGGTTATACCTTTTCTTTTGTTTAAAAGACAGGAAGGAAGGAAAAAAAAAATAAAAAACATATTTTGGAGGCCGTAGACCCTATATTAATTATTTCCTTACATTTAGAGAGAACTCGAAAGGGATTCAGATAAAATTGTTTTTTACTCTTAGAATAAAACTACGTTTAGATTATGGAAACTTTTATAGTAAGTAAAATTTACAACCATGTTATCAACTTTCCTTTGTTTAATTTTTTTTTTTTCAATTCTAATTATAATTTCCTTCCTCGCTTTCTTCCCCTTTGAATTCTTTCTATTTCCATTTATTCATGTCGGATCCTTCCCGATTTTCTGACATAAAATTTTCACGCTGAAGAAGGAAGTCACACTCTAATAACCTAAAAAAAAAAAAAAAATTAAATAGTATTAACGTGTTATTTTAATCGATGAGTAACATGTAGTATCGATTATGTTTTTATATATTAAAATTTTAATAATATTTTTATATTACTTATCAATTTATATAATATATTAATATCATTAAAACTTTAGTAATATGTTAATATTAATAAAATCTTTTCTTTTTATTTTCATAATATCCACCATTCCTCCCAAGTGAACAACAATTAATTTCAGCTCTACCGCTAACTCAATCTATATCTCCGGAATAATTATCGACATAGATACTTAAATAATCCTTGCATTTTCAGTGATATAGAGAGAGAGCATAGGGTATCAAAAGAATAGGAAGAGCATGAATGAAGAAGGATAAGCGTGGGGCTTAGGATGATTGGTGTTTCGTATGTAAAGACGGTGGTGATCTCATGCTAAGAAGACATTGATTTTTTATTATATAATATCAGATTACTACTGTCTTTGCGGCGAAAGCACTAATTATCCAAATATTATCTTAATCATGCAATTAATATTGAAGAATATAAAAGATACGAAAAAAAGAAGTGAGATATAAGTTGATCTACCGTGGCAATAATTATAGATCTTTTATATATTAAATTTTCATTTATTTTTTTATCTATCCTGTACATATTCCATTTCGGCAGCTATTGAAAATTGTGCTCTGGATGATTTTGTTGAAAAATTAATGCCTATCAGTTGTAGTGTTTCTGATGCTATGAGCATGGAACATCCCATACCATCAAAATAATGCGAAAATGAGTAAAATGTTGAATTGAATCATGTCACATTTTGTACTTAGCTGTTTATTTTCCAATTCCAGTTGAAAGCTTTCTTTACTATGTACTTCAAAAAAAAAAAAAAAAAAAAAAGAAATTGAAAAGTTCAAATCAAGAGAACAAATTAGTGTGAACTTTTGTACAACTGCTGCTGTCTGTGTCATTTTTAGACTCCAAGTTTAATACTAGGTTTGCAGGGAATTGAAAGGAAAATATCCAAAGAATGGAAAATTGGAACCCTAGGTTTTATCCTTTATTCTGAAAGATGAAGTTATAATTAATGTTGAAATTGAAGAGATTCTGGAAATGAATCTTTCCATTGGGCTCCCAAAGAAGAACAACTCCAATCTTTAAGAGAAATCTTCTAAAATGACAAAAAGAAAATAATAATAATAATAATAATAATAATAACCTTATGAGATTGGAAAAAACAAAATCTCAAATTGTTAAGATTAATCATACAAGGATATTTTTTACATTCGAAATAATATTGATTGATCTTCTTTCATTTCACTTTCTTGGTATATATCACAAAATATCATAACATTTTTCTTTCATTAAATCATGGTTTAACTCTCTCTTTTTTTTTTTTTCTTTTTAAGGAAAATGGTTGGGACCACACACTAGCAATCTTTATAAATTTTTGAAAAATTTTCATGTGAAAACCTTAATACTCAATTCACGGTTGAACTTTGTCAAACTTTACATTCATGTCCCAACTTTTAAGATAATTTACCGGTATCATCGTCCAAATATAACTAACTATATATATATATATTTGTCAACTATAGAAAATGTGCTATTTAAACTCTAATATATTCTGACAGAAGATTAATGATAATATCACTAAATTATAATGAATTTAATATTAATTTTCTTAACTCAAATTTAACTGTATCATATAATTATTTTTAAGTAATTGTATAATAAAATTCTCCATTTTTCCTACTGTGAGATGAAAATTTAAGGGAAGGTGGTGGTAGAGCTGTCAGAGGATCATCACCTCATCCAATGACGTATTATTGACAAATCAATCTTTTTATTTTTTTTCAAAGTTCCGTTACGCAATCTCAATTTCCTTAAGACGTGAAGTAGGATAATTTTAGGTTCTTCACGACAGCGCGCAATACTTTTTTTTATCAAATTCAAAGATTAAACGCCCCTTGCAACCTTGGGTCAAGCGGGACTATAGCTGAGTTTAAACATATCAATAAGCAGAGAAAAATAAATTAACAAAAATTTTTCTACTAACACAAGTGAATTAAAAAATATCTACCATAAAAATTGAGTGTCTGCGCTCGAACGGAATAGGCCCAAATTCCCTTGAAGGGTATTGCACCAAGAGTCGCTGTTGATGAGTCGGTTTGTTTGGGAATGGAGACAGTATATTTTGTCAAGACTAAATACAAGCAAGAGACTAATAACAATCAAATACTGCAAGATTAATGCCCTTTACGTACTATAAATACCAAATAGAAAGTGCAGATCTGGAATAACATGATATGACTAATAATGGGACGTAAAAATAGTAGGCTAGGTTTTTCGTAAGTCTAACCGTCATAGGTGATTGATTTTTGAGTGAGCCAGTGCAAGCGGTAGATTAGGTAACCCAATTGGTAGATCTGGGTTGTGTTTTCAGAAAACTGAAATGCACCTATACCTTTATGCTTTTCTAAGGATTAATTAGAGGGTTGATTGCAATTACGTCCCAATAAACTATTGTTGAAGTGCGGATAAACCTTCATCAACTTTTAATTTATAAACTTCAATTTTTCACAAATTTGAGAAATGTGTATGTGCATTCTAATTGTCACTAATATCCTAAAGTCGCCAATATATTCACGTATTTGAAAATGTGTATTTGCAATTTTTTTTTTCTTCCTCTCATTGTTGTTATCTAACAATATCCTTTAGTATCTTTTTCAAAAGGAACAAAACTCTAATATGAAATGTATTTCCTAATAAAATAATAATATAGATATTTGTATTTAATCTATTGTCAGGGCTAAAAAAAATTAAATTAAAAATTTAAAAATATAGCTGGTGATGGTGGTAATCACAACTATATCTCCCAAGTCAACTTGAAGTTGTCTTTCGACCACGAACAATAAAAGAGTTGGACAAAACTCCCTATGGCTAAACTAATGAGGACCCTTCAACATTCAAGTTAGTAAGAAGAAAGATATGTTGCAAGTAATAAAGAATAATAAGAGTAAGTTTCCAAGAGAGGACAGAATATAATAAGTACCGATCCTTTTACCTAAAGATCTTACTCTTATTTATAGGTTAGAGTACTTATCATTGATGATACGTATTAAATGCTAGTTGGCTGGTGTAAGATCTAATGAAGTGGCATTATCAGCACCCGATGGGACATTCTTCCCTTTATTAGTTGGTAGAGATTGGAGGGATGGGCCTATCCCATCAGTGGTGGGTGGCTACCTTAGTTTGACGGCTAGGTAATAGGCTTTGTGATAGGTAACCAATCAACATTAAATGAAGAGAGAGCAACCAAGTAGTGGATGGGGTAAGTGCTTGGCTCGTAACTTGATGGCCTCTTTGGTTGTAGTCCTTAAAGGGAATGAGAGTGACGTAGATAGTGGCTAGGTATGTCTAGGATGTCTGAAGGCCTTTCAAGTAGAAGGAGGGGCTTGCACTTGCTTAGGACACATATGGGCATCTTAACGGGCTCACATGGTTTGGGCCAAGCTTCTTGAGGACTTGTAAGGCCTTGGATAGGCATTTAAGTAGGCTTATGGTAGGAGTTAACTGTCAGCATTTCCAACCCTTTACCCCACCTAAACACTCTCTTAGCCATTTGGCTAGTAAGGAGAGTATTGATGCTTTTAGGCTTAGGAAGGGCTAAGCCCGTGTTGTTTGATGGCCAGGACTAGTTGCATGGGGGTTGTCCTTCTGGAGGCAATCTTCTAAAAGTGATGATTAACTTGACCATTGGTAGTCGACTCTTTGCATGACTGGTCCTTCCTAATGCTTGTGTTACTTCCAATGCATAGTGACGGTGCTTTGTAGAACGTCTTATACGCGTATGTAATTGATTGCATGGCGAAACCATTACTTGGCATTAATACTTGTCTTTCTACTATCATTTCTCTTCGACCATTAGATGGGTTGACAAGCGATACGTAAACGGATGGGTTTTTTCTCCATTTTATTATATAAGGGTGTTATGGGGACCATCTTCTTCCATTGTGTCTTGCTTTGACTTTAGTTCTTGTGTAACCTTCTTCCCTCAATGAGCAAGGCTTAGGTAATCCTTCTAAGCGAAATATTGTTGAGGTTAGGGTACTATTACTGGTGGAGCCTATGGGCACTGATTAAAGGGTGTAAAGTGTTGTTTAGTGACATAGGGTTGCTTGTGAGCACCGATTAGGGAGTATATGAAGGTTAGTTCCCCTCCTGGCTGACAGTTCATTGTCCTTGCCATGTCATCAGGTGCCTACGCCATTAATTTCTAAGTTTCTAAACCATATGTTTGGGTAATTCCTGATGCAAATGGTGTTTCTAACCTTAAGAAAGGAAAACTCTAATTGCTTGGGGTTTTCTAACCTTCAACAACCAAAGGACTCTTAGGGGCCTTGCAAGGCCTTGAGAACATGGTTAGCCTACTTGTTTTCTTCGCCTTACAATTGTTGTTCCTATGAGCTTTGAGCACTTAAGTGTCTTCTATGGGCTCCATAGCACTTTTTTGGCTGAGTCTTCTAAGAGGTCGAGTGACTCTTGGTTGCTTGCAAGTATGAGAGTGACTTCCTCTTGGGGTCTACGTGGTAGCACAAACTTGTCGTTGGAATGACTTACTATTATGGCTTTGCTTTGCTTTGCAATGACTATGATGCTAGAGGAGGAGCAGAAACCGCTATTCTCCGAAGTCCCTATTCATTTGCTTAAGGTAGCTCAGGTTGAGCATGGTTTGTTGGTTCAAATAGAGAACCTAGTTAAAGTTACGAATCGATTGACCTTGGTTGGGGCCCTTATTTTATGCAAGCTTAGGATTGTACACAAACCAGATTAGGAAGACCATTTGTCGAAGCCAAATTGAAGTTACAAGCTCGAGGATTAGTGTTGAGCAGTAGAATAGGAAGGTTATAGGATGCCTTAATGTAATTTGTAGTCTTCACTTTGTTGTTTATTGCATTGTCATGTATTTAGGGCTAGTATGTCAGCCTTTAAACTTTATAATAATGCTTGAATCAATAAAAGTTAAAGTTCTTCATGTACTTGCGTGCTTTTCTACTTTCTTTCTTCTCTGTTCTGCTGCTCATTCTTTTTGTATTTGTCTCGATCGTTGTGAAGTGCTCAAGGTTGAGTGCTTCAGACCGTGGAGAGTTCGCATGGCTCTCGCTTAAGGTTGAGCACTTCAAACTGTGCAGAGCTCGTATTAGTATACGCTTGGTCCTGGCTTTCTAACGTACTCAAGGATTCGAATGTTGATTGTTCTGAGATGACTATTGAATTGATCGATGTGACTATTAAGATACTTAAGGGCCTTGAAAGTCGTGCACAATTAATGCCTACGCATGCTTGTGCCTTGTTAATAATCCGCTTACTTGCGCAATATTCGGTTATTGATTCAGAAATCTCAATACAATCTCGCTCAGGGTAGTAGTTGTTAAAACAATGTTTTGCTTAGCTTGGTCACACTATGTAAGGGCTTAAGACAAATTGTTTTTCACTCTTTAGTCATTACTTTGCCAAAATTGCTCTAGAGCATTTCTTGCTTCATCAACATATTTCTTCTTTTGCTTTCCTTCCATTTCCTTCTATTTTTCCTTCAACTTCTCGAAGATGGCTAACTAGTAGTCCAAGAGAAACCGTTTTGAAGGTAAGGCAGGCATAAGCTTCGACTAAAGGGATGAGCCAATCCCTATACCCCTCGAATAGACAGAACGGCATTGTTATTGACTAGTAAAGGAAAGGGCATTGTTACCGAGGTAGAATACATCCATAAGGAAGATTGATGGTTGAGGGTTTGTGAGGAGGTGGGTCACAACACGAATGCGTGGGAAGTTTGTTTGCCTAAGAAGGGTGCTCAAGCTTGTGATTATAGTAGGGGATAGGTGCTCCTTCTATATGGATTAGAAGGTAGTGGAGATGGGGATGTAGTTGCCTTTTATGAAATTTTAGTTGGACATGTTTAGGTACTTTCAAGTAAGCTCGGGTCGCTCCATCCCAACACCTAATAGATATTAGGCTGTATTTGTCTTTCATATGAGAAGGTTGACGGCTCAGTTGTTCCAATAATTTTTCCTACTAAAGAGGAACCAAGGCGGCTGGGTGTGCTGCACTAAATAGGGGGCTCTAAGGAAGTTGTTTCTTGATTGAAAGAGCAAAATTGATGAATAGAGGTATCAATTCTATGTTATAAGGGTGAGTTAGTACTAGGAAAAAGTGGGAAAGATGATATGGAAGTGCTGGGAAGAGAACACATGATCTCTAATACTACATGTAATCAAAGGGGTGAGTTCGAGCCATGAGATGGTTCAAAAGATAAATAGTAGCCGAAGATGTGAGTAGGGGGTTCTCGTGCATTAATGTTGGATATGACGCACCAATACCTCATACGTGCTTAGGTTATACTTGATATTATGCACAAGTGTGGCTGGAGGTCACTTGCCACTAGTTTACACTCATAATAGATTAAATAAGAGTAAACGAGAGTAACTTAGCTCATGTAAGAAAAAAAGGGAATGTGTGAATATCGATTGTATTAATTGTTACAATTATGAAAAATGAGTTCCTACTAGAAAAGGAAAGATACATAGTATATAGGGGTGAAGTTTTAATTTAGATAAAAGCATATTCGGTTGTAGGAAAGATAGTACGATGTTAGAAAATATGGCGTGCGTCAATTGTCTTTTTTATGGTCCCAATGGTACTATTTGCCAAGCAGAACAAGATCAGAACGGGTCAGGTTAAGCTTGACAACTCAAAAGTTCTAGATTAAGGAAAGGCTGGTTCTGGAGGTAGGTCCATTGTCAGGTCGGCCTGAGACTTTCGCCTTAGGGTCAAAGTAGGCTCGACTTCGATTGTGTAGTAGATCGGCAACATGCGGACTTAGTGCTTGGTCTTAAATTGATACATTGAGGAGGGGTTGCTTTGCACCAAATCAATCCCCTCAACAGTCCCTTAGATGAGGTACAGGGAAGAGTAGCTTGATGGGTTAGATTGGAGAAAGGACTGCTCCTTTAGGTTTAACTTTCCTAAGATAGCTCGGCGAACCATGTAGGTAAGTCCTCGACCTTGGGAGTGTGTGATTAGTCTGTGATCCTTATCATCCCCTTTGGGTTGTTTGAGATTTGGGATCAAATATGGCTTCGCTCCTTGTTGCTCTTCTTGGGAATAGATGAATGGAGATTAGCAACATTGAAAGAGTCAAAGACCCCGTAGTCTTCGGGTAATTCATCCTATATATATTTGGATTGATCTTCTGAAGCACTTTAAGTGGTTTATTGACCTTGGTAGATAATTTGTTCCTCCTTAAATTTGGGAATCATTCCTTACTGAGGTGGATCCTGACCAAATCACTTAGCTGAAACTCTCTCTTCTTCCGTCTTCAACCTTATCTCTTGAGCTTGTTAGTTCTATGACCTTTTGGTGCATTACTCTAATGGCCTTGCATCTCTTTACTGGCTAATCATCATCTTAGTTCAGATAGGGTATCTAATCCAATGGGAGCTTAAGGTTGAAGCCGTAAGCGGCCTCAAAAGGTAACATACTTGTTATATTATGGGCGGTCTAGTTGTAGGTGAACTCACTATGGGTAGGCATAGATCCCAATTAGCTATGTTTTGACCAATAGTACGGAGACTTGTTTATTCACTTGAAAGACTCTTTTGTCACTGAGCTAATGTAGTTTCTAAGATTTAAGGTAGGGTCTTGTCGGCAACTTCAATTTCTGGACCATGAAAGTATTTGTTGCATTGGTATAACTACCATTATCAACAATTAAGAGACACAATGACCCATTCACCTTACAACCAATATGGAATGGATTCTCACTTTGTTAATTTTCCAGTATAGGGATTACACTCACCGTTCTCCTTAATACCAAGGTGGCAAGCATAAAGTTACCTTTCTTACTATAGATGACTTTCTCTTCTTTGCGAAGTTTGGTTTGTCTAGTCTCTGTTAGCTCTTCTACTTCCTCATTAGTATAGTTTACCTCAATAGTTGGTGCCTTACCTTAGATCACCATGGTTCTTCTGTTCGGACATTGAGTCATTTGTCTAAATCCCTAATATTTAAAGCACTTTATCTCATTTGTCTTCTTCCCTAAGCTATAGCCCTTCTCAAACATCCTCAGGATCTCCTTCTCCTCTATTCGGATAGGTTAAGCAAGTCAGACCATAGTGACCTTACTTAGTTCCAATTGCACGGGTTTGATGAGAATAGGTTGGCTAGGGGTCGGTCAATTGACAGGAGCTCAGATCTTCCTGTTCGGTGCTACTCAATCCTCTAAGTAGCTCAGATTGTGTCATCAAGTGACCTTATATCTATTTTTTTTTTTTTTAGAATATCACCAATTTCATGCTTCAATCTACTAATGAACTGATATATAGGTTGGTCTTTAGGTTCAACAACTTCACATTGAATCATTGGCGTCTAAAACTCTTTCACATTTGCATTGACAATCAATCTTCCTTCCCTCAACTCTTGTAGCCTTTTGAAGTGTCTTGCAGATAATAACTTAGAACAAATCTTCTCTTCATCACTCTTTTCATCTCATTCCAACTCCTTACTTTACGTTCTCCTTCTCTTTATCAGGTAGCTTGTAAGTTATTCCACCACAGGGTAGTGTAGCGATTAAACTCTAACACAGTGAGTGATGTGCCTAGGAGCTTAGTTATCATTAGGACTTACCGTAAAAGATGAGAACCAAATGGATCCTTTAAAGTAATGAAGAAAATATAATGGAAAGGTCAGTACACTGAATGCAATAACTAACGTGAAGCTGCTCGAAGGATATGACTCACCTACGAACACAACACGACTTGGCACCTCACTTGATGTAATGCACAAGCTGATGCCAAGGTTCACCTGCTACTAATCTTGAACTACTTGGTAAGACTAGATAAGAGTATATGGAAATGGACTTGGAGAGGAATGTTTAGCAAGGACCAATTATATTTAAATTGTCTGATAGGAATTGTAGGATGATCTAGCTACAAAGAGAATGGATTATTTATAATAAGTCCCTAGGAAAACATTATAATTAAGGACAATTACAAAAAGGCATACATAAAAAGGAGATTTTTAGTACATACGAAAAAGAGTAAATAGAACAAATGACAAAAAGGGAAAATAGTACAAAGTCAGGTGAAAAGGATAGGTGACAACTCATCAATGGTCCCATACTAAGGAATCATTAGGTTCAAAAGTTAAGCTGGATCATGACATGGCGGCACTAAGTTGCCGAGATGGATAAGGAATGTTGTAAGTAGTAGTAGTAGGTCGAAAGAGAAGTATTCGACTAGTAGGAGCCTATGTCTCGATACTCTGTAGGAAGCTCTTGGTAACTGAAAGTCTAAGTAGGACTTGGTGTGTAGGGCCTAGGCTTTCATCATTTGGCAAAGAGTTCTTAGTAAGAGAGTAGTCGACATCGGTACAAGGGTTAGAGCAAAGCAAGGTGTACCCACCCAAAGCTCTCAAGGAGTTCAGCCATCATTCTACTATTTACTCTTTCTTGTCCTTAGCAGGTTGATGAAAGATAATTCTTATAGCAAGGGACCAGAGGCCTCTTAGGAGTATACGAGTAAGTGGGCTAGAGGTTAGTAATCCCTCAGCGATTTTGACTTTAGCATTATTAGGCACTTCGTGGCATTTAAATTGCTTTTCAATTTTATCTACTTAGTCTAGGTAGTCTTCAATATCACTACTTCCAAAAAAGCTTAGAATATGCATCCTCAGCCCTTTCACTTTAAGAGCTCGAACATTCCTCTCCTCGAGCTCATAATTTTCGGTCTATGATCCCTATTACTCCTTATGCATTAGATTTTCCCATAAAGTAAGTGAAGCCTGTCTATTCGTCGTTTATTACCCACTTGAAGAAAGAAGATGAGGAGCTAAGGAGTGGATCCTTGATATTACTTTGTGGAAAGCGCTAGGGTTTTATGTCGTAGTGACGGTAGACTTATATATGAAGGGAAAAATATTGTATGCCTAAGAGACAAGTATGGATGTTGCTGTAGTCAGGGAGGGTAGCCATTAGTATGCTGTCAGCTATGGTCTATGGAAGGCTTAGGGCTACTCTCTTCCATAGGTATGTTTTCTTTAACTTTTTTCCTCAAGTTGCTTAGTGCTTTTTTGTATTTGCAGCGTATGATTTTTCTGGAGAGGACTTCAAGAAGCAAATGATGCAGGTCTGGAAAGAGAGGTATTGTTTAAAGGGACAGAAGCTAGAAGAAGGGGATGGGCATGTTCGTGATGTGATTGTAGAGGGGTTTTTCTCAACTGATGAAGTTATTGATGTGGATAAGGAGATAGAGATTGGTCTTATCTTAAAGAAGAAGAAGAAGGTGGCTGACCTGAAGATGAAGTCTAAGAAACTTGCGATTAAAGGTTTAGAAGGCATTCCGACCAGCATGCCTATGATTGGTGTTGAAGAACGAGGGGTTACACTTGTGTCTAAGGAAGGTTTACCCAAATAGGATGTGCTTCGATGTTTCTGCTAGGAGGGCGTAGGGGTAAGTGTTGGTGGACTCCGTTACGCCCATTGAGGGTAGTTCGGGAGGACCTATTCCTGACTAAGGTAGCACTCGAGCGAGTAGCAGGGGCAGAGCATAGAGCTCTTAATAGACTTGGAAAAGCATCCTGGTGGTGAGGGAAGTTCTAGTGACGGTGGAGCCACAGACGGTGTGCAAGAGTCGTTTCCATCAGTGTTGCGCTTAGAGGCAAAAGTGGGAGTATATGTTCAAGAGAAGGTTCTCTTCATGAAAGAGTAGCCGCTAAATAAGGCCCATGCCAGTGGGTATAAGATAAGTCTTACAGTGAGTGCTTGCTGATGGCTTAGAGAGGATTAGGGGAGGCGATGAGCCTTTTTCATCATACTTTCATAAGAATGGGTTAGGATTTTTAATGAGGTTTGGTGTTAGGTTTTTATTAAATTGTACCCTTTTTATTTGCTTGTGTGTGTAGACATAACTTTGTGGTATTTGTTGTAGGTTGGTCGAGCAAGCAAGTAAGAAGGAAGTGAAGAGAGCAAGCGGTTGAAGCAGGGGGTGGCTGCTCTAAGGAGGGAAAATCTCTAGCTATTGGGGGAAAGCAATAATCGAGGAATTGAGAAGCTTCCATTGGAGCAGGATGTTGCCGTTCTTCAATCCAAGCTAGGTTGGTACAAGAAACAAGTTGAGGACTTAGATGCGAGGTGCAATGATGCGGACCACAACTAAGGATACATAAGGCCGATTACAAGGATGGGTTCAAGCTTATCAAAAGCTTGAAATGGGTGATAGGGAAATGTGTAAAAGAAAGGAAATGAAATGGGAAATAAGCAAACCCATAAACAACTCCAAAAGATATGATGCACCAATGAAACTTTTGAGGACTTACGGTACAGCTTGATATAACGCACGAGTTGGTTCAGTGAGGTTATTCGCCACCTAGCCTTACTTAAGGGTTACAATAAGAGTGACTTGAGAGTGAACAAATAATGTTTACGAAAGGAAAATATCCAATGTATTCATGTTTAAGAAGCTAAAATCAAGATCATCACTAATACCCCTTGTACATATAGCCGCACATCATCAAATTATCATTAATACATTGGATATTTTACTTTCGTAAACATCATTTATTCACTCTTAATTTACTTTTATCCTTACCCTTAAGTAAGGCTAGGTGGCAAATAACCTCACCAGATCAACTTGTATATCATATCAAGTTGTGTTGTGAGTCTTCAGAAGTTCCATTAGTACGTCATATCCTTTGAAGCTGCTCGTGGGTTTGCTTATTTCTCAATTCATTTCCACTCCTTTGTGCATTTCCCCATCACCCATTTCAAGCTTTTGGCAAGCTTAGACTCATCGCTGCGACCAGCCTTGTCTGTCTTTGGCTGTAGTTCACATTAGTGGATTTACAAGAAAAACGTTTTTCCAAATTACCCATGCAATTAATGAACCAAAGTTCATAAAACTGTTAAATTGGGTTTAATTTGAAAATTGATTTTAACATATGTATACTAGGCTTGTTAAGGCAATTCATTTCTAATTTGTTGGGAACAAGTGAACTATGGTTTAAATTCAGTTTAAGCTAGTATTCTTGTTTGAATTTTGGTTTAAGGTAGTTAATGGCATATATAAAATGGAGTTGGACTTAAAGTTGAGAGCAATTGCTAGCTTTGCTAGCAAAGGTACACATGATTGAAGTAGAAGACCTAGGTTCGACTTTGGTGGGAGGTAGTAGGGATTTCCTTTTTGAATTTCAACTTCAACACACCACATGGCAAATTGTAGAATCATGATGAAAAAAAAAAAACCCATGTGCCCCATTGATTTTTCACCCATTTTTTATTCGATTTCTTACCAAAATTTGTCAAATAAAACATATAATTAATAGACAACATGGAGTACTTTTGAATAGTACTCAATTTATGTCCAAATTCTTCCATTTTTAAGTCAAAATCAAATCCAAAAATTGAAAAAAAAAAAAAAACTTAAATGCCCACAATTTGCTTTGAGTTAATCTTACACTATTCATACTTCTATTGTAAAAATTGAAGCTTCTCATGGGCATTTCAAGTAAGGGTAAGAGTTCAAAATTCATTTTTAACTAATAATTAAACATTTAAATTCAACAAATTTCATTCAAATCAGTCAAAACCCATTAATGTCAAATTTCGAATTCAATTGCATTTGTGTACCTTCCATCTTCTTTTCAAATTAAAAAAGCATAAATAGGAGACCTTAGCTCATTTTGATCATCGACAATCATTCAAAACACTCTCCATGTCCATTTTATTTCACTTTCTCTCTTTAGCCAGACCCATTTCTCTTTCTAAAAAAACAACTTTTGTTTCAAAGTTTTCAAGAAAAACTATCATCACCATAAGCTCTATTGAGTTCAAAACCCCCAAAACCATTCTTTGTTTTCTTCAATTAAATTTAGATCAAACCTAATATTGACTTTCTTTATCTAGCCCACTATGGCCACCACGAACCACTACTCTTTGGACGAAGCCACTAATACGGTTAAGTTCGTGGCACTAAAAAACATAAGATCATATTCTCCATTCATCTTGAACCACCTCAATTGCCAATACCCAATGACCACTGCCACTTACTCATTCTTTAAGTACTACTAAGCTACCACCATTCACCTAAGTGTTGTCACCAATCTCATAATGGTACATTTCCTTACTCGAAATATCAATCAGAAGCCATCATAAGGTGTTGTTTGGTTGCTACATCTTCTCCTTCACTTTGACTTAAATTTGCTCTAAAGCTCTGACCTGATCCATATCCATACTCGACCCGTAAAGCATTTTCGTCCAGCCTTATCTCATTTTTCGGTTTATGTTGTATTATTTTTTTCTTTATTTATTTATTATTGTAAATTGTAATAGTAACAAAAACAAAAAAAAAATCCAAAAAGGGAAAGAAAAAAAATAAGAAAAGAAGGAAAGAGAAAAAGGATAGAGAAGCTAGTTTATTTATTTTCTTTTTTTTATTCAAAACATAAAACAAAAGAATAAATAATAAGAAAAAATTATAAACAAAAAAACAAAAAAAAAGTTTTTTACTTAGAAAATTCCCTTTTTCAATAAAATAAATAAACTCTTAGGCTTCTTGTAGAATTTTATAAAAGTAAAACACTAATCTATGACTATTTTCTTTTATGCATGTTTTCTATAATTTAGATATCTTTACTATGATTTAAGCTTATCTTCTATAATTAGGCATTCTTTTTATGATTTAGGTATTTTTTTTATAATTAGGCATATCGGTCATGGTAATTGAGTATTTCAGGATTTTTTAAAAAATTTTATTAGTTAATATTTTTTTTCAAATAAATAAAAATAAATGGACCTTTTTCAAAAATTAGGATTCCTTTTAGAATTTTCCAAAAAAAAAAAATAAACAAATAAGATCCTTTCTTTCTCAAGAAAAAATAAAATTGATAAAAATGTAAAACTAATCGTTTTTCCAAATTAAAATAAACCAATATAGTTAATTTTTTTTTAAAATAACTATATACGTTTGATCTGAATAACAGGTACATAGGCACTCATATGCAAATACTAGGTGATTTAAAATATGAAAATTTTTTTATTTCCATCTTTTGTAAATAATTGATCGATTTATTTTTTTTTTTTTTTAGAATTAAATTAAGTTGGATGTAAATAGATTTCATTATAAGGATATATTGAAAAGTAAATTTAAACTTAGAAAGATTAAAAGTGATACCTTTTAAAGGTTTAAAAAATTAGCCCCTGAACTCCAATCTTTAGTTTTCAAAATTATTTTAAAAAAATCATTTTTAAACTTAATTATTAGGTAGAAGGATTTTATCTATAAATATAATGATAAAATCAAAGCTAACCCTTCTAGAGTGTGATTCCTTAAACTTCAAATAATCCAACCCAACTCATTTCCTTTTTTGTTCAATTATCATCCAATGTGTATATACATCAACTTAAAAATATCTCAAAAAGAAAAAAAACTAGCCATTACTTATAACGGTCAAAAAGAAAAAAATTTTAAAAGTTTGTTAAAGTTTTCAAAAATTATTTACCATAAAATCAATATAATAGTTGTTTAAATTAGATTAATATATTTATCCTTCTCTTAGATTCATTATAAGAAATTAAAGTTATGGTAATAAAGTGTTATAGCAAAATATATTTTTGCAACGTTTTTCTCCTAGTGGAATGAGTTAGTTATTGCAAAAAAATATGTAGATTGTTTTTTTTTTTAAACTATTACAACAATATTTTGTTACATGAAATTATATGGATAAAATTTTATGCATTTTGTTACTTCAATATAAAACTGAAAGAAAGAATTGCTCATAATCAAAAGATATAAACAACAAATGGGTATATATAATAAACAATCATAAATTGTCGAAAGATATTAGTACGAAAAAATGGTACGAAATGTTGTTGTAATAGTTAAACAATAATTTGAATATCATTTAGTAGTGGATAACTTGTTGCATTAGCAAAGTAAAATTATTACAAAAACGTATATTTGCTGCAATTTCTCTTCACGAAAACTTAAAATTTTTATAGTGCAAGAAAATGGATACTTAACTATATTAATTACGTGTATATATACATATATGTTACATATGAATATACTCATAAAAATAATATTGTCCTCAGATATAATAACGCATACTAATAATAATTCAAAAAAAATTATTTAAGTTTGAGAAGTACATAAGTCTTTTATGTTATGAACATAACACCATTTTACTAAAGTGGATATAGGTAAATTTATGAGTCAATATTATTTAAAAATAGATTTGATCTTGTAAAGATTCAAAACAAAAGAGTAATGGAATTAATTTGTTAATATAGCTTGCACCATAATAGGGGATTTTCAATTTGTAAATATTGGTTTGGAAAAAAAAAAGTAAATTCAAAATATTGAACTAGTAGACTAGTGTTATTATTGTATAATATATGTACAAACTTATTATAATATGTGAATACTAGTAAGGTCTACCCATAATATACTTGTACAAAAACTAAATGCTACAATAAAATAAAGTTTAGAACACCACACAAAATAACTAAATAAATTGTTACAAAAGATAAATTGATACAAAGCTATCGACCTTGCTATTACTCTAGTTAGTTTGGTTCTAAGAGGCGAATAATAAAAGACATTTTGAGAAGTTTGAGTATTTATTGACTATATAGGCATGCACAACTTAGGAACTAATCCTTAATCCAAGATAAAGGGAGAGTGGTTATACTTTAAACTGCAATATGCTTACTTAAAGACCATGAGCGATGCTGCAATGCATATACTTATTAATGCATAGTATATGTTGTTGTGATATAAAAGTGGCAATTTCACATTCCCAAAATTGTGATATTCATGTAAACCTAAACTCATATGTTCATAATTTTGGCATGACATGGCAAGATTTTCTTGAATTTGCATCTTGAAAATGCAATATCTTTATAAATTTTAAAATACATTTTTAAGATATTATATAGGGAAGATACTTGAGTAATATTTTTCATGAAATACATATTTATGTAATTTTTTTTATAGGATTGGTAGACATGTGCTAGACCCCAATAACAATTGTTTAAGTTCTAATAGGTCCCCCTAAACTTTTAACTCATAAACTTTAATATTTCATAAATTTTAGAAATGTATATATAGATTCTAATTGTCACTATTTAGGTTTTTTGAAAATGTGTATTTGCTCTTTTTGTCCTTTCTTAATAACATTGCTTCGGATCTTTTTCAAAGGTAACAAAACTTTAATATGGAATGTATCTCTTAATAAAATAATAATATATAAAATTGTATTTAGTCTATTTCTAAGGCTAAAAAAATTAAATTAAAAAATAAAAAATGAAAAATTTTGAGATCTCCTGACCTTCACTATTTATTGTCAAATCCTAATAATTAAGAAAATAGCATAAAATTTGTAACACCCTAAGCCCATGTTTAGAGCCTCTACTGATACGATAAACGTTTTCTCAAACAGCATGCTAACATCATCATATACTTTATTTATCGCTAGATGTTTGTAATAACTCCGATACCGCATTCTACGGATATCATAAACATCCTCAAATCACCAAAATTTACGTAAAGAGCAACTTCTAAATTAATTTATTCATAAGCAATAAACTTAAACTCTATTCAATATAACACGTTGAGAAAACTTAAATATAACTCAAATCCTTACTTCCTCAATTTGACTTGACAGCATAAAACCAAAAACCGATAAGTGAAGCCTTAGATGACTTCTTTTGACTCCACATACAAATAGAAATAAATAACTAAACGTCTAACAACATGTTCTAGCTAATTTCACTCCTACTCAAACTACATGAAGCCATTTTCATCCTAAAAAATATTCAAGCTAAATTGCTATATCACCTTAATGTTCAAATCACCACATTAAACCTCATGATTGCCTTAACTTATACCTGCAACTAAAAATTTAAGGAGGGATGAGCCAAAGCCCAGTATGGAATATATACACATGTGCCTAAGCAAATAATAATGATTGCATCACGTATACAAAGCAAGTAAATATATGTAACAAACATAAATTTATTATCTTTAGTTTAGGCCTACAAACGATACAGTTTAGAGTCATATGCATCTAACTCTAAACTTAAAGTAACTTATGACTCCAATCAAGCAATATATATATAAATACCATATAGTGTTGATGTGGGTCCTCCCCAATACCCTAATAATTAAGTAACCATGTAAAAAGTAACAACTTAAATCTACTTAAATCATTTCTAAGTGAAACTTTGATTAGGATGCCGTCGCACAAGGATTATCAAGGTGCCTTGGTCCTTCCAAACATTGGGCCTAACTAAGAACACACAACAAACATTTACTTAAAGTCCAATAATTATTTAGTTTGGTTATATCCACTATCCTGATACACAACCAACAAGCAAAGTATTTTATACCTAGTTCAGCTACAACTTTGGATTCAACTCCATTACACTCTTAGAACTTGACATAACATAAATATCATAACTTGAATCACAACTTATACTTATACTTATACTAAAACAATATCTACACTTGGTTGCTAAACATGATTAATAATGCTCCATAACTTAACTACTCAACCATCAAACCTGCAACTTAAGTCTATTGAGGTACCCAAAATTATTAAGAGGATCAATTGGTTTGTAAAACATGTTGGGTGAAGAATCATGGTTAGAAAACCTTTAGAAAGGATTGGAAATGGAAAAGCGCACTCAAAAACTTTAAAAAACTAAGGGAAACATCGCCGTACGTAGCGGGGATCATGGCATTTGGATGCTACAACAAGTGGTGTTTGAATGCCATGGTCGAGTGAATAGACTACTCTCTGGTGTTTAGACACTAGTAGGGGTAGCATTTAGATGCTAGCTTACACTCTACATATTTCTACAGACTGCAGCAATGTTTAACCCTTATACTCCAACCTCCTTTCACCATTTTCAAAAACGACCACTTCCCGACAAGTTTTTCCCCTTCAACCTTCAAAAACCAAACTTCAATCAAAACATAACCCAAATCTCTTAGATTCAAACTACAAAATCATCAAACAAGGTGTACAAGAAATAGTTGTTAGATCCTTTGATAGGAATCGATTCCTCAGACTAATCACTGGAAGTTGAGCAAGAGGACTCACTTGATGTGTCTTGACTTAAGACTTTCTTAGAGGAGAGGATTCCATTGCTGACCTAGAAATACACCACCCTCTCAAAACAGAGCTTGAGAACTAGCATATCAAGTTAACTGAGCATATTTACAGACCTGTTGAGCAGTCACATCCATTGCCAAACCGTTGTAAGTTTCGACATAGTTTTTAAGTTGCTAAGTACTAAGCATTTGTCTAATTTAAGCTTCTGACCTTTCGATTTGTTGAGATGCCGTTACAATCACATTACAAATTTCAGCACGAATTCAGATATTCAAACACATGCATAAACTACTTACAATCACAATTGTACACAATCCTAAGTCTCTGAATATCATAAAATAGTACTCTAATACAGTAAGCAATAATCTAACTTACTTGGAATTCTCAATCACCCGATCACTTAATTACAAGTCAGTTCTTCTCTAGGTATCCTATAATACAAATAGGTCTTTTTAGTACTTATACTTTAATTATTCATATTCTAAGTTATAATTTAACTCATTTCTCCATATATACTTATTATTTACTAATGATTCATTCTACCTTATTTCGAGATTCGGTTTCTAAATTAGATTCTAGTTTTGATTATGGAATCCTAAATATGCTCAAATCTTAATGTGAAATTAATCACATTAAGCTCAAGTATTCTAATATCATATTGGGTCTTAATTTAGTGTTCTAAATTGTTCGGTACACTCTAATCCTAATTGAGGTACTAGATTTATTCCCGATGTGAGAAAATCTTATATTTTTTTATACAATTACCTAAAATTAAATTTTGTTTCAGATTTATTATATATTGATTATTATTATTATATTATCTAAATAATCCTAATTTGCCATATTTATTAAATTTCCAATTCCACATATTCCTAATTTCCTACAATTACCACATAATTCCTTCATTAATTATACATAATACTCCAAAGGTTAGGATTAGGTTTCCACATCAGAGATTAGCATCCATAAACATCTAATTACTATCTAAATCAATAATTAATCACTTAATTAACCCAAAATTACTCAATTTTTCCATCATTTTAGGGCTAAAAATTTACTTTAAAATTTTAAAAATTAAATTTTAAAAAATGGCTTCATAGCACTGTTCTATATCACTTAGTAAGTTCAATCCTAAACTTTATGTGCTAAGTTCAATCCTACAATCATTTGGCTTAACTTTAGGGCTTACATTGAAGTCGTAAAAGTTCAACTTGCTGAAGTTGAATTTTCTACATATGCTACCATGTGGTAGAAGAACTTAAATACAACTAGGGTAAGAGATGGAAAATGAAGTGTGAGGACTTGGGAAGAGATGAAGAGAGTGTAAAGGGATAGATTTGTACTTGAGACTTACTTGCAAGACACATTTGCTAAGTTGCAAGAGCTTGACTAAGGAAGCCGATCCATTATTGATTATGTGAAAATTTCAGATGTTAATAATTCGAGAAAACATGGGAGAGCTTGAAGCTTGTACTATGTCTTAGTTCATTTATGGGGTTAAATATGAGATTCACAATATTATGAAAGTACAGGGGTTCTATACATTGGAGAAGGCCATTAAGGGAGTACAGAGGATCGAAAAGTAGAGGAGAAATGCCTCGAGCAGACTTGGGTCAAGTTTTTCCAAAGCTCTTGCTCCATATTGACTTGCTCATGCCGAGCCAAAGAAAAATATGACTAACTTGGTAATAGCTGAGTAGGCCAAAAGAGTTGAGTTGAGGTAGGTAGACCCTGCGGACATACGAGAAGGGATAAACCTCTAGACGAAAGACAAGCAAGGTGAAGTGCTTTAAATACTTGGGTTCCGAACACATGGTTATTGAGTGTCCTAACCGACATGCCATGATGCTTAAAGGAGATGTAGTAGACGATACCGATGAGAGTGAACCTAATGATAGAAAGAATGATGGAGGAGTTGAAGCTGAGGAGGAAGAAGAAACTCGTGTTTATGTCGATCAAGGAGAGGTAATGACACTGGTATTGAGACGAGTGCTAAGCTCTTTACCAAGCTTCGAGGAAGATCAAAGAGAAAATTTGTTCCATACTAAGTGTACCATTAAGGCACAACTGTATACAGTCATTATGGATTGAGGGAGTTATACCAATGTGGCCACATAATCCCTCGTGTAGAGTTTAGGATTGCTAACTTTTAAGTACCCTCGACCTTACAAGTTACACTGGCTACATGATAAAGGTGCTCTGCATGTTATTGAACAAGTATATGCACTTTTAGTTTTGGGAATGTGTACATGAACAAAGTAGTGTGTACTATCGTCCCTATGGGAGCTTTACATTTGTTGCTAGGGAGGCATTGGTTGTTCAACCGACGTGTTACTTACGAGGGATATAAGAAGAAAGAAAATCATGCTGCAACCCATGACCCCAACCTAGGTAAATGAGACTCATAATCAGCTCACTTGAGTTAGCAAGAAAAAGACCTAAGTAATAAGCCGTCGAGAGCTTTGAGTTGTTAAGAAGGCTGATGAGCTTATGTTCTTATTGATAAGAAGGTTGCTGGAGATAATAGACCTGGAAGATATGCTTGAAGAGGTTTGGAAATTGATAGATGAATTTTCCCACCTATTCCTCAAAGATTTGCCTAATGGACTACCTCAACCCGAAGCATAAAGTGTTGTATTGATTTATAGCCAAGCGTAGCTCTATTGAATCAACTTGCTTGCAAAGTGAATCCTAAGCAGGGTGCTGAGTTAAAGAGACTATGTAAGAGAGAGCATGAGTCTCCATGTTATGCCAGCTTTGCTTATCCCAAAGAAGCATGGTTTATAGCGCATGAGCATTGACAACTAAATTATTAGCCATATTATTTTCAAATATAAATATCCAATATCAATGCTCAATGACATGTTGGATGAGCTTTATGGTACTAAGATATTCTTAAAAATCGATTTGCGAAGTGGCTACCATCAAATTCGCATGAAACTTTGTAATGAGTGAAAAATTGCCTTTAATGTAAGCCCTGCAATTAGGTATTTAAGGTTTGATTTGTAAAATTTAGGGTGACCGGGTAAATTGTCTAATCAAGCTCAAATTTTACGATAAGGTTAAGAATATTAGTAAAATTGATCCCGTGAGTTTGAATTTAGGAAAAATAAATAATAAAATAATTAATTATTATAATATTGAATTATATGTATATTACCTGTTATTTATCAAAAACGCGTAAAACGAGTTTTTATAATTAACGAATTAATAGAGATAAATTATATGCACATTAAAAATTATAAAATAACATAAATAATATTTAGGACTATTTATTTGTACTATATATATTTACATATAGTTAAAAATATGTGGTAATACTTAAAATACTAGAAATATATTGAAATAATCCTAAATAATTAAAGAAAATTAAAAAAATCAAAGAAAAATAAAAAAAAAGTAAGGAATTGTCTAGAATAGGGGCATGTCATGCTAAGAATGAAGAAAGAAAATTAACCAATTAAATTAGGGAAAATAGAAAGTGAAATGGAAAAGGATAAGGGACAAATGTCATGCAAAAATTGAAAGAAAAAAAAATCAAAGTAGCTCTATAAACACCCTAAAATTCAAATGGAACTCATTTGGTCAATTAGGAATTAGAGAAAATTAGAGAGAAATTAGAAAGAGACAATTAGGTATTTTAAAAAAACATTAGAAAAATTGTATACAATTAGGGCTTGTAAAGCAAACCCATAACCCATGGCTACTTCGAAATGAACCACCACCACCGCCCATCTAATCGATACACTTGGAGCTACCCCTAGTAGTTGGAAGCCGATCAAATAGGTGAGTTTAATTTCAACCTATTTTTTATTTAATTTATTTAAAAAATTATGAAATTTGGTATTTTGAGGTTTTTATGTATGTAGATTTAGGAAAAAAATATTAGTTTGATGAATTTAGATCTGAAAATATATAGTACTTAAGAAATCCCGCAAACCTAAACTTATATGGATTTAGAAATAAATAACCTTAATAGTGTGGTTTTAAGCTCAATTTTTTTGTATAAACTATTTAGAGGATATATAATAGTACCATGAAGAGATTTTTTTAGATATGAATTTTTGAAATTTTTAGATAATTTTTTAGGTGTTTAAATCATATATATAATTAATGATTTTAAGCTAAATTAGTGATTTAATGTGTAATTATTGATTTATTGTATAATTAGGTATTTTAAAATGTTAATATTTGATGTAGCATGATAATTGTAATATTTAGAGTGTTAGATGTGATCATTATGTGTATTATGTGGTAAATATGTGTCAATTGATAATATGTGAAATTGGATTTGTGATAAATAGAAAATATTAAGTTAAAATTGATAATATAATAATAATATTAATATATAATAAATTTGATAAGAAACTTAAATTTAGTGAGTTATACGAAAAAATATAAATTTTTCTTACGTCAAGAGCAAATTCGATAGTTAAATTAGAATTAGGATCTACTGTACGAACTAGAATTCTGGTTAAGAGTCAAAAGTGATATTTAGGATATTCGAGTATAATGTGATTAATTGCATATTACGGTTTGGAACGCACTTTTAAGATTTACATGTAACACCCGTAATCAGAAACTGAATTAGAACTTAATTTAAAAACTAATTCAAAAACTGAATCAAACCTTATCCTAAATTAAGAATAATTGTAAGAGACCTAAAAACCTGAATAATTAGGTATAATTAAATGAAACTGAAGATGACATAAAGAATCATAGAATAAACCTATATAAGATAATTATATGAATATTAAAACAACTTATGTACTATAGGGATTATCAATGATGACTTGTGCAAGTTACACCTTGAGTAGGTAAGCGAAAAGTCTATGTAAGTTGGGATCAATACTCTATTATATTTTGAAGTACTATTTTATAGTACTCGGAAACTTAGGATTATACTTGATTCTGTTTATTAGATAATTGATTGTGCACATGTTTATATGTGCATGTTTATGGATTTGATTGCATGATTTTGGTTTGATGTTCTAGATTGAAAATTATTTGATTTGTATGAAATACTTAAACACCTTAAACTAGATCTAACAAAATATATGACTTGTAAGTCTAAAATGGATTTTCATAACAACCTATTAAGGGAAATGCTTAGGGTTCTCTAACCAAATACTGACGCCTTTGAAAAGAATAGCGTTTAATAGCATAATGGGTCTCTTCTTCATCCTTAGTCGAATTAAGTAACAAGAGAGAAGGTTGCAGCAAGAGTGAAGTCAATAGTTTAAAGGTAGTTATGGGAGGAGTGGTGTCTCCATTGTAGAAGCCTGAGTTTGGTCGTGAGTTATTGAAATGTGCACTAAACTCCTTAATCCGAATTAGAGCGGGTGTAATTTCTTTAATCTCACGATGGACCGAATAACGTTGTGCAATGGCATTTGCTTATATATGTATTGCATCTAATTAATTTGGTCGATAATCTTGTTTGTGTTTAATGTATAGTTTTAAGTCTCCATCCTAATTTACTAAGTTGTTGGTTGCTCATTTCCTAAAGATGTTGTTACAGGTGTTAGCTACGTAGCAGCTTATAATTACTTTGAAGCTAGCAACTGCTAGATCCTAAAAAGTGAGGATATGAAACCAAGGATCAATTACGCTCTCAAGGTTGGATTTTTATCTTTAAAGCTTTTAGTATAAATCTATGTAATACTTAAGTAGATTATGATTAAGCTATTAAATCTTGTAAACACACTCAAGTTATTTTAGTGTAAATATATATTTTTCATAGGTGAATAACATGTTTAATTTATGAACTATTTACTTTAAAGTGAGCTAGTCGTAGATACCTTATGTGAATCAGGTTTAAGATAGTAGCTGTAATATCGGCTTCTATCTTAGAATGGTTTGTATAGTGGGATTGTTATGACTCTGCCACTTTGGGGTGTGATATTCAATACGAGGCATGGTCCTTATGAGTAGTTGGTTATATCATTCAGACTCACAAATGTACTGAGTACATTTATGAGGCTCATGATCCATGTGATACATCTATTGATTGGAAAATGTGTGGTCGTGTACTTTGACGACATACTAATATACAGTACCAATCTAAATGACCATGTTCAACATCCTTAAGCTGTTTTTGATATCCTATGTGCTAAGAAGTTGTATGGGAACTCAAAGACGTGTATGTTTTATTAAGGTGAAGTTGCCTTCTTGCTTATGTAGTATTTGGGGATGGAATCCGAGTAGATGAGGAAAAGGTTCAATTCGTTTTAGAGCGGCCGAAAATAAAGAGCATTATTGAAGTGCGAAGCTTTCATAGCCTTACTTCTTTCTATAGAAGATTCATTATGAACTTCAGTACCATTGCCGCCTCATTGACCATGCTTACTAAGAAGAGTGAAGGATTTTCACAGAATAATTGATTTGAGCAAAGCTTTAAGGAGATTAAGGAGAAGATCACTACTGCCTCTGTCTTAGCTCTGTTAGATTTTGATAAGCTGTTCGAGTTAGAATGTGATGCGTCAGGTATTGATATCGAAGTCGTTTGATACAAGAATGCCAAACTATTACTTATCATAGTCAAAAGCCCAATGATGCCATACTGAACCATATTGTATATGAGAAAGAGTTATATTCTCCTTTCTGAGCTCTTATTATTTGACAATACTATCTATTACCTCGAGAATTTGTAATTTATATGGACTATAAGTCCTTGAAGTATCTTGGTAGTTAGAACAAACTTTCAAAGAGGCAAGTAAAGTAGTCAATGTTTATGAAAGGATTTTTTTTATGTGATTTGACACAAGGAAGGCAATGCTAACATTGTTGTGAACCACATTGTTGGGCTTTTCCCTTATTACCGTGTAGTATGCTCGTGACTTACATTTTGGTCCAATTCTTGAAAAGTGCTAAGGAGGAGTTGCTGTTAGAGGATGTTACCTAAAGGATGGATATCTGTTTAAGGAAAGAAAGCTGCACATACTAAATTATCCTATACGTGAGCTATTAGTTAAAGAAGTTCACAATGGTGGATTATCTAGTCACTTTGGAGAGACTAAAACAGCTAAACTAATGAAAGAAAATTTTTATTGGCTTGGTCTAGCCAAGGATGTCCATAAGGTAGTTGGAAGTTATGAAGTGCGTAAGCAAGCAAAAGGGAAGAGAGAGCATCTCATGGAGAATATATGCTATTGCTTAGGGTTGCTCCAAACATCCAAAGGGAGGGATTCAATCTTTGTTATGGTGGATCGGTTAAGCAAAATGGTATACTTCATCCTATGCCATCTAATACATAGTGGGTCTTGAGAACCACAAATGAGGTAGTCGAGGTTCGAATGAGAACAATGAACAAAAAGTGAAAATGGGGTTTTAATAGTGAATGTAGATGGATATCACACACCAAGACATAAACACAATCAAGGATTAAGTTTGAAATAGGGTTTGATACGTCTTATGAATACTAAATGTCACTTAGGTTTCCAAATGAAAGGTTAGATGTGACTTAGTAACTCGCTCAAATAAAGAGTTTACCATAATCTTAAGGTCAAGATTGATAAGAACATAAGAAAGATTAGAGAGTTAATTGGCACTCAATAATCTAAAACGTAAGCTCTACTCTAAGAGCTCAATAGTATCCTTACTTAAAAAAGGAATGTAAAATGTATTCAATGTTTGAATATTCTCCTTATCTCCCACTCTAATTATAAATATTGTTATTTATAGCAAATCTTAAAAGCCTTAGTAGTAAAACTGTAGCTAATGTATAAGGCCTTAAACCCTAAATAATGGGCCCATAATTAAAATAAAGAAAATATTTACAAAAATATAAAATTGTGCGCTTAACAAAAAAAGTCAACATGTAGTCATTCAAGTCGTCTTAAAAGGAGTAAGATCTGAACTGGGCAAGGTCGGCAACTGGATGTCCAAGTTTGGGTAGGAGCCCCTGATGTCTTGTAGTACTTAGCCGAGATACCTGAAAAGTTACTGAGTTCTATGGTTAGTTGGCACTAATCTCTCTATGTTGTGCTGAGTGGATCTATGGCCTTGAGGCATTGGCTGTGTGATCTCTTGGCTTCTTGGTGGATGATAGATTTGATGCTGAATAGCTCATTTTCTTCCTTTCAGCTTCGACTTTGAATAGTTTAGCCTCGGATTAGAGTAGGTTAGGTTCAGTTTCAAATAGGTCAGTATTAGCTTGGGATAGGTTGGTCTTGGCTTGGAGATAGTCATAGGCTAATTCATATCCTTACCACGAATCCAAAAAGAAGTTGTCCTCGACGCTAAACAATGAGCATGGGCTGGGATGCCAAACAAACTTCTCTTCCCTTTTCTCTTCACCATGGGTGTCGAGTTGCTTTAGATTTCCTTGATGCTCATCAGGGTTAAGTAATAGCTCTTCCCATTCTTTTGAATCGTATAAGTGTTAAGGAAGCCATCATGGATCACTATTCAATCATACTCCCATGGTCGACTAAGTAGTAAATTTGTTGCATTCATAGGCACTATGTTGATGTCAATCTCATCCTCATATTGCCTAGCCTTGAATCCTATTTAAGCTCTCTTATGCACATGAACTATACCTTATCATTAAACCACTTCAATCCATAAGGTTGGGGATGTAAGTAGGTTAACATCTTTATCTTCTCTACTAGCTTAGTAAAAATGACGTTAGTATAGCTTTCTCCATCAACAACCAGGGAATAGGTCGTCCCATTCACCAAACATCAAATATGAAATAAATTTTCCCTTTGTTTAGGATCTACTTTCAGGTCGGCTCGTCGAATTTTCATGGATAAGAGTTCATTTAGATTATTAACATAGACATTTTCTTTTCTCAACTCATCTTTCGAACTCTTGTCACTCTGACTCTCTACTTGACCTTTAGGTCCTTCGCCCTTCAAGATTATGACCTTTTTATTCAAACATTGAGAAGCAATATGGCTATAGCTTAAGCATTGGAAGCATTTAACTTCTTGGGCCTTGGTGTCACATACCTTTTTCCTGCTCTAACTTCTTTGTCTCATCCTGATCAAGTCGACTAGATTAGCTTCTCTCTATCTTCTTCTTTGGCCTTCTCTCTGCATACTTCTTAAGCTTAGGGCTGATTGGTTGAGGTTGGTTAGTTGGCCTCTGGTGCCTCCTCTTCCTTTGTCTTTCTACCCTTAATGCCAGATTGATTAGCTCGTCCAATGAGTTAAACGGTTGCAATTCTACTATATTAGCAATGTCATCCCAAAGTCTATTTAGGAACTTAGCAATAGTACGGTCCTGTGGCTTAGTGATCTCACATCTCGTCATTAAGGTCTCAAACTCTTGCAAGTACTCTTCAATAGTGTTTCAACCTTGTCTCAAGTGTTGGAAAGCATGGACCATCTCTTGCTTGAAGTAAGTCGGTACAAAGTACCGATTCATCAAATGCTTCATAAGCCTCTAAGTTTTGATCGGCTCTTCTCCCTTAACATCCTGCTTGGCGACTAATTTATCCCACCAAAGATTGGCATATTCAATAAGGGATAACGAAGCTAGCTTGTCCTTAGTTCGGTCATCACACTCATAGCATTTAAACAACTTCTCTATTTAGGGAATCTAGTTAAGGAACTCTTTAGGTCAACAGCTACTACTAAAAGTCGACAGCTTAAGCTTGATGTTTTTAAGTCCTTGGCTATGTGCTCGGGGTTTATCCTTTGCATTTCAAGCTGGTCGGTTCACTTTGGATTGGTCACTTCTATTGGAGCTCTGCTTGGCCATATTTCTTCTTGGCGTTGGCTCTCTTCTTTGGGCTCCTGGGTTCTCGACGTCAACACTTCTATTACTACTTGTTCTTGGCTCAGGTTAGTTTTCTTGTCTTCTCGACTCGACAGCTCTTTTCGATTGTCGTTCATCATTATCAAACTCGTTGGAACCATTTCTACTAGTGGGTGTTCGTTCTATTTTTCAACTTAACCAACATGTTTGTGGCCTTTGACTAAACCAATATGCTCCTAAATAGAATTGATGAGATTCTGAATCTAATATTCCAAGTTATCAATGCATCTCCTCATGCTTCCGTGAGGGCTATCTCCACTGTTATTGATACTATCTTTAGACATTCTTATCCCTATAGTGATATTTAGAGAAAATTGGAACATCATGATTTACAATAAAACACAATTACAGTAACCCAAAAACGACTATTACTCGGTTTCTGTAGCTACTAAGACTGACAAACACTTCTATAGCAATTAGAATCAACTATTGAAATTACTATTATTCGACTTAATAGCAGCATAATACCACGACTACTAAGAACATGAACAACACACTACATTACAAAACAACAACTAATAGATGTTCAAGTAACGAAGCAAACTTTGACGAACACTATACACGTATCTCCCCAAAGCACTTTGATACCAAGATGATATGTAGCAAGTCTCGAGAACCACAAATGAGGTACTCGGGGTTCGAATGAGAACAATGAACAGAAAATGAAAATGGGGTTTTGTCGGTGAATATGAATGGATATTACATACCAAGATACAAACACAATCAGGGATTGAGCTCTAAATAGGATTCGATACGACTCACAAATACTAAATATTACTCGAGTATCCAACTAAGAGGTTAGATATGACTTACTAACTTACCCAAATGAAGGGTTCACTGCAATCTTAAGGTTAAGATTGATAAGAACACAAGAAAGATAAGAGAGTTAATCAATACTCAATAATGTGAAATGCAAGCTCTAAGAGCTTAATTGTCTCCTTACTCAAAAAAGGAATGTTTAAGTGTATTCAATGTCTGAATATTCTTCCTATCTCCTACTTTATCGAATTTGTTTGCTAATTACAAATGTTGTTATTTATAGTAAATCCTAAACGCCTTAGTAGCAAAACTGTAAATAATGGACGAGGCCTTAAACCTTAAAGAATAGGGCCATGATTAAAATGAAGAAAATATTCACAAAAATACAAAATTGTGCATTTAATAGAAGAAGTCGACATGCAGTCATTTGGGTTGTCTTGCAGTGCTTGGACGAGATACTTGAAAGGTTGGTCCACAATTGTTGAGTTTTATGGTTAGTTGGCATTAATCTCTCCATGCTGTATCGAGTGGATCTATGGCCTTGAGGCCTCAATTGTGTGATCTCTTAACTTTGAACAATTTGGCCTCGGGTTAGAGTGGGTCGGCTTTAGTTTCAAATAGATTAGTGTTGGCTTGGGATAGGTCGGCTTAGGCTTAGAGATAGTTGTAAGCTAATTCCTATCACCATCGAACTAACGATGCTTTATATATTATAGATTTGTTTTTTGGAAGAAGTTGTATGACTACATGGAGTGCTCAAGATCATTGTCTTATATTAGGACACAAAATGCTTAAGCTATTTTTGGAAGATCCTTTAGAGAAGACTTGGGACTAAACTTGTGTTCAGCTTTAGTAACCACCATCAAATCGATAGCCAGATTGAAGTGGTCAATAGAGCACTAGGTAATTTACTTTGAACTTTTGTGGGAAAAAACTTAAAAGATTGGAATGAGTGTCTACTAATTGTGAAGTTTATTTACAACCAGACTGTTCATAGTACTGCGAAGAAGACCCCTTTTATGGTTGTTAATAGCCTCAATCCTATTATTCCGCTAAACATGATTGGTACCCATTACAGTTGCTAAAGAGAGTCAATCCAGAGTCACTTAAGCCTAAAAACTACAAGAGTTGCACCAATCCGTGGTAAGGATGATTACTAAGCTCAATCAGAAATAGCTAAAGATCGGTAGTCATGGCTACCGACCTATTCTCTGAAGTTAGGCAACTTAGTATGGGTTCACCTTAGTCGAAAGAGATTTTTACACCTAATACAGAGCAAGTTATCCCCATAAGCCGATGGACTATTCAAAGTCTTGAAGAAGATCAACTACAACACTTACCAGATTGAATTACTTGAGAACTATGGTGTCTCCTTTACCTTCAATGTGACTGATCTGATCTCTCACTAACCCGAGGACATCATAGAAGAGATCAGAAGATAGTAACCACCAAAAGAAGCCCCATTCGGTTTGAAGACAAATCCTTTTGACCCCCAAACAGGTAATAGGAGTCAACTCCTTAAACCAATCACCAGTCAAGACTCACTCAATGCGTCCTAACTCGAGTATTACTTAAAGGAGATGATTCCATTGCTGGCCTAGTAATACACCACTCCATCTGAACAGAGCTAAAGAACCAGCATGCTAAGCTAGTCGAGCTGCCGAGTAGATCTATGGACCTGCCGAGCAACCATATCCATTACGAACTCTAGTAAGTTCTAACATAGTTTTCGAGCTGCCAAAGGCCGAGCATCTGTCTAATCTGAGCTTTTGACCTTTTGATTTGTCAAGTAGAGCAACTCGAAGAGAATATAGGCATCTTTAAGTGCCCCAGCTCTAACTTGAAATAAACTATTTTAGCTTTGACCGTTGACTCTTTTCTGACCTCATTCGAATTAGATTCTACTAATGTTGAGCCACCTTAAGATTTACTTCAGCAAGACCAGCTATGCTTTAGACAACTGGCTACTGTTTGACACGTGTCATCTGGCACAATGTTTTAAGATGATTCCTCGCTTTTTCGTATAGTATATTATTTACCGTTTTTACCCCTTTTGAGAATGTTTTAGGAATCTTTTATAGATTACCCGTTTTTTCTTTTCCTTATTTAGTATAACCCCTATTGAGGTCATATTAATACCTCACTTCTTATATGCAGCCAGCATCAATTTCATTATTAATGATTATTACAAGTTTCCTTTTATGAGAAACCATAGTATTCTCACTTACCCTTAACTCTTATCTATTCCTTTTAGTAATAAGTAGTGGTGAGTGACCCTATAGTTAAGATTAGTAAGTCACATCCAACGAATTATAGACCATATAGGATCTAATTGGTGTGACATATCTAATTAGGTAGTTGCCTGGATTTGCAAAACCTTTCTTTTTCCTTTTCTGTTCACATTTGTTATGGTGCTACCTGCGTATATACAACCCTAAAGACGCATCATACTTACCTTTAGGATTTGAGTTATGCACCTCCACCATTACCATTTTGCTACGATACATCTAAAACATGGCCAAAAATTTGTTTTCCTCATTGCCATAAATGGAAAAATGAATTTTAATAAGATCTAGTGTAAACTTTGATGCACAAATAATTCCAAAGGTCATATTAGATTCCTCCTACTCGATCTTGCTAAATTACTTTGAATTCCTTCTCTTAATTCAAATATCTCGTGTGGAAACCTAGGTTACAAGAGCTACAAGCATATAGAAGGTGTGAAAAAAAAGGGGGTTTTAAAGGCAATGCTCGACTTTTATAATTAGGGCCTTGGAAACTTCTCTATGCCTAAATTGCCCTTTCCACTTTTATATTATACCAAATCATGCCCTTATCAAAAATCAATACTTATTTACTTATGTCTTTTTGTTATTACCCTTTATTTTTTACTTTTTATTTAGTTTTATAGTATCATTCTTACTTGATAAGATCACTCCAATTTATACGTGGAATGTTTGGAGAGGTGCTTATTAGGGTGCTACATGAACATTCTAAGTACCTTTCTTTTTCAAGTATATCTCCACTTTATAAAAAGAGTGCTTCATCAACTTTTTATTATTATTATTATTATTATTATTATTATTATTATTATTATTATTATTATTATTATTATTATTATTCATCAATAAAAGAAAGGAAGTGAAAGAAAAAAAAAAACAATCAACACCAAAATGGCCAAATATGGCTTCGTAATAAATTTGGCCTTACAAGTCTAACATAGTATTAGACAAACTTTACTACTTCAAAAACACTCGAGCACTTTTAAGTACCATTTGATGCTTGAGATATATTCTTAAGCAATGCTTGGTACGTATTTCCATACTGGGCACATATTTCCACATCAAGCAACCTAAATATACTTATAAAGCTTAAGCACCTAAAGGTGCTTACAAGCATCCAATTATTGGTGCTTGGCTTAATCGGATGCTTGCCTTTTTTTTTTCCCCTTTCTTTGCTCAACATTGTTAGACTATGCAATGGAGCCTATATATATATATATATGTATGTTTATTTTGCTTTACACTTTAAAGTTGGATAAATGAGGCAACTTGTTTAATTTTCGAGTTTTCATATTTGATAATATTAGTAAATCTATTCTTATAGTTTTACGTATCTTCTTTACTTAATAGTACTAGAAAAATGAATGCCTAATATATACTATGATCCTATATATTCCATGAGAATATTAATACATGTTGTTACCTTTTTGTGGATGAATCAAGTAAGAAATAGAAATCTTATACATCAACTATGTCATAAAAAATTAACTAAAACATGTAGCAAAAGTAACAACTAACATGATAATATTAATAATTAGTATGATATATATATATATATAACATATAACTTTACAATTCATGGTTGTTGCGTTTTTAGATAGTTTCAGAACCATTAGATGACATGATTAGGAAAAAAAAACACTTATATAATAAGAATTTTTTGAAAAAAAAAAGAAAACATACTTAGTTACTAAATAAGGGCCATTGCGTAAACTGCAAAGATAAAGATAGTATTTTTACCTTTTCCACCCATGTTAATCTTGAATTATTCTGATTAATGGATTTAGTTTTATTTTGATAATTACCTAATTGAATAAAAAGAAAATGTATGCAAATAGTTTGTCTAAGTAATATGTAGTGACCAATTTTGATTAAGATGAATGGTAGAATCAATATGTATGATTTTTCCATTTATGTAACCATTTTCCTAAAATTTAATGCAGTAGTTTATGGTGAAATGCTAATTGCTTAATTATCAATATGAGTTAAGGCGCTCGGAACAATTTAGAGCTTTTAGAGTGAGCTAAATTCTAATGTAAAGTCACAAAAGTTAAATAAAGAGTTTTAGTAAGATTAATTTCTCAAAATAAAGTATATAGTATTTAATTTTGATAAAACTTATTTTTACCAAGATTGTTCGATAATTATTCGAAACTTAACATTTGAGTCTCGAAACGTAATGAGTGTTAGAGATAAATTATTTGACTTATAAAAATAATACTTAGGGGTCAAATGACATATAATGTGATTATATAGTCATATAATATATATGTTATATACCTAATATGTAAATATATTATTAAATATACTAAATAATTAGCTAAAAATTGTAATTAATAAAAGTTATAAAAAAATGCAAAATGCATCTAAATTCTTTGGAAATAGGCATGACACTCCTCCAATTAGGAGTTAGCAAAAGCAAAACAAAGCTAAGAAATCAACGTTATATTAAAATAATACTCCAATTGACATATGGATTGCACTTTTGCATCCCTATTGACCTAAACATCTATAAAGGAATTTGCGGGATGAAAATTTACTCATTTTACAACCTAGGAAAAGTAGGATTCCTCTCCCAAACTCAAACTAGATGATTAAACAAAAATTGTTAAAAATCAAGGAAATATAGGTGAATTTGGGGTTTCTTGTAGCAAACGAAGACTTAACAATGCATGGGTTGGAACTTAAGTTTCTAGCAGTAAGTCAAGAGCTGCCAACAACCAATGGTGGTCAGAGGGTAGCCTAACGACTATGTACAGGTGAGTCAAAATTTTGCACCTAATTTTATTTAATTTTTTAAAAATATCAAATTAGCTTTAAAAATTATAAAATTTTGGTTCCATTTGTCATTTTACATGCACCTTCATTTCATATATTATTTTCTTGAAATAACATGGATTTATAGTACTTGCTTTAGAGTGTACCCTATTCCAACAATTTTGAAGGAATTTTTGAAAATATTAAACGATGTTGTTTTAGGTTGAAAATTTTTATATAACACTCTTATAATATATACTAAATTGTGGTAATAAAATTTTTTTGAAAAATATTATGTTTGTTATTTGTTATAATTTATTTAGTGTTTGCTCGCAATTTTATTGATTATGTTAAATAAAAGGATTTAAAAGTAATTTACGAACAAAATTTCTATGTGATGATCTATGGAGCCTAATCATACTACAATATATGTTATATTTTGATTTTACTAAGAAGTATAATTTTTTTTAATCTATTTTTAGCCATTTATTGATGAAATTGAGTTAAAATAAGGATTATAGGGTATATTGTATAATAAACTATTTTAGTACTTTCATTACCAAAATATAACCATCGTTATTTTCTAAGTATAATATACTTCTCATGGTTTTAATAAAAAACAAATACTAATTATTACATATTTTTACATTATTTGTGCATAATATGCCAAATGTGACCATATAAGATAAACTTATGCAATTGACATTCTAGTAAGGGGGAATTTTAGCTATTGTTGTGTTTAAAGTACTTATTTCTAGTCTTAAATTGGTTTAATTGAAAAGTGGAAATTTTATAAATAAACCTAGTATTCTGGTTGAATTGGAAGATAGATTAGTGATAGAATCAAAAGTTGTTAACTAAAAAGTTTTGTCTGAGTTAAACATAGAAGAATGAGTTAGGTGAAATGTCAGGATTTTTAAATTGGTAAACTGATGACATAAGCTAGATAGAATTTATTTTGACATTTTGAAGTTAAGTTGAATCAGAGAGAATTTCATAAGCTTAGTTAAAAGTTAAGTTAGAAGAGAAATCAAAGACTAAGTCATAAACGGTATAGAGTAAACTAAAAGCCAACAAACTAATATCAAGCTAAGATATATTCATATGTAATCTTTAGTTAACCTTAATAGTATTTACCTTGTCAGGTGAAGTCATGGAGGAAGAAGGTCATGTTAACCAGTAAGTTTGAGAACATACTACTAGCTAAGTAAGCAGATTTGTATAAGTAGGGAGTAGATTTATGTCTACTTATTAGATAGTGAATACTTTTGCATGTGATTGTGGTAATTGTACGTATGTTGCTTGTGTTTTACTGTGTAGGGTAATTTATGATGTTGTGTTCTATGTATTTAATGTTGGAAACAGGTTATATAATGTACCTTGAATCTACTTGTAAATAAAACTTATGGGAATTTCTATTAAAATATAGTGAATGCCTAAATCAGAGGTTAATTTAGAAGTTAGAACAGAGGTAAAGTGAAACTTGATGAGCTTATTTGTTATGTTTAGAGAATTGGTTGATGCATTCATGGCATGGTACAATACAAAAACACCTACGATTATATTTTCTAAAACTCATGATTTTGTTAAGATAAGTTTCTAAAGTTAGGTTTTCATACATATAATTTGCATTAACTAAACTATAACCATAGTTTGTGGTTTTACTGGGTTGAAATATTTGCTAAGTTCTTGGATATATTATCCGGATACTTAGATTTAAGATTGACTAAATCAAATGAGTTGTTGAGTTGGCTAGGATATCGGTATCGATGCATGCTACATGCATTAGCATGAAATTCTATTTACATTAACTTATCTACTGGCTGGGAGATTAACTTAATGAGCTGTTTATATTCTTACTATGTGTTTTATTGTATTGTTGCTTATATATCTACTCTTAGTTAGCTTAACAGTAGTTGATGGGATTAAAGTGTTTTATTCTCAAGTTAAGAAGTGGATTTTGGCAAACCATCACTAATGGGGTGGACTTTTGAGAGTGTTAGTTAAAGTCAGTTGTTTAGAAAGGTAGAAGTTCTGTAGAGCAAGTACAATAGAAACATAGAAGTCTAGTTTCACAAACAAAGTTAAAGCTTTTGGAGTTTTTCAATTTTGTGAATATTGTATATGCTTGTAATCTAAAAGGCTATTGGCTAAACTCCTTTTGTCCATTGAATATACAATAAAGTGATCTTTTGTTAGATTTTTACCTATTTATAATAGATTTATTTGTGTGATAGTGCATCTTGTGCTATGTGAGGATGTGATATTATATCTTAGTATATTTTATAAATCAAAATAGCATAAAAATAACATAGATGGTTTATAGAATTTTTATGGTACTTTACTTAAAATAAAATTTAAGATATATCTTCATTGAAGAGTGCATTAATAAGAATAAATTATGGGATGAAATACTTTACTTGGAAATGTAAAATATGCCCATTTAAGAGTTTTATTTATGATAATATCAAAAGTTTTTTGGTAAAGTTAAGGTTTATGTACATGGTAGATTTGATATTTTAAATCTAAAATGTATAAGCTAGGAGTAAGACCTATCAAGTTATATTGATATTCTTTTATAAAGGTAAATTATTAAAGACATATTATATGAGTAACATAGTTTTAGATGGAGATTGAAACATATATAAATATATGGGTCTTTCTAAATTTACAACTAAAATTAGCCTCATATTACATATTATGGCACTGTTACAATCCTAACGGTATTGACTAACTTTAGGTGATTTTATGATAGAATGGATAGAATAAACATATATGCCCGGTGATTCTAATATGTTATGTTGAAATTTAAGATGAAATAAGTATTATATTTTACTAAAATAATCAAAGTGTTTTTCCCTTAGAAAAACTTCTTTATTTATTGAGATAGATAAGAGCTACAAGCATTAGTAGCACTTAGGCTTACATAACACTTACAAAAATTCATAATATTACCATGAAGTCTTCCTATAGGTGGGATATAAGATTGCAATCTAGACCAAACTACAAACCCTTCCTTAGCTAGCATATTAGTAGCTCAATTTATTCCTCTGTTGATATAGTTGATATTGAAGTTATGAAATTTATTGCTCAAGTCCTTGCATAAAACAACCACATTAGCTAATTTAGATGCATTGAATGTAGCATTTTGAAAAATTGTTATTGCTTCTAAGTAGTTAAACAAAAGGAATATGCTTTTGAAAGATTTTTCCAATGCAATGGTTAAGGCTCTAGTGATCCCCTAAAGTTCAACTTCTAAGGAAGAAGTAGTAGCAATCAATTGTGCAAAGCTTAGTTAAATTGCCCTTTAAAGTCCAACATGATGCCCCTTATTCCTACCTTTGTTTGCTTTGAATTAATTGATGCATTAGAAAAAATGAAAGTGGTGTCCTCTCTTTATACATGGGCTAGTACAAATTTCACGTGATTTCCATTTGTTATTGTGGAAGGCTTCCTTTCATCTTTTCACTTCTTCATACTATCTAATAGTCTACTTCTAAAATTTTTGCCCATGATGTCCATCTTAATAAGCCATTTAGATCCTTACCCTTACCCAGAGAAAAAACAGAATTTTAGTTTGCCATGGAGGCTTCCTATAATTAGCTATTGCAATCAATTTGCTTAAATAACAATTTTGCTTTATCTAAAGTTGTAAAGGTTATCTGAAAGAGCTTTGGAAGATGTTGTCATTGTTTAAATTTTGCCAAATTTGTCAAATCCTTAAACAATCCTTAAGAATGTGACCTAATGTTTTAACTTGCTGTTTACAAAACACACACAAGATGTTTGTTTGGATTCCTCTCTTATATGACTCATAATTTGTTGGTAATGGGCTATGTAAAATTCTCCATATGAAAGTTCATTTTCGGAATTGTTAGAATCTTCTAAATCCAGCTTCAAACCATATTCCTTTACATAGGATGAAGTTCTTCTTTGAGTAGCCATTTGTAGACATGTTTTAGAGAGAACTAGCTACTCTCATTTAGCTTCTACACAATTGGCCTACTTTCTGAGGATAATACATTTAGTATCACATTTCCTAGCTTTGATTTGCGATAATCTGTAAGGGGAAAGCCAACAAGTTATTCATTCCATGCCTTGTGGTTCTTCTAACATGTTGTTTTATCTGTTTCCATTCATTGAAAATGTTTTTTGCTATGTTAGTAACATTAGTAGGTCTTTATCCTTTTGGCATCTCTTATATTTTTCTCTTAATTACTTTACCCATAACTTTTGCCCTTATAGAGCTTATTAGATTGGATTAATCAAGCATGCTTTATTTCCTAATTTTAGGTCATGCAACCTTAAACCACCTTATCTTTCTTAGTTTTTAGCAAACACTAATTGAACCAATGCATTTTCCTTGATTGTTGTGTAGATCCCAAAAGAAAGTCTCTTGTCAACATTTCCATTCATTGAAAATGTTCTTAGCAGTATTAGTAGCATGAGCAGGTCCTTTGTCCTTTTGGCATCTTTTATAATTTGTCTCTTAGTTACTTTGCTCATTGATGAGTTCTATTTTGATTTTTCTTAATTTAACCTATATTAAGCTTAACCTATTTAATATAGATTATTTGATATTAAATTAAGGAAAATAAAATTTTCTTTGAAAAAATATTTAAAAATAATAATTCAAAGTCACCAATAAATAAAACTGGTAAAAAAAATCAAATTAGGGTTTTTGGGTAGGAAAATTCTAATTTAGTCACTAATCTATAGATTTTTTAAAAAATTAACTTTTCAGAAAATTTAATTAGAAAATCTGAATTCGAAGACTAACCTATACTGTATAAAAATTAAAAAACAATTAATGGACCTTTATTTTTGGAATTTTTCTAAAGATGCAAAAATATGAAAAATGCATGAAAATGATTAAAAAAAATTTACAAATTTTATAGTTGCCTTGAAAGCGACTATATACTCGCTAATTGAGATCAAACCAATGTAGTTTTATTTTGAAAAAAAAGCTTTAGTGGTTTGATTCTTTTTATTTAATAAAAAAATAGGTCAAATTTATGTTTATTAACTGTTTTATTTTTATTAAAAAAAATACTAAAAGTATAATTTTTATTAAAAAAAACCCTAAAATCTAATTTTTGAAAAGTCTTAAATTAAAATTTTTATTTTTTTTAAGAAAGACAACTAATCAATAAAATTTTTCATTTTTCAAGAAAAACCCAAAAAATGCAATTTTTATAAAATATGCAATTTTCTACATGATAAAAAAGATGTTTAAATTATGAAAAATATTTAAATTATGAAAAATAAGACTAAACTTTAGATCATGGAAAATTGTTAAATCATAAAAAAAGAAGCCTAAACCATATATGATATTATCAATATGTGACATGGATGTAAATTTTATCCTAAAGATGTGAATCTTGATAAAAATATGCAATTATATCTAAAAATGTGGCTCTAGCTAAAAATGTAATTTTTCAGGCAATTTTGGTAAAGCAGATATGCAAAATGCAAAGATTTTAATAAAACGTGAATTTTTATATAAAAAAAATGCAATGTATATTTTAAATGTGTAATTCATGAAAAAAAAATGCAAATTTTATGGTAAATATGCAATTCTTGTTAAAAATGTGAATCTAATGATAAATATGAAAATATATAGGTATGTATGAACCAATTATTAACACAAAACCTATAGAAAAAAGAACCTACATTAGTACAATTATACATAAAGTACCCTAAACATACTAACTTGTACATCTACTAATGGTATCCATGCTTTAAGAAAATCACAAAATAAGAAAATAAGAGAAAATGTATAACTAAGAAGCCAAGACCAACACAATGGGTCAGATCAGGTAAGACGATCTGTACGTGGATCTGGGTCGGCTCTTAGGGCTTAAGTGGGTTACAGGTTGGGTCGGATAAGGAAGAAAACACTACGGCATCGCAATCTTCGTTTCAAGCAGTTTGCTCCTCGATTCAAAGGGGAAATTTGATTTCTATGAGAAAGTTATTGATAAAAATTCGCTTGGCACCACTGCCTTGCCTTGCAGTGTGGCCCTTTGATGGTGTTTGGACAAAGAGAGGCGGCGGTTACAGACAAACTTAGAAGTTTGAGTCGCGTGTGGGTATGACGGTGTCAGTCGATTATGCTGTATTATTGCGTGAATGGTAGTGGCGGTGTGTCAGCAGTGAGAAGTGGGTGAGAGATTGAGAGCCGGATCTGGGTTGTGAGTGGGATTCAGTGACTGTCACGGGTTGGCATTGGGACACTGCTAAGTGGTTTGTGCGCATGGATGTTGGGTTAAGTCGGCTGCGTGGTTTGTTATGTTTTGTATGTTGGATACTATGGCACGTGACAGTGGATTTGAATGTATTGCGCGATGAAGATGATAGGGGGTAGCGTTGCTGTGTGGGGTTGCAAGGGGGAGTTGCTATGAGAGAGAGTGGGGGGAGTGATGCGCTGGTGTGTGTAATCGTATTGCTGCAACTATGATCAGAGAGAGAGGGACTGTGGGTCGGTGGGTAAAGAAAGTGGTCAAGGTTGTTGCCGACGATGAGGATTGGTAGTCAGCATCGAGTGAAGATGAATTGTATGATCATCCCTTTGTTGATTCTCTTCCTTTGAAATATATAGAAAAATCGTTAAATTCACTTAAATCAGATTTGAGTGCTTGCGAAGCTAAATCCTCATCGTTATTATCAATTTATGAATGTAAATCTTTATGTTAAATGAAAATATGTGATATCTGTGGATAAATTTACATAAAAGTTGATAAAAACAAATCAACCTTATCTAATTCGAAGAAATCTCACCGTTGTTTCTTCTTCGTACAAGTGCCTAACCACTAAAGTAATAACTTTTTTCTCAATATTACTCGGGCTTATAATTTACTTAAATGCATTTTGTTGGGTTCAACTTAATTTCAACTTTTAAACATTAGCCCAATTCATTCTCAAAACAACTTCACTTTTCTATAAGTAGCATAAAATATACGTACTAACTAATTTTTAACATCACTTTTGAATTTAACAAATTTAGAGTCTTATTTTAATTAGTCTAGTTAAAATATTTTTTAAATTAAAAAAAAATAATAAAATATTTTTCTAATGAGGCCTAAAAATTTTAAAAACTTTGAATTTATTAAATCACATATTTTATGCTATTGTTGAATCCGACCCTAAATGACTAATTAACTTGACTCGAACATTTTGTATTTTTTCTAGTTTTTCAATATTTTTGTATCTTTTCAATTTTTTTATATTTTTTTTATACCTGGCCCTAAAAAAACAAAAGAAAAGAACCTAAAATTAAAAAGTAACAAAAATAGGGTGTTTACACCCATAACTTTTTCCCTTATAGAGCTTACCAAGCTAATTTAATCAAGTATGCTCTATTTTTCAATTTAAGGTCATGCAATGCCGACTATCTTGTTCTTTCCTAGGTTTTAGTAAACTTCAATTTAACCAATGCATTTTCCTTAACTATTGTGTAGATCTCTAAAGAAAGTCTCTTGTCATCGTTTCTATTTTGGATAAGACCGAGAACTATAAGTAATAATTTATTGTACCATCAACAACAAATGAAATGAAAACTTTATGACTTAAAAAGCTTAGTAGTTTAGCTTTCCTAACTTGTTAATTTCCCTTTAATTTTCTCAACAAGGAAACTCATATCATCTTTAGTGATTTTTCTTGTATTATTCAAAGGGAAGCTCAGATATCAAGAAAAATGCTAATAGTGTTTAATACCTAGTATTCCTTTTATGTTTTTATTTTAGCTCCTACTTGACATTTTGTGAGAATATAACTCTTGATTTAGATAGATTAATGGTTTGACTTGATTTTTTTAGGAATTCTTGCTTGATTGAAATAATTTTCGGGGCATTTTGTGAGGTAGCTTGATACGTTTTGCTCAAAGTAGACAAGGATGATGTTATCGAGATGGGTTCAAGCTTGCAGAAAGCTTAAAGAAAGTGATGGAAAGCATGTGTGAAGAATTAGGAAAAGTAAAATAAGTAAACTTACGAATAGCTTTAAGGATATGATGTATCAAGAAATTTCCGAAGACTTACGGCATAACTCGATATGATACACGAGATAAGTTGGTGAGGGTACTCGCTACCAAATTCTGCTTAAGGGTTATGATAAGACTGCAATGTTCACAAAAGAAAAATATTCAATAAGTTGGTGATGATAATGATGATTGTGGTAACATGTACAGTAAGTATTTATACCCGAAAAATTAGGACAACATATCTAAAAATGGAAAAGATAAAAAAAGTATTACCTAAAAGAAGTAATATATAAAAAATAATAAAGGGTATAAATGATAATACATGAAATTAATGATTATTGTAGTGGATCTTTTCACGTAGGGTACTGGACACGTGGCATTAGGTCATTTGCAGTGCTTCTAGAAGCATAAAAAATGAGTTGGCACATTCTGGATAGAAGTGGCTAAGCAAGGATGGCCTGGTAGAGGTGATATATACTTCGAGCCAAGTTGAACAGATGATTCTTCTAAGGTGAGTTCGCCTCGAAAGTACTCGGTATGGCTTAGATTTAGGTTGGTTGGCCTGGACTAATGCTTGGGGATGGTTTGGGTCGACAACTAAAGATAAATGCAGAGTGTGAGAGTGTTAAGTTTGGCATAAGAAATTGATCGGCGGTAAGGATTAGCTTGACCTAAGTAAGAGTCGACTGAAATAGGAGAATTCACTTTGTTACTCCTTCTATGCTTCGAGTTCGGCTATGGATTAAAGGCTTAATAATCCGATTCTTATTATAGCTTCACTAAGGAAGGTTAGGTTATTCATAAAGAATAAGTGAGATAACCTTAGGTCAGATCCTTAGACCTAATTGGTTACCAATTTCTTGATTCCTCTCTCTATTGAATCATTCTACTACGCTCCATTACAAAGATGAATAAGTAAAGAGATAGTGAATCTCTTTGCCCTATTCCTCTACTAGAAGGGAAAAAAGGTAACTTCTCACCATTAAGTATGGGTGAGAATTAATTTGTTGCCAAAGTATAACTTATCAAGTTAATCCAGGTCATAGGAAAATTAAGTTTCCTCAAAGTTAGCCTTAAAAAACTCCACTCCATTAGGTGGTAAGCCTTTTGAAGATCTAACTTGACTATCATCCATCGTTTTTGTCCTTTCTTCTTTACTGCAAGAGTGTAAGATTTCTTGAAGGTGGAATCACATTGTCTTATGCATACTTAACAGGAATGAAACTACCTTGGGTAGGACTTATGAAGGAGTCTAGGTAAGGTCTAATACGATTCACCAGGATTTTCATTATGGCTTTGTATAAAGTTATGCGAAAGCTTATGGGACAATAGGTATAAAACAGTTAAAGTTTTTAGTTATAAAAGGGTTACCATTCAAAATTTAAAAAAAAAAAAAGAGAGAGAGAAAAGAAAGAAAATAGCAAGTAAGAATTAAAAGTCCACATTTGGTATCATTATGTTTTTATAAAGGTAATAATAGTATTGGTATGATTGATTTTGTACATATTAATGATAAAACTAGTAACTAATAGCATTTATAAAAGACATTGTTTTACAAAAACGTCCTTTTGAGACTAAACCATGAAAAATATGTCTTATTATGAATGTAATGATATATCTTATTTAATATTTGGTTAGTCATATCAAATGTTGTGTAAAGCTTTTCATACAAATAAAATAATTTAAATTTATAGGAGTAAATGAAATATAAAATATCCATATATGGTATGTATACTAATTATAACAAATATGACCATATAAATGCACACAAATGCTTCCATTAGCAATAAGTGGTTCACTTATCATTATGAGTAAACAAGAAACTAAAGATATACATTTTTACATATATAGTTTAGACATCTTTGTAATATACCTTTCTATAATTATATTGTTAGTCAAAACTTTAAATACTCTATGAGATATAAAGCTTACGTAAATATATATGACTAGTTACATTTCTAGGTCTAATAAAATAATAACTTACAATTATAAATAAATAGAAATACATTTTGACCATAATTCCACAAACATGACAATATATATATATATGTATAATGGACAAACATATATAAGTATACAAATTATGATATGTGGTGGTCATATGAAAATTAAATATAGATGTTCATTATATAGGAATTTTAAGTTATGAAGACTGCATCATCTTGGAAATGAGCTAACAAAGCTGTATCAAGTAAGTGAGATTTGTAGAGATTTAGAGTATGTGCTCGGTTATGGTTGTAAGTAGTTGTTTATGCTTATGCAATGCTTATGCTTGGTCATTGAAGTGTTGGTTGGTAGTTAAGTTATATGTTTTGTTGTGTTACTTGACTTTGTTTAGTATGTTACGAATTGATTGATCACCCTTAATCAGACTAATATAAATACAAATTAAAACTTTAAAAGGATATGCATTACATTCCATTAGGGGACATTTAGGTTTTTCTCCGGCTAAATTTCGATCCCTTTGATGAGGTGTAATATGCTAGTGTTTTTTCACCCTTAGTTGAACTAAGTGATAGGAGAGGAAGTCGCGGTAAAGTTGGGATGTCAGTTTAAACGTAGTTACAAGAAGAGGAAGGGTCTCCATTGCATAAGCTTGGAAATTGGTTGTGAGAAAGCATTGTGGCCTTTATGATTGACATTGTGGCCTTCATATCATAACTCCTCAACTTGAGTTAAAGTGAGTATAATTTCTCTAACTTTATGATGGATTGGATAATGTCGTGTGGATGCCATATTGCTTACTCATGCATTGCGTTTAATAAATGATCGATAACTTGGTTGATTTGCTTAGCTTGTATTTACCTCCTACCCCCTATTGAGCTGGATTCCTTAGCTCATTCCCTTATAGTTCTTTGTAGGTTAATAAAGCTAAAGGGTAGGATGGGTTAGGATTTTGAGTGCATGAGAGTTTATGTACATCTAATAGAAGAACTTATGCTAAGATGTGGAATTGTAGATGTAGGTTACTAAAGAGAAATCTAGTTTTAGAATGCTTTTACTACCTTTTTTATTATTTGGTGAGGAATTTCGATTCTTTGTAGTCTTGAAAGCTTGTATGAGAATAATGATGCCTAGCAATATTTTTATATGCATTTGTAACTATAATTCATTTTTATAAAACATTTAGTGGGTTCGAAGTTAAGCTGCCTTAATGGTTATAGAAAATTAAACAATTGTTACGATTCGAATTAGGCAAGCTATAAGATGGATAGAACTAGCCCTTAAACTTATAGCATGACAATGTGTATGTAACATTTAAAGATACTCACCTTACTAAGCTATGATACATGCTTACCCCTTAATAGATTGGTGTTTGTAGGATGACATCAAAGAAGCTTGAGATGGGTTAAGACTTTGTTGAATAAAAGCTAAACTATGTGAGGCAATAGTATAATACAGTACTCACTAAAACAATAGTTGAAATATATTGCAATAGCTATGGAGTTGCACTCTCTACTTTTAGTAATCAAGCTAAAATAATAAATCCCTTTTTGTTTCTTAAAACTAGAGGGTGTTTTAGTGACTATCTATCTTATTGCTCAATAGGGATTTTAATTCTTGACAATTTTAGATGTGGGATTTCGAACTTTACATTAATTTTATAATATAAATATATATGATATAATTTGAAGATTAGATTAGATTATCAAGTAAAGTCTTGTATCCTCTAACTCTGAAAGTATAATCACACGATAATTGCCTTAATGAGACAACATTAGAGCTTTTATACCAATGCCCCTTGTTATTACATTTACATCAACACCTCTTAATTTTCAGTTGAACGTTTACACCTATTGGATATACCGTTTTAGAAATTATTAGGAGATCCGAGAAACTATGGAAATTTTCGATCCATTGCGTAATTTTTCAACCAAGATTTTCAAAATCATTATGCATTTAAAGTAGTGTAAAACTAAGATTTTCATAACGTTTTGGATGGTTTAACATGAGCAGTGTGCATAACTTTAATGGATCACTTCAATTTATTTATAGGCTTAATATCCTTGTATTGTATCGTAGATCTTAAGAACATGGAGACCTTGCTACATATTCTTACCTTGATTTGGAAAGACAATGCTTAACCCTTATATCGTTTAATCTTTAAGTCTAATTTAAAAAATATAATAGAAAAAGATTTTCCCAATACAGGGTAAGTAAGAACCATATTGCCATATATACATATGAATACCAAAATCAATTCAAATAATTAACTTATTTTATTAAAATACGATAAATAATTCATTTAGGTTATATTCTACACATTTCAAACAATATAGTCTTTGCATCCTAAGATTTGGAGTAAGTTAGACTTTGCTACATACAAATAAGATCCCTATGGTAAAGGGTCATTTTGTCCACAATCCATAATGCTATCACAACATTTGCAGGGTCCTCTAATGAACCAAAAGATAAAATCATCTCAATTGAGTTCACTAGCTATATCATGCAATTAGGGGCAAAGTCTATATACAGTGTTGAATAACCATTCCACCTCGTCAATTTGCCCTTTGCAACTTACTCAACTAGCTTGTATCAGCCATAGTTTATGTCGATAACCCACATGCCATATCTAATGGTCTATGCACCTAACTAGAATTCACATCATTTTAAGAATCTATCTCTTCAAAGGTTATGAAAACTAAGTTGATAATTGCCCTTTCACAAATCTCAGCATTAGGACATATACAATAAGAAACATATGCATCTATTATAGTCAATTTTTACTCTTCTACAAGCATATACATAACACACTTGTATAGTTACTCACTTATTTTTGCATAAAAAACTACTACTTGCTCTTTCCTTCTCCAAAATATTCCTATAACTATACATTAAATAAATTTAACCATTTATTTTTAAATCATTCCTTCCAATTTATAAGATAATCATGAGGTATGATGAGTCATTTAATAAATTTTAAAATTTACTTATTCTTATTATATTTTAAATTAGTCAACGTAAGGATTTCCGTAGTTTGGGGCTACGATGATTTACTAGGGACTTATATGGTTGATTGAGATACAGAGTGACATGAACGAGTTAGACTTGCAATATGTGGAGCACATTGATTAATGGAAGGAAAGGGGAAATGGAGTTAGAAGTAGTAAGAGTCAGAATTTGAAAAAGGAAAAAATTATCTATAAGTAATTGGAAATAGCTTGAAACTCATAGCTTTTGATTTTCACTCCTAATTTTAAGAGCCAATTTTCAAAGGCAATAACTTTTTGCAGATATAGAGTTATGCAACTCATAACATGTTAGTAAAGATTGATTCAAGTTTATATGGCCTAGAGCAAAATGCTTTACCTTTAATACTATTTCGAAAGTCAAATTTGTATGTTTTGGTAAGATACCGAGCTGTTAAATATTTAGTATTATTTTAGGAAATTATAACTTATTTTTATTCATATCCTAATTTATTAAGATTTATATTTCATTTGGTTTTCTTATACATTCTCTAGTTATTATATTATAAATATTTTAGGAATTAATTGTATTATGAATCTTTTTGAGTCAATAAAATTTATTCTTTATATGTTTATGTTTATGTGTCTATAAAAACATGCACTATGTCACAAAGATGGTTAACTAGCCATTAAGAAGTCATCCATTGAGCTTTTGGGTTTCCACTTCTAATTCCATTAATTTTCATCTATCCATTTATTCTATAGTTTAATTCTAGGATTTGTCTTGTGTTATCATAGAATGTTGTGATCTAATCTAAAATTATTATGATTTAGTACTTTTTCTCTTGAATTCTTATATTTAAAATTTATCTACCTATCTTTTTAGTACATTTCTACAAATCCCTTATTTATTAGTTTTCTTTAAGATTTTTTATTAGCTTATTTTTAATCAAATTGTAATCATCTTCATAAGATCTTTATCAACTATTGTTTATGCTACAAAATACTTGCTTATTTTATATGAATCTCAACCTTTAGTTTGAAGAGAATTTTTATACAGTTTAGATCTAACTTAGCCTTAAATTTTTTATTTTATATTAAATTACTAAGTTATTAGTATGTTATGGTTAGATCTTGTATCCCTATAATAATTCTAGGGTTTAATTTCTATAACTCATTGTTTTTAATTTTATCTTTTGTGTTTTTAGAATTTTTGGGTTTTATATGGTAACCCAATATTCAATTTTTTCTATCCAATTCCATTGAGGGCTAATCGAATTTCTAAATATCATGACTTTGCTATTATTATTATTATCATCATCAAATTTTAGTTCAATGTTTCAGATTTGTATTCTATGGCTTTTAGGATTGACATAGATTAGGGTTTTAAATTAATAATTGTAGATCCTAAGATGTTTCACTTTAGTAATTGGTTTTGCTACTAAAACTTTTATGTTTCTAAGTTTCAACTAATAACCTTAGGGTTCTGTTATTTTCTTGTTGCAATAGTGGTTTCCTAAATCACAAGAAGGAGGCAAAGGCCTTAATTATCGCAGTTAGGATAGGAATAAATTTTGTGCTATCTCATAACACATTTTACATAATGTAAATCTTCTCATTAATTGTCTCATAAATTTCGATTTCCTTATAATAACATTTGTTATTATATTTTTATTTATTAAGAGTTTTTATTAAATTTACATTTCTTTATTTGAGAGTTGTATTTATGTAATTATATATTTCATTTTGTCTTTTGTATATTGGTACCCGTGTGTGTATATATATTATAGTTATTAAATATATACTCTATAGATGCATAATGTAAATAAAATATATTAATTTGTATTACAAAGTACATGATATGCACTTACATTAAGTTGTTAGTTAATTATTTGCTTTTACGTTAAGTCTTTGCAATTTGTTAGTTTTTCGTTCTAGGAGTATTTCACCCAGGCTAAAATCTGGAACCGAAGATATGTCGAATGTTCCATATGCCAATGAACAAGGTTGTCTGAAGTATGCAAGGGTTCGTCATGAATAGATTCAGCTTAACGATACTGTTTAATTGATAGGATGGAATAAAAGAAGAATTGAATCGTAATTATTTTGGAATGAAATTGATATGTAATAAGAAAAAAATAAATATTATAGTGTTTAGTTAAGTATTTTTGAATTTCAAATACACGGTTAACTTAATAACAACACAGTATGGAATAAGCCATGAATGAAATAAAAAGTACCTAAAATACCTTTACTTAATTTAAAAAAGTAAAAAAAACAACGGAAATAAAGGAGACAATTTCACAGAATTCTTCCCAGTTGGCAAGCCCAAATTGTGAAACCCTAACCTTTTCATCTGCTGCATTTTCCCAAATTATATTCCCTATCCTAAACTCCGAAGAAATTCTCACAAGCCCAACTCGAAGGTGAATACCATGTAAAATTCGTAGAAGATATGGCGAAAGGAGTCAAAAATGCATGAAAGCCTTACCATATGATAATCCTTCGAATAAACCAGTTGAGACATCACTATGAATAATCTTTTTGATATGTCGACTTTCACTCCACAATTGTACGTGCGAGTTTGCGTGCATGCCTGGTTGATATGCTAACGCCATCGTTGAACGCGAGTGGGGATTTGCTTCAGATCTATCCCGCAACTTCGGAGTCGGTCGTTGTTTGGGGGTGACTAAGGATAAGCACTTCGCATGTGATAACTGTCACTGCCGTAGAATCCTAGAACACCGATTCAGAGTGAAGCTCTTCACAAGAAACCTAAGGATTAATCTGGGATGGAGATACAGCAATGCATCGGTCGGGATTAGCTTGTGGAGAAACCCTAATCGGTAATCTTTGGGCGTGGGTGAAGAGTAATGAACATTGGGATGATGGATAAATGAAGGATAGGTGTTGTAATTTTTTTATTTGGTCAGAGGGAAATCATGAAATTATTAAATGCTATTGTTGGGGAATTCACGTTCTGTGGCGCCATCAAGGAGTTTGAATTCCCAATTTATTAGCACTGTAGCATTCCATGGAATTTGACTTCTGTTTAACTTCAAAACAAGTGAACAGCCGAACTTATGGCCACTTAGGGAATGAGGGGAGGAATAGGAATACCATCTGAACACCTAAGGATTCCATTTTGGGTATTTAAAATCACGTAAACACTTTATGGAACTCTCCTTATCTTGAATTTCTTTATAAAAGTTTTTTAATAATATTTTTATATTATTTTATGGATTCATAGTTAATAAATTAAACTTTTAATTAGAGAAAAAAAAAGAGAGGAAAAAGTGAGGTCATTCACGGAAGACCAAACCTTGCCGGTGAAATCCCCAACGTTGGATAAGGAATTTATATATATATGTTCAGGTAGTCTATAAAATTTTTTATAGAACGCATAATTTCCAAAATATGGATTATTGGAGAGAGTCTTATATCTTAAATACGAGGAGTGATACTAGATGAAGGTTGTAAAATTCGAATTCAAAGTCAAATTAAATTTCAATGGTCTAACTAAATTTGGCTCGTACCGGCTCTCATTAGGCGTGGAAAGAGAATGGCCGGTCCGACAAGTCCCAAGGACCGGTCCGGTCCGCTAGACACAGCCATCATTTTCCATTTGAATTTCGGAACACAAAATCCAACATTTTTAATTCAAATAACCGTCACTTCCTACTTGCTTTCCTCTCTCTCTCTCTCTCTCTTTCCTGCTCTCTCTGTGAATGCAAATTTGAAATTCCCATGGAAGCACCACCACAGGAGCTTTCTTCCTTACCAAACCCTAAGCACCTTTCTTCTATCCAAATAACCTTCCTAAATAACCACATAACTTCTCTCCACCATCTCTCTCTCCTCTCTGATCTTGCTTCCAACCTCAACGATAACTGCGTCGTTTTGGACCACAATCTCATTTCACTCCAGAACCGCCTCTCTCGTCTCGCTGTTTCATGGATCTATCGTTCCCTTTCCGCCAAATCATCGATTAAGAACCTCAATACGAAGCTCAACAATCTCGCTCTCTCCACTTCGCACTGTCAGTAACCCTGCTGACATGACCCGACATGACTAATCTGATTATGATATGAATTGAAATCATTGGAAAAGAATGATTAATTATTTGATATTTAGTTGATTTTTACAAATTATATGAATTTGATACGACATGGAATCTGCTTACAATGTAAAGACACTCATTTTTTCATTGGATCTAATGTTGCAGGTGGTGGGGAATTGAATAGAGAGGATATCTTCAAAGATGATATACGTCGACTTGCTAAGGAAGTGAATCGAATTGAGAATATTCGAACATATATAGGTGATTTTCGTGTGAGAATTGAATTTTCTTGGCTTGAATTTTGGCGAATATTGGCTTTATAATATGCTGTTTTGTTTTTTATATACTTAATTTGTTGCTTATTTCTGTGTTTTGTTTTACCATTTCGAACCTGGGTGCCCTTGTTTAAGGAAAACTACATTGGAGGCAATAGATAAGTTTGCCATATTCATCCTGGCCCTGCCAGTCAGATGCTGTTATGAATGAATAAAAGGATATGTACGTTTAGAGGGTGTAGAGTGGGGCTGGTATTAAAAGATCGCCATATAAGATATTATGTGATTGATGGGATGACGGACTATAATGACAAATGATTACCGGAAATTTTATCCATGTATAATGGATAATAGACTATTTAATAAGGGATATATTCTGTCTGGTACGGATAAGGAAAAGGTGCAATTCATTTTCTTGAATTTCGTCTGAGTGTCCATATGAACTTCAAATACTACCACAGTCCACTTGATAAAAATTGCTTCCAAATTTTTCTAGTTATAATCATCAATCTTATTCTATCAAGCATTATTATGGAACAGGAATTTTGAAATCGCTGCGTTGTAAATCTTAGGAAATCGAATGGGATGATGTTACAGTATCTTGCTATGGTTCCAGATGGTGAAAAACTGATGGGTAAATTCTTCTTAAATTTCCCGTCATGCTGACCTATCGTGATAAAAGCTAGGGTTCAATTTAAGAGTGAACCCAAGATCATTAGGAAGAGGCTCAATCTAACTGAGAACTCATGATTTCTGGAGGAACAATTCCTGGAAAATGGTACTATCTAATTTCCATCTTCAGATTTTTTAAGTACAAGCACCCAAGGTAACTATTAACACCTGCACCATAACACTTGTTCTTACAGCTCAAGAAACAATCCAGCATCATAACACCTGTCCCAATTGCCCATCAAGAGAATCTAACATCTGTCCTATAATTTACCGAAGACAACATGTGAAAATAAAACATCTATCCTGATAACAGCTCCTGATTTTTGCAGTTGGCACATAACATCAACCTCTCCTCCAAAAAGGTGGCTGACCTCAAATGCCATGCTTTTATTTGATGTTGTCCACTTGGTCATGCTTTTCTTCGGTGTCGTCCAGTCCATGCAGACTAAAAGACATAGTTGTGCATTCCCCCACAAGTGGCTGCCAAGGCTACTTTTTCTTCCTCCAGTGTTCTTTGATGTTGAAAAAATGCTCATAATGATTTGCCTAACCCAATGGATCCCAAGTTCTATCATAACCAGGAAAATCAAGTTTGGAAACTCTATGCATAAAATTTCCTATGCCTAGATGTTCACCTGCTGCTGTTTGCAGATCTTGATTACGTGGATCGTTATTCACTTCTGCAGAATCATGATGTTCTAGACATTACTCCAGCAATTCATTGTACATGACCTCTATTTATTGTGAAAACACTTGCTTTTTCGCTTTGAAGATGAGTCTATCATAATTTTTGCTCCTTTCAATTCCTTGCTTGATCTTCTTGATACTTCAAAATGTTGTTGAAGAAAGCAAAAAAAGCCCTTTCTTTCTAGCTCTGTTTACGACATGCGTGGGCCTAGCTAGCAAAAAATGGTTTCTAGGTCCAACACTGGCATGTGGTGTAGATAGCAGGAATGTTAGATTCTTTTTAGATTGCATGCCTTGCTTATCTATTTTGAGAAAAGGCTCAGCTTAAGGAAATCCCAATATGTCTTGAGGAACACTTTTTCTGGATAATGATACTTCTCAGTTCCATTTTCAGATATTTAGATACAAACACAAGGAAATTGTCAAATAACTGCTCCTTAACACATGCTAACTTCATGAAAAACAATCTGGCATCCTAACACCTGTTCTAACCGCATAGAAAACAATCCAACATATGTCCTATGCACAGAAGAAAAACACATGAGAAACTTGTGGTTGTTTTTTCTTGACATTGATTCTATCTGAAAATTATTAATCTTTTATTACAAATTACTTTCTACCCAATGAGTTCATCCTGAGGCATTTCAGAATCATTTATTGTGTCTATGTTAAAATTAGCTTTTGCCCATGTGAATGTTGTTTTCATATATCACGAAGCTAAGATTCAACTGTACATCATGTTAATGGTAATGACTAATTTTCTGTTACTAAAAGACACTAAATCTTCTTCCTCAAAATGAAAGATACTGCTTTACGGCTGGAGGTGCTGGTTGGAGATCTTGAAGATGCAGTTTTGTTTGTTAATCGCCATACTATGAGCATTTTGTCAGCTGGATTCTCAAATCATTCCATTAAACAGGCAATTACCCTCTCTTTTGTTTCACTGCTTCATTTTATTTTGAAGTCTTTTAATGTCATCATTTAGTCACTAGCTTTGAGCTGAACTGAATCTTATATTTCTTTTTGATTCAGGAAAGGCAATCAAAGCAAGAAAAGTTACTTCAAGCAATTAAAGTGATAAGTGACATTGAGGACATAGCAATGGATATCTCAAGATGTCATCCACAATGGTGCCATCTTTTAAAATCTGTCGATGGCAGAGTAGATCAAACATTGGCTGTTCTTCGTCCTAAAGTGATTGCAGACCACAGAACACTTCTTGCTTCATTAGGATGGCCACCTGCACTTTCGACCTCAAATACTGGAGATAGAGAAGTTTCTGGTGTCCCTAACCCTCTGGTTTTGATGCAAGAGAGCAAGAGAAAGAGCTATTCTGACAGTTTTCTAGCTCTCTGTGCACTACAGCATCTGCATACACGAAGGGAAGACCGGAAGCGGAGTTGCTCTAAACAAAAGGATAATGACATAAAGCTTTGGGCCATCGATGAGTTGGTGTCTCCAATAAGGGCGAGGATAGAGTACCATTTCACAAAATGGGCTGAACGACCAGAGTTTATGTTTGCTCTCCTACATAAAGTGACGAGGGATTTTATTGTTGGCTTGGACGATGTTCTGCAGCCCTTAATAGATGAAGCAAGGTTAGGTAGCTTTAGTGCTAGAGAGGCTTGGGTATTCTCAATGGTTCAAATTCTTTCTGTGTTTCTGGAGAAGAATGTCTTCTCTGATCTGGTGGAAAGTTACAAGGAGAAATCAAAGAAAGCAGAAGTTATGTCTTCGTGGCTACATTTGATTGACCTAATTATTGGGTTTGATAAATGTATTCAAGCACTTGTTAAGTCTGAAACTTGTTTATACATGGAAACAGAAATGTTAGTGGGGTATGAGAAAGGAATATCAATATTGAACATATTCAGCAATAAGCCAGACTGGCTCAGGATTTGGGCGAGGATCGAGTTTAAGAATTCATGGAAGAAATTCAAAGTTGAACTGGGCAATGTGAGGTGGCAGGTACTTGATAAAAGATGCAATAACAGTATCTGTGAAGAATCTGAAAATTATCTTCTCACTACCCGAGAAGACCATAAAGCTCCAGTGATTGCAGAATTTGTTCTAAAAACTGCCCTGGTTATGATTGAGAGGTGTCAGACACTCCCCACCTTGCCACGCTTGCAGTTCATCAGATCAACTGCATGCAAGTTCCTGTGGTGCTTTATTAATGTGTTAAATTCGCATTGCAGAATAGAGGCCCTTCAGTTTGGGAATGTCGATGAGAATGATGCCTTAATAAGGATCTGTGGGTCGATAAATGCTGCCAAGTACATTGAATATAAACTGCAAGAATGGAGTGATGACGTGAATTTCTTGGATATCAACACTGTTGAACATAGTTCTGAAGTACATCAAAAACCTATTGAAGATGATTTTACCTCCTTGTTTGAGGAAGAGATAAAAGCTTTGGCGGAGCTTGAAACCAATTGGCTCATGGAGATAATTGCTGCCCTTCTTCGACACTTTGAGATGCTTAGCTGGACTTATGTGCAGAACAAGGAGCAGTTTGAGTTAGAGCACGATCTGCATCCAAATCCAGCTGTATTGCTCTCAGTGACTGATTTGAATGTATCTGATGACCTTCTTGAAACACTGGATGTGCTACGGAATCTGCTCCATATCTTAAAGATGAATCTTAACCCCAAGGATTTCTTGGATTTATGGCGAAGCTTGGCTGATGGGCTTGATCATTTCATCTTTCACAGCATTCTAACTGGTGAAATTTCTTTTTCTGAGAAAGGGATCCATCAGTTCGGAACAGATATGACAGCATTGTACTTTGTATTTCAACCCTTGTGTGCTCGACCGGAAGCTTTTTTCCCTTGTATTAGAGATTCTATAAAGCTTTTGAACATGAACAAGGAAGAAGTTAAGCATTTAGAAGTACTGTTATCCTATAACGGAAGTGGAATGAATCGATTGCAGTCTTGTGGAATTTCTCAATTGTCTTCTGATGAAGCTTATAAAGTTTTGAGGAATAAAAAGCTGCGGTGTCTTACATGATTAGTAGTATGGGGTTAGAAAATGTGCTTTCTTTTCTTTATGTTTCAACTTATGTAATATTTACCAATGTTATCCTGCTAGTTTCGAAGATAAAGAGAGCGAAATGGCGAAATTAGCACATGAACTGGGGTGTAATTAAAATAGAAGAGTTTCAAGCTAAACCTAATTTGACAGTTGTGCATAAGTTCAACTTGACATTCTCAATACATTCACAATACAAGGAACTCGAGCATGTTTGCTCTTGACTTCGGAAGCTGCTAAGCAATCTGATTGTAAGCCCCGCTCGATCATTGAATAAATGAGTTTAAATACAGGTAGAATTGAGTTCCAATAGTTTTAAGATGTTGATCTTGCTTATGTAGCAATGTGAACATAGCAAAACTTGGAATACATAATATATACCTTTTAACTTCATAGATTGAGCAAGTTCTTAGAGAGGAATATACGGAGTAAAAGCTACCTATATGACAAGGCAACATATGAATAACAGATCATGAACCAGTTGAACCGTATCAATGTAGTATTCAGCTTCAGCTTGAGTTCAACTCAACATTCCAGCGCAGAAGCTTAAATTTTTGAGTTCTGAGTTCAATTTTAGGGAGTACTTGGTAAACTCAAATTCAACTTATTGAAGATTGTTTAGGCTTTTATCCATCTAAAAAGATATTTTCTCTTAAATGAAATAATATTGATGTTTGTAGATGAATAACATTTAAGCTTTACTCGAGTTCAATTAGTTAAACTAAATATTATGAAATTCAACATAGAGTGAGTGAAATAATTTGAGTTGCTTAAACTTTAACTTTATTCAACTATAGTCAAATTGAATTTAAGTAAATACTGAGTCAAATTTTAGTATCTACCAATAGGTTTGACTTATTTATACACATATATCATATTATTATAAACAATATTGTGGTCCCATTGCATTGGGCAGCTTCATGAATCTTGTCTTGACAAATCCATATGAAGAAAAGATTCCTTTAGAAAGAACAATCATCGAATTCATAAGACATCCAACGAAACTTTATTACTAATGAAAACGGAACATGAAAAGATCAGTTTTTTTTTTTTGTTTCCTCTGAAGGAAATGAACTTGAGGGATATCTACTTGAGGAAAACTAGAGTCTTCATAATATCCTAGGCTAAGAATTCAAGCAAGAAGCTAAGTTAAAGAAAGCTATTCAGATGATTAAACCGCAACATATTACTTTTGTGGACACTCTGGAAACAATGTTCAGCTAGTGATTCAGTAGAGTATACTTGATTCAAGCTTTTTCCAATTTAAACATCCTAGGGAAGCAATACTTCACAATAGCTGTGCATCGAACGCTTCCCTCACGGATGCATCAAAAAGGACCATCTTCCTCATCCATAGCAGGAGGCATGTTAAGATCAATACCGGATGCTCTACGGTTGGGACCAGAATGGCTACCTTGGTCCCCAGGAGAACCCATCTTAGGACCAGTCTGGCAGTCTTCTCCAGGTGATTCTATCTCACTTAACGGAGATTGATTCGCTGTTCCACTCCAATGCCATCGCTTGTGACCACCAAGAGCCTGACCCGTAGCGAATGTCAGGTTGCAAAGATTGCACCGGTAGATCGTTTCCGTCTCACCTGTGACAACCCTCTCACAATCTTTAGACTCCATGACTGGAGTAGTAGAGCCACTAGAGGATTTCTTTTCATCAAGCAGGGCTTCGGATGGAGGAGGAACTTCTGCAACAATTGTACCTTTCTCCTTGTTGTGGCTGGATCTATGGCCGCCTAAAGCCTGGAAAGTCGGAAAGATCTTATTACAAGTGGTGCACTTGTACTTCTTAGGTTTCGGCTGCTGCTTCTCAGATGTTTCGATTCCATTAGGCTCTTCTCTGCTGATTACATCCCTTTTGGAGCCTTTGCCAATAGCTTTACCGTTTCCAGTTTCCATCTTCGGTTTCTCATCTTTCCGAGGTGAATTTAAATCTCTAAATTCGAAAAGCATCCGGGTATTGAGATCATTGTGAAAGGAAGCAAGCGGTTCTTTCCATGGAGCATGTTCACGATTTCCTGCCTCTGCGGTTTTACTGGAAGACAACATATGATCAGTTTTCAACTTCTTTAATGGAGATGGACGCTGATTATTACCGGACGAGGTATCCCCGATGCTATACCTCTTCTTTTGAGTTCCAACAACTCGGTCAGCTCGATCCATATCGCCCTTCTGTCTTTTGCTGGCAGGACAATCCTCCCTGCGATCATCAGGAACAGATTGGGAGGAAGAAAGCTCTGCAGCGATTGCCAATATCATGAGGCGGTTTATGGATTCATCTTCAGTTTCTGACTGAGAAGCGCAGTCCCGGTTTCTTCGGTCTTTCCTGCGCCAGTTTGGCAGATCTTTCATTAGATCAACTGGCTGTCCTGGAATTCCTGTAGCCATGAAATTCTTGTTCCCTTGTATCTGATCATCATTGGGTTCAGGTACTGTCGGAGAAGAAGTTTTCGATTCTTTGGCTACAGGTTGCTGCATCCCCCTCCAATTCCTCTCAGGATGATACCTCATGTGCCCAAACAATGACTTCTCTGATGGGAAATCCCTGTTGCATATGTTGCAATGCAGGAATTGACGGTTCGTTGGCTCTAGTCCTTTTCTAGGATCGAGGCCATTGTTCTTGCCATTGAGCTTGACCTTCTTCTTGGAGAAGGACTCTTTGGATTTAGGTTGAGTATGAATCCTGACGTGACCACCAAGGGCTTTTCCATTACTAAATCTCTTCTGGCAAAACGGACAGGTTCGAAGACCCTTATCCTGAGAAACATTGAATTCACCTTCTTCTTCTTCTTCTTCTTCTTCTTCTTCTTCTTCTTCTCCTTCTCCTTCTTCAGTCTTGGAGAGTTTGAACTTGATCTTCAGTTTGTCTTTCTTGCTTCCTATGTCGTGAGAATTCAATTTACTCGACAGGTTAGATCTATTTGTCATTGCAGTTTCTTCTGAAGAAGACTGCTCTTTATCAATATGCTCTTCTTGATCAACGTCCATGAGTAACAGCCAGCAAATTAAACCAAAACCAAGACAACTAGAGCTCAAAAAACTTAAAAAGGGTATCTCTATTATAAGACAAACGATTAAAAAATTGAACCTTTTGTCACAAACAAAACTAGCAGAAGAAAATCCAGAGGCAAAAGAAGAAGAGAAAGTGAACTGAAAAATAGAAGAATACAAAGAAGCAGCTTGAAGGGTTCAAAGGGTAAAAAAAAAAAAAAAAAAAAAAGAACTGAAGAGACTGTTATTGTAAAAGGGTTGAAAACACAAAACAAGGCTAAAATGAATGAAATCTGTGATTTATGGAAGGTGAATAAATCAGCTAGAATACCATAATCCGGTCGATAAGAGTGGTTCATTAAATTTCCAAAAATATAACAGATTTTCACTCAATACAAAAGAATCTTAATTAACTCCTAAAGGCCTCACAAAAACTCTTTAAGGTTTTCGGTTTCAAATTTTCGGAGATATATACGAGTAACAAGGTTATACACATGTCTATCAAATCAAATCGGATATTTTTTCCTTCAAGCCCCAATATCTACTCTCTCCCTCTATTATTTATTTATTTATTTTTCCCATGATTCCTTAGCTCTAGTGTCTATCAGAAGAAGGATTTCGGATCAGCTTGTTTATTTCCTTGGAATATAATAGATTAGAGATATGGAATTCTATTTCTTTCCGTTCTTTTTTTTTTTTTAAAAAAATTTTGGTTAGACTTTTTAGTTTAATTAAAAAATTTTGGTTTTTTAGCTTATCAAAGAATAGAATGGCCTAATAGGATGAGAAGATTAAACATCTACATGTCTTAGCTATTTCACTACCCATGTGTCATCCATAAATCACATTTAAGGTTTTTCTTTCCTTTCTTTTTTAAAATAAAGTCTTCATTACTATTATATAGATTTTATTGCATTAAATGTTGATGTGTGAAATTTCAATGAATTATTGGGTAATAATCATGTTATTCTCATAATATAATAGCCTAATCTCATAAGTGGATTCTCCGGTCTCACTGATTGTATGGTCCTATCAATGGACATAATATTAAAAGAAAGAAATCTTCATTGATCTGACTATATGCTTTAAATTAAATGAGCTAAAAAACCTAATTTTCTATGAGGAAAAATTTTCAATATGGAATATTTATTTTAGAGAGAATATTAAATCTTTTTTTTGGCTAGAATTTTGTAGTTATATATACGTCGAAGAACAATTTTTTTTTTTTTTATACTAATATGTAACATTGATATATCGTTTGTAAATATGGTGGTAGAATTTTTTTATTTTTTTTTCCAGAACACATGGTGATAGATTGATCCCTTTTGGTACATGTGGCTTTCTTATCTATTTATTACATTATTAAAAGAATACTTATCAATCTGGCTTCACGTATAATTTAAGTTTTTACTCTTTTTCTCCATACCAATTTAACCCATTATTTTCAACTCCCAAATCAATGCTTGATAACTCCAACACTTAACTAGGCTCTTAACTCTAAGCCAACACCTACATTTATAATGTATTATTGTAGAAATTTTTTTTTTAAATCGGTCATGCAATTTTTTTTTTTTTAAATATCAGTTGTATGTATAGTTTAATTTTATTTTATGTTGTAAATTTGTAATACAGATGATTTTATCTTTCGTACACATATTACACAGGTGCACAATTACTAGTGCATGAAAAATTAAATATCTTTATGTATGAAACATAAGAAAGCAATTGTTTCACTAGGTGAGGTATTAACTTCTATTATATGATCCGATGAATAACAATTCTATAGTTTAGATATCATATTAGCAAAATATATATATAAAAGAACATATCAAGTTCAAATCCAAGAAAAGTTTATCATGTGTATCAGAAAAACCTTCACTAAGGGACCTCCCATGTAGTGTTCGATCCTGAGATGAGCTTTCGGTGTATGGGGGAACTTTCGTTTCGAATATATTTTTCATTTTTTGAAGTTTCATAAAAGGCAGTTCTTTTTGTGTTATTTTATTACTAATCTAGTAATAACATCCTTTTTTATATGGAGTAGATTACATAAAAAAACTCTTTTACTTTCTCTTTCCCTCTCCTCTCTCTCTCTCTCTCTTTTTTTTTTTTTCTCTCGAGTTGGTTGGTGAATGATTGGATTTACAAAATATCGGGATAAAATATACATGTTCATAGTGATAATATGGGACGTGAATAGATCTAATTAACTGAGTAAATTTTATGTCTATTTTGAAAGTTTCTTTTCTGGAAAATGGAGGTGTAACAAATTTATATTAAAATTTTAAATGTACTTTACATCAAAAAATGCATTTAGGATAGTTGGCTCCTACTTAATTTTTTTGTTTTTCTTTTCCCAATGTGTAAAAGCAATATAGTAGAAATAATTTTGTACATAATATATATTTGGAAGGTATTAATAGAATACTAAATAACAAATTTATAAATTTTACTTTTAACATGGAAGTTATAGATCTCGCTAAACAAGGCAATAGATACCCTAATTATTTGTTTTTTTTTTTTTCTTCCTCATAAACTTTAGGTTTTTCTTTTCCGTTTTTTTGACAAACCTTGATTATTCTCAACTAACATGTAGAATCTAAAATCTTATAAATTAATAAATTAATAAAACTGTCCTTAAAATTTTATGTGTAGCCGACTACACCTAAGATTCTCTAAAAAGTATATATTTCCAAGTATTTCATATATATATATATATTACTTATTTAGTTAGTAACTTTCAATCTTATTAAATGCCTTTCTAAGTTTGAACTGGTATGTTTTACCTTAATGTTTTATAGAACCAATTATGCACCCACCAACTCATTAAGAAAAGGAAGAGCAAATTGTGTTTGATTATCGAAATTTGCAAAAGAAAGATTGACTTTAGAAGAAGCACGTGGATTTTTTACTATTTATGGAAAAAAGGATCAAACTTTATATCGTTTCCGAAAAGAAGGACTTGGATTTCATGAGTATCCGTTTAAGGGTCCGGGTTGAGTCAAACACCGGTCTTGTCTACATCAACAAATATGATTTCCACGTATCCTACGTCAAAGAGCAATAACAACATATGGATGGAGCCTCAAAATGAGAGTAATTTATATATTCAAGCTTTTAAATGCGTACTCGACAAATATAAGTCTTTCTTTATATAATTATACAAATTTCGGCCATTCCTCTCTATTTTTTCTGTACATATGATGATACTTATAAGATAACATGTTCTAAAACTCTCTCATACGCATAATTTTAAATTATAACCATTCAATATAGCTTAACATTTTGTCATAATATAATGAATATAATGTATCATATCATATCATATCCATATATGTATATGATATACAACATTTAACATGATCAAAATGTGGGTGTTATTTTTTGCTAAAGCTGAAACGAAAAAGTACTGCTCATAATTGAAATGGTCGTTTCGAAGGAATTGCGGTTCTAATTTTTACAACCATATACATATAAGAATGGAAATCAAAACATAGAATTGAGATTTTGCTTCCGATCCATTTTTATTCATGCATATCAAATGTATAATGATTTTGAAAATTGTTTTACTTTCCTTTACTATTGGTAGGTTCAAAATATACTTAGAAATTTTGAATAGAAAGACTTGCCAATTCTAACTAATAAGGTTAACCTTACAATTCTTCATGTGTGCCTTTTTTTCCTCTCTAGAATAAGTGACTTATTAACAAGGAAGGTAATTTTTCAAAATAACGAAAGTGTTAAATAGGGATACAACTGATGAATATTTTTCCCCCCTTCTTATAAATCTCACTTTCTTAACTAGTAGATATTAAAAAAGGATAATTATAATTTGACCTTAAAAACTTCTGATGAATTGCATTTCAAACTTTCAAAGCATTTTTTTTTTTTTAATCTTCAAGAACTTCTAAAATAGTGCAGCTATCTTTCTAAACTCTTGTGAAGGCTTATTGCATGAGAAGCTTCCAATTTAGAAATGGTTAGGAAGGGCTTATGGTGATTAAGAGAAGTAAATGCATTTATTTATTTATTTTTCAATTTGGGTCAAAGAAAACCTTGAAGTTTAAGAGACACATCCAAATATACTAATAATTTTAAGGTAAAATTAAAATGTGCCTAATTAGTGGGTTATCAAATTGGTCATGCAATTTCATTTGCGGACAATTAATATAGTGTTTAATTTTCTTTTTCTTTTTGCGCCAAAATATAGTCTTTAAACTTTTCTTTGAAGTTAGCAATAAGTTTCCTTTGCAAGTACACCTAATAAATTTGTATAAATTTGTATAAATTTGGATAGCCACATAAATTTTATATTATTTTTATAGTTATTTGAGGATTCACTTAATATTAATAGTTATTTGAGGATTCACTTAATTAGTCTTAAAGGTTTCGGGAATTTATTTAGTCTATTCGAAAGGTTAACTTATTGCACTTAATGGACCACTCAAAAGCATATTTTAACTATCTTGATAGTTGTCTCAATATTCTCCCCCCCCCAAAAAAAAAAAAAAAAAACTACTACATATTACAACTTTAAAGAAGGAGGAGTCGAATTTGATTGATCTCACTAGGAAACTAGTGTTTATGCCATTAGCCTACAATAGCATTGGTCGCATGATTAGTCTTGTTTGTTAGATCGAATATTGTTTTCATCTCGTATTGTAAAATTGATTTTAGAGATGAAAATAGGTTAAATGTGTAATTATTTGGTATATTGCTTCTTTAGTAATGTTGCAAAACTTTAGCTAGTGGGGGTCATCAAGGGGCTCTTGAGTGGCTCTATGGCTAGTTATAGGGATTCAAAATATATGACACTTTCCCTACTATTTAGAGCCACTCAATGAAACTTCTTTTAGTGGAATTACCATAGTGCTTGATATGCAATCTATATGTCACTAAATCAAACTTTGTGAATTGAGCATTGTTTGCTTAGCAAAATTTGAGCTTATACAAAAAAGATCCTTAGGTCCAATATACTTCTCTTGATAAGAATTGAGCATTTTAAAACTATAACGTTTAAGTCCTTTTCGTGTCATGCCATATATATAATTGAGCAAAAGCTTTTTACAAGGCTCAGCATAAACCATGACATAGTAATCAAATTGAGTAGTTATGCACACATTATGTTCATATTGAGCATGCATTTATATAATCATGCTACCGTTAACAAGCCATGTCTATATGTAAAGCATGCTAATATACAAACAATACCATTATCATAACAAATCATTATGTTAGCAATTCATTGAGCCATGTGATTCATGTATGTGAATCAATGGTCACTCATAAACAACAAGTAAGTGGTCATACATTCACATAGTACTATAGAACACAAAACACAAGTTTAGGGAACTTACTCATACATATTTAGCATACTTACACTTATTATGATGTGCCTAGGAGAAGAACCACTAAGATATTAGTCTAAGAATGCAATGGTGGTAGGTTCTTTAAAATATGGAAGAATAATGACGAGTCTAAGCAAAGTTTTAGTAAAGTGAATTGTTAAAGTAGATATTATGTACCACTAAAATAAAACATAACCTAATCTTTACTTGAATATAATTCACTAAGAAGAAAGATATGATTTTCTTGTCACGATTTTTGCTAAGGTTTAACAAGAGAAGATAATTTAAGAGTAAAATTTACAAGAAAACAAAGAGTATTTTGTGTTTGAAGATAGATAATGTATGGCTTATAAAAGAGTGGACTATTTATAGTAAGTCCATTAGGTTAATGGATAAAATGGGAAAAACAGAAGTAGTAAAACTTAAAAAAGTAATTTATACAATTGTAATACTATCCTAAAAGTATAGAAAGATAAAGGAAACCAAAAGGAATAATTTGGAATCATGTTACTGTTAGTCAGTGGCGACATGTGTTGATGTATGATTATTGATGCTCCTAGTTGAAGAAGACAAAATATTATTAGCTCAGGTTGACGGGTAATGTTTGTTAGGTGGATAGGCAGCTATTGAATAGCTTCTATATAGGTTGCAGAGAGGCTAAAGTCAATAGGTCAAAGTGTATGTTGGCACTTTGGATCCAGAAGGCTAGACCTCTTAACCAAGTTAGCTAATGCCACTCAACCCTTGGAGATGGCTTAGTAAGTTATTCAAGGTTAAACCGTTGAAGTCTTCCTCAATACATGTGACAGTTGTAAGACCACTGTAGCTTGGAATATGATATAACTCATAGGTCTGCACATTGGTAGCTTCATCCTCAACAAGTTGATTGAATATGATCTTCCTTATGAGACTCTAAAGTCTATGTATCATATTGATGCATCTTCGGGGTTGGACACACGGAGAGGCATCACAACAAAGCAAACTAAGAAAATAAAATGGGAGTTTTAGTAAAGTTCGGGTAGTTATCGAATGGATATGATACATCACTCGATCCTACTCGGCTAATAATCTACCGGATATGACATACCGGTCCGACCTAAAGGGTCACTCGCTACTGCTCCTTACTAAAGAGAATAGATAAGAGTTGGGTAATAACAAGAACACTAAGGTTGCTCAAAGTGAATAATTTCTGTATTGATTGGATGATTATTGTTCGCATACAAGAAAGTAGGAGTTTATATACCTGTATACTAGGGTTACTTTATATGTATGAAAAGACAAAAAGGTAATCTACAACTAAGTTACATAAAATATACTAAAAAGGGTAAAATAGATAAATAATATTCAGTATGAAAAAGAAAGAATCATTTTGGAATACTGTGACATAAGACACGTGTTGTTTGGCATCTGAATAGGAGAAATATGGTATAAGGTAGGCAAAAATAGAGTAATGCTTGTGTTTAAGGCCGACTTGATGTGGACCAAGTTGAGGACCAATTAGTTCTTCTGAAGAGAAGTTAGCTTGATTTGGGGTTGGATGCCTATGGTCGGATTGGGAGCTTGCTTCGGTTATTCTTAGGTTGTCTTTTGGGATAAAGTATTGTTGTTGAACAAGGGAGGATTTGACGCATGTAAGGATCTAATAGTCAGATCGGTAGGAGATCAGCTCGGGATAGAAATCCCTATCTTGGCTATAGCCTAGAGCTACTATCTTCCGAGTAAGTCCTTGGAGTCTTTTAGCTTGGTTGTGTGTAATCGGTCTAAGGGGTTAATTCTTATCATCTGCCTGGGGGTCAGAAAGATTTGTCCTCAAATCTGGACTTGGCTCTGCTTTTTCTTCTAAGGCGCTTGTAAGGTCTTCTTTTGTTAGTTGGTGAGGGATCAAATCCGGCATATTGAAGGTGGAAAAAACTCCATAGTCATCATGTAACTCGATTTAGTAAGCGTTGCGGTTGATTTTCTTCAAAACCTTGAACGGATCATCAGCTTGAGGAGATAGCTTCTTTTGTCTCAAGTGTGTGAATAGTTCTCGACTGAGATATATCCATACTAAGTCTCTTGAGTGAAAATAAACAGTTTGGCGACTTCGGCTACTAATTTGTTACTGTCTTTGATTGAACTTGGCAATCTTCCTAGCTACAAACTGGTATAGTTCATGCAATTCCTAGGCTCAGTCAACTTCGGATTGACTCTCTTCAGCAGCTGTTAGGGTACCGATCATATCCAGAGGAATAGCGGGGTTAAGGCTATAGATGACCTTGAATGGGGTCTTCTCAGTAGTACTATGGACAGTTTGGTTGTATGTGAACTACATAACTAGGTGGCATAGATCTTAATCCCTCAAGTTCTTTCCTACGAAAGTGTTAAGCAAATTACCTAGCATCCTATTTACTATTTCAGTCTGGCCATTAGTTTGAGGGTAGCTATTGGAGTTGAGTATAAATTTAGTTCCAAGTCTTCTCCAAAGAGTCTTCCAAAAATAGCTTAAAATTTTTTTATCCTGATATTAGACAATAGTCTTTGGTACTCCATATAGTTGGACAACCTCCTATAAAAACAAATTACCAATATATATGGCATCATTGTTTGATGGCACAAAAATGAAGTATGCCATCTTGCTAAAGCAATCCACTACAACAAAAATATAATCTTTCCCTTTGGATGTTCAAGGTAACCCTAGGACAAAGCCCATGCTGTAGTTGGCCTAAGGTAAGGTTGGTGTTAGTAGTGGTATGTGTTGTCCATGAGGTTCTCTCTTCCCCTTAGCATGCTTATATACTTTACAACTAGTAACCACTTTATGGACATCCTTGGCTAAACCTAGTTAGTAAAAGTTCTCCTTTAATAGACTAACGGTCTTGGTTTTCCTAAAGTGACTTGATAATCCTTCGCTATGGGCTTCCCTGATTAGTAGCTTACGCGTAGAGCAATTTGGAATACATAGCTTGTGGTCCTTGAATAAATAGCCATCCTTAAGATAATATCCTCTAACAACTACCCTTTCACGGCACTGTTCAATAATTAGACCAAAGTGAGGGTTAACAACATATTGCTCAGTGATGAGTGAGAATCTTAATAATTTTTTTTTCAAACTAGTTAGCAAAGTTTGTTATTGTAACGGAATGTTGATGACTACATTTGCATTTCCCTTCTTGTGTCGAATGACGTATGAGAACCCCTTCATAAACTTTAACCACTTAGCTTATCTCTTTGAGAGTTTGTTCCGACTCCTAAGATGTTTCCATGATTCATGGTTAGTATAAATAACAAACTTTTATGGTAGCAGATAGTGTTTCCAAATAGTGAGGGCTTGGAAAAGTGGCTGGGCCACTTAGTTTCTCATTGTGGTAGGCGACGGGTCATCGCTCCTGCATTAGGACATCGCCAATTTCAGCTCGCAATGCATCACGTTCTAATTCGAAGGGTTCAACGAAATGTGGTAGTGACAAGATTAGTGTTGATGTGAGTTTTTCCTTAATCTCCCTAAAGCTCTATTCAGCTTGGTTGCTCTACCTATACCCTTCACTCTTCGTTGTCAACTTGGTCAATGGGACAACTATCGTATTGAAGTCTTTAATAAATCACCTATAGAAGGAAGCTAAGCCGTGAAAACTTCGGACCTCGATGACATTCTTCGGTGTTAGCCATTCTAGAATAGCTCGGGTTTTTTCCTCATTTGCTTGGATCCTTTTCCCTAACACTACAAACCCTAGGAATATCGCTTCTCTCTAGCAGAACATACACTTCTTCACATTTCCATAGAACTTCTCAGTTCATAAAATACCAAATACTTTGTGAAGATGTTGAACATAGTTATTCAGGTCGGCACTGTATACTAATATATTATTAAAGTACATGACCACATATCTTCCAATTAGGAGCTGCATTACATGGTTTATTAACCTTATGAACGTGCTTGGTGCATTGGTAAGTTTGAATGGTATAACCAACCATTCATAGAGTCCGTGCCTAGTCTTAAAGGTAATCTTCTATTTATTGTTTTACCTCATAGGTGGTAGCTACTTTGCAGATTAATCTTTAAAAATATTTTAGTACCATGAAACTTATCTAACATATCATCGAGCCTCGGTATCGGGTATTTGTACTTGATAGTAATTCTATTGATTGCTTCGTTGTTGATGCACAAGCGCTATGAAACATCTTTCTTTGGAACGAGTATAGTTGGTATAACACAAGGACTCATGCTCTCCCTTACATACCCTTGCTCTATAAATTCGTCCACCTATCTTTTTAGCTTGACAATTTGCTTAGGATTTATCCTATATGCAGGTCGGTTCGATAAGGCAGCTGTAAACCCTCAAATTTTTTGACCTAACATTTGAAGTAGACTCAAGTATGTTAGACGATCCTGAGAGTCGACAAGGTTAGTTAAGATGAAAACCCTTAAATAACAATCGAAGATTTAATCGCATATAAAATTTTTAGACCCTAAATATATGTAAACATTAAAGATTGCTCCCGAAAGTGATAAAAACCTTAAAACTATAATTTTAAGGATATAAAAGTACCAATTTACTATAATCTACTCTAAAACCTTAATTGATAATATATGCTTAGTAACATGCTAAATCATATAAATCATTTGTAAATGATTAAAGATAACTTCTAATTGTTCGTAAATGCTTACATACTACATTAATTTATGAGAAACTATGATAATACATTATAGATAGCATTTTAAATGTCACTTTTCATGATAGTTATACCAAGCATCATATTAAATGATATAAATAAGATATAAATACTTAAAGGACGATCTTAATGACTATTTTTACTAATTATTTCATTTAATTCCATATTTCCCTTTATTTCCTTAATTTTTTCCTAATTACCTTCAATTCTATCATTATGTACACTAATTACATTAAATTAAGAAAGTTGACTAAGTCAAATGTTAATCAAGTCAAGTGTTGAATAAGTCAACAAATGTCATTTTCAATCTAGCGATTTCTTCTATTTTCTATGGAATTCTTCACCTTTTTCACATGATTTTTTTTTTTATCCTTATCTCCCCCATGCTGTCCCCTTTACCCCACTTTCTAGAATCCCCTTTTCATTTCACTTTTATCTATTTATACATCACAAAATCGACTTTCCTTTTCCTTTTTCCCAACAGAAACTTTTCCCTTTCCCTTATCCTTCTTCTACTTCTTATTTTTCCTTTTCACTTCATCCATTAACAAACTCCAAACCAATATCTCACATACATAAACTCCTCTTTCATATTACAAGGAGAAAAAGGTACAATTTCATTTGATTTTATATTTTAACAAGTAGTTAGTTATCTACCTTATGTTGGTGTAGAAATCTTGTGGAATATGTACATGTATGTTAATACAAATAGGACTTTTGTATACATGCTCATAAGTGTAGAAATACTTATATGTATATGAGTATAATACCCATATTTATATGACTCATGAATATACATAAAGTGTGTATGTTTATACTTAGTAATATACATAGCATAAGTGTACATAACCTGAAATAAGGAAAATATTAAGTGTACATATATATAGCTTACTAATTAAGCCTATAAGAAGTAAAAATATGAATTCCATGAGAATTTCTTAAAGGGGTATGGAGGAAATACGAAAATATGCATAAAAATATGTATACAACCATATGTACATACGGGTATATGTACAAGTATACGTACAAGTATATATACAAGTATATTAGAAGTATATATATACATAACATACATATGGGATATATATAAGTACATAAGTAAATTATAACATAATTATTTAATATATTATAAGATAGTATAATAAAATATAATATATATACACATATGTACATATATGACCTGAAACTACAATAAGCCCATAATACATATATCAACTTAAATTAATTTTATTTAAACACACATAATAGTATAAACAATGCAAAATTATAAGAACATAAGACATAGATGACTGATTAGGTCATAAGAGATAAATAAGATACAAAAATAGCAAATAAGAATATTCAAGTTTTAATAATTAAATTTCAATAAATTAAATCAAAATCGTAAAACACGGGTTTTAATGTCCAAAACGGACCTTACCGTGTGAACGTACGTTCGAAAACAATGAAAAATAAGTATAAGCTTGTAAATATTGGAAATAAAATGAAAAAGTTACATACAATTAGTGATAAAATTTAACCGGATGAAAAATTAATAGTAACCTAAGTAGAATTAGGTAAGTAATTATCTAGAAGTACTAGTTAACTCAGTTACTTATTATTGTTTTTATTTTGTAATGATTAGGTGATCCCAACGAGGGTTTAGATCTTCTGATTGATTATTATGATTAGTGTGAGACGACATGACCGAGTGAGTAATTTCCTTATGATTCCATGCTTACGTATGCTTATAGCTAGCGAACTTAAATGACATTACTAATTGAATGTTGTGTAGGGTCGGGAAATGTTTGTGTACGCTATTGTTTGATGAATTGTGAAACTACTTTAAAATGCTAATAACGACATGCATGGTGTATGGTAATTGGATAGTAACTATACTGTTTGTGATATTTTGGGTTAAATAATAATTGGACCTAACTATACCCGATTAATGAGATAAAATTGGCACATGCATTGACATACATTGCATAAACTAATTCCGGCTGTCACATTACATGGAGGTAAGGAGAGGTTATATAGGGGTTGTTATTTATAAGTACAATGGTTTAGTACAGTTCACCGTATTATATGACCTTACCTTGGCTCGTGAGAATACTAGACATTGGAGGAGCCAACCACTTGGGTAAGGGTCGAGTTTAGAGGCCTCCGTGTAAGGGTAAGTGTCTGCAATACCACAATTATACTTAGAACTTGATTTTTGATTGAAATAAAAGAACTAATTTATATAAATATGAAACGTGAAGTTTCATAGAAAAGTAAGTTCTAGTACAATACTTGGGTTTGATTAGTGCCATGTATTTTCTAACCTTGACTTCGAAAGGCTTTAAATTTAAGTTGTGTACAGAAACTAGTTAGTTGTATGTATTGATTTGGCATAATGATTGATCATTCATTCATATGCTTGTGTTTAATGTATTATAACTTACTTGTTGGTATGGTTGAGGGTTTTACTCACTATGCTTTTAGCTTACACCCTTTTAGGCTTTTGATGTAGGATTATCTTTTTGTTGATGTTGTTCATAGGATACTAGATGTTAGCATGGGACTTTGGGCAAGAGTGAGCCATTCTGAGCGTTAAGAGGACTTAATTAAGTAGACTTTTATATGTGTACTTTTCATCTTGACTGTATTATAGATCCAAATATACTAGATTTTTGTTTAATATAGTCTTTATAGCTTCAATATTATATGAATATGAGTATGTGATGATATCATTTTGATCTGTATATTCTTGGGAAGCTAATGGTTATAGAAGTCTTGTATATTGTATGAAGGGTCCATGATTGGAAGGGTAACCAATTTGTAGTCCTTCATGCTATATACAGTGTCTATTACGACTAGACTATCCCCTAAGTCGTGACAATGGCACCTAGTTGCAGGTTAATACAATGCTCTATGCCTTGGATTTGTAGCAGTTTTTTAGGTAGTTTTTCCGGAAACAGATTGGAAAACTCATTTAGCAAGCTTCGGATCTCTTTTGGAACATCCTGTAATTCCTTTATCTCCAACAATCTTCTAACCAACAAGAACATTGGTTCATCATCCTTTTCAGCAAATTAAAGCTCTCTTCGGCTCATAACTAAGGTCTTCTTCTTACTAGCTTGGGTGAGCTGGTTATAGGTTTCATTTATTTGGGACGAAGTTAGAGGTTGCAACATAATCTTCCTTCCATCCTTAACTCAGGCATATGTGTTCTTATACCAGTCGTGTATAATACGTTGGTTGAATAACCAAGGTCATCTAAGTAACAGATGTGAAGCTCCTATAGGGATGACATTGCACACTACTTTGCCTTTGTATACATTACCAATGCTGAACAGCACAACCACTTGTTTAGTTACATGCAAAGTACCCTTATCATGAAGCTAATGTAGCTTATAAGGTTGGGGATGCTTTGAGGTCCGCAGACCCAACCTTTATATAAAGGATTGTGCAATTACATTAGTACAACTTCCTCCATCCACTATAATCGTGCATAATTAACCTTTGATGATACACTTGATGTGGAATAGATTCTCCCTTTGGTCTTCCTCAGAGTTCGGTAAGGAACTCAGTACTCGTTTAAGGATTAGGGCCATCACTTCTCCTTAGTCAAAATAGATTCAAGTCTCTTCTTCTTCTTTGGCCTCAGGTTTTCCATCATCTTTTTCGGGTTCGCTTTCGTCGGTGCTATCCACTATATCTCCTCGGAGCACCATGATGCGTCGATTTGAGCACTCAACAACCATATGTCTGAAGCCCAAGCATTTAAAGCATTTTAGCTCGTTAGTTTTTGTCCGTAGGTTTACCCTTTCTCATATATCCTTGGGGTCGGTCTACTCTTGACTCGGCCTAGACGACTGGCCTGACCTTGCTGGTTTGCTTGGTTGTCTTCAGATCGGTTATTCCTATCCTCGACCCTAATTGGCGTCCTCGACTCAACTTGATTAGGTTGGCGCGGTACTAGAACTGGTGAGAATGTCGGCCCAGGTCGGTTTAGAACACTTCTCCTTTACCTTTAGACCCTTTGTGCTATCTTGATGGCCTCTTCCAAATGATAAAACTTCTGTACTTCCACGATATTGCGAATCTCATACTTGAGCCTAGAAATAAACTTCGACATGGTATGGGCCTCTGGTTCTTCTATGTCGACTTAGATCATTAAAATCTAGAACTTTCTTACATAATCATCAATAGATTGGTTTCCTTAGCGAAGCTCCTGTAACTTTGCAAATATATCTAGTAGGTAAGTCTCAGGTACAAATTTTCCTCTAAACAACCTTTTTATCTCATCCTAAGTTTTAACACCTTGTCTTCCATCTCGTGCTCTGGTTGCATTTAGATTCGTCCACTACATGGTGGCATACCAAGTAAACTCCAATGTAGCAAGTTGGACTTTGATCGCATCCTCATATCCATAGCATTCAAATACTTTCTCGACCTTCTCTTTCCACTCCAAGCATTCGTCTGCATCTTCACTTTCATCGAAGGGCAGGATTTGCACCTTGACATTGTTTAGCCCTTGAGGAACTTGATGTCCTTGTTTCTACACTTAGTAATAGTCTACTTCTTCTTTACTAAACTCTTCAACACTCAACTCTTTGTCATCTTCCCCAATCTTCTCCAACTCTAGTCTTCATCTAGCAATTCGATTTGCTACTCCTTCAGCTTGTAGTAGTTGGATTAGGTGATTGGTTTGATTGCCTTGGCCATAATGTCTTTTAGGGGTGTCTTCTTGTGGGTTTTGCTGCTATACACCTTGGGGTTGTTTGTTAGCTTGTATTGTGGTGACTAGATTCTCAATAAGGTTTGCGAATCTGTTAAGTTTGTTGTCAACTGACTTTGGGGTATTACTATCATTATGACCGTGACCAGGTTGAACATCATTGCCTTGGTCACTCATAACTCTTCGAACACTTGAATTTGACATGGTATAATATTTTCCAAATGGATTAACAACTTACTAACAACTTTAATACTTGATAGCCACTCAAATAGAATAGAAACGAACTTGCTCTGTTTTTTAAATAAGAAACAGAGTAGAAACTGAGTAACAATGAAATTACACTTACTGTCATACGAACACATTGCAATAGCTACGGAAGGAACACAACAGACACTAACAGTAAAGCGAACCAAAACTTCACACACTTCCTTGCGGAACCGTGCTCTAATACTAGTGAAGCTGATGTGTCGTCGGGGTCGGATACATGGAGAGGTACTACAACGAAGCAAACTAAGAAAATAAAATAGTTATTTTAGAAAAGTTTAGGTAGCTACCAAATGGATATGACACACCACTCGATCCTATTCGACTAACAATTTGCTAGATATAATACACCGATCTAAATTGAAGGGTCATTCGCTACTACTCTTTATTAAAGGAAATAGATAAGAGTTGGGAAATAATGAGAACACTAAGGTTGCTCAAAGTGAATCATTTTTGTATTGATTGGATGATTGTTGTTCACATACAAGAAAGTGGGGGTTTATATACCTTCTACTATGATTACTTTATATGTATGAAAAAACAAAAGGATATTCTATAACTAGGTAACATAAGACATACTAAAAAGGATAAAAGAGACAAAGAATATTCAATGTGAAAAAGAAAGAATTGTTCTAGAATACTATGTCAAAAGACACTTGTTGCTTGGGGTTTGGATGGAAGAAATATAGTATAAGGTAAGCGGAAAGAAAGTAACGCTTATGGTCTAGGGTCGACCTAATGTGGACTAAGTCGGGGACTAATTGGTTCTTCTAAAGAGAAGTCGGCTTGATTCAGGGTTAGATGGTTGTAGTCGGATCGGGAGCTCGCCTTAGCTACTCTTAGGCTGTCTCCTAGGATAAAGCGTTGCTACTGAACAGGGGTGAATCTTACACATGTAAGGATTTGATAGTTAGGTCGGTAGGAGATTAGCTTGGGATAGGAATCCTTTTCTCGGTTATGACATAGAGCTAGTATCCTCCGAGCGAGTCCTTGGAGTCCTTTAGCTTGGTTACGTGTGATTAGTTCGAGGGGTTAATTCCTATCACTTACTTACTGATTAGTCTGGAGGTTGGATTCCTATTACATTATCATTCATCAAGCAAATATTGTATCAAGTAGTATAGGTCACTATGAGTAAACTATCAAAGATACTTAGAAACTTTGAGTGGCCATACTTCTTCATAACAACTATGCATACAAAGTGAAGGAAAATTACATACCATATAAACTTTAACACTATCAATTCATTGTGTTATGGGATTCGTGTATAATACTTTACATCGCCTACAGCACTAAGATGCAATATACACATAAACACAGAAAGGGTTTCAGGCTTTGAGGATCTTAATGATGAAAATAGTAAATAAATGGGTTATGAATGTGAATGTGAGTGGATTTAATGCACCAATGCACAATCAGAACCTAAGAGTGAGCTTGAAATAAGATTCGATATAACACATGAATGCCAAATCGATACTTGGGGTTCTAGTGGTGGATAGATGTTACTTATTACCTGATTGAAAGAGGGTTTACCATAATCTTATGAAGAAGATTAGTAAGAACGATGGATTAAAGAGATTAACACTCAATAATCTGGGAAAATGATAAGTTTGCACTAACAATCTTCAATAAGATTACATAGGAAATATTCAAGCATAATCTTTTTGATGATTATTAGCTAGTTACAAAATGATGCTATTTATTGTAAAACCTAAAACCCAAATGGCAATTCTATAAATAGCTTACAAAGCCTTAAACTCTACAAATTAGGTCTACAAAGTTAAATAATCAAATTATAAGAAGTTGTATAAAATTGTGCATATCATGGATGAAGCTCTAAGTACGGCTCATCTGAGCTGGTCAACATTAGGTTGAAAGGGGCATGAGATAGGACAAAAGGTTAATTGAGTGAGTTTAAGGTGTAAATTTAGAGGATCTTATAAGCTTAATTGGGCTACCTGTCAGGTCGGCCTACGGCTATTGAGCTTGGGACTTAGTTGGCGTATGAGTCTGTATTAGGGGGTGGACAACTCATTGAGAGTTCAAGTTGAGCTAAGGTCATCTGCCTTGTCTTGATTTAGTTAAGATAAATTTGTTTAAAGAGCATGAGTTTTAAGTTAAGCTCTTAACCTTTGAACTAAGTGGGAAAGAGCTTGGGTTAGAATACTCAAGTTAGCCCTTCCAGGTAGTCTTCTGTTCATGCCTTAGAAGAGTTAGATTCCTCTTCTAAGTAAGGCCTTATCTAGTAGCTTAGCACTTGTTGGAATAACTTGGCTTTAACTTGGGGGAGTTCGGTAAAGGTAGGAAGGAGATTAAGTCCAATACTTATTATTATCTAAAAGAAATTATCCTTGACTTTATATAGTGGGTACGAGAGTAGACAACAAATAGATCTCTCTTTCCCTTCTTATTTACCACGGGTAGTAGGCTCTTTTAGATGTCCTTAACACTAATGGGAATTAAGAAAAAGCTCTTCCCATGCTTTTGGACTGTGTAAATGTTTTAAAAGCCATAATAGATTAACTTTTGGTTGTATTCCTAAGATTGGCTTAAAATGAGACGAGTAACATTCATGGGCACCATATCAAAGTCTATCTAATCCTCATATTGCCCAACTTTGAATGTTATCTAAGCTCGCTTGTGTACATGAACTATCCCTTGTTATTAAACCACTTGAGTCTGTAAGGTCAAAGATGTAGGAAGATTGACAACTTCATCTTGGCCATAAGCTTAGTTGAGATGATGTTGGTATGGTTGCCATCTTCCATACTAGTATACAAGTCCTCCTGTTGATCAAGCAACGAGCTTAAAATAAGTTTTCCTTCTTAATCTTCTTAGTCTTAATCAGGTTATGTTGGTTGGACTCTCCTTTCTCGTATCTCCTTTCAAGCTTTCTCATCTCTTCATTTATCTCGGGCTTTGGGCTGCCATATTGAGGTTGGATGGTGATGCTTTCTCTTCCTTTATCATTCAACTTTTAAGGCTAAGTTCATAAGCTCATTTCGCGAATTGAATGGCTAGAGCTCAACTATGTCAACTATATCATCTTAGAGCCCACCAAAGAACCTTGCCATATTTTGATCCTGGGGTTTATCAATTCTACACTTGGTCAAAGTCTTGAACTCTTATAGGTACTCCTCAACATTGTTTCAACCTTGCCTTAGGTAACGGAATGAGAGCATCTTCTGTTTATAGTAGGTTGACACAAAGCACTGGTTCATCAACCCTTCATAAGTCTCTAAGTTCGCATTTGTTCTTTATGCTCATCATCCCTCTTAGTTATTAGTTTCTCCTACCGTAGGCTTGTATACTCAAGAAGGGATAATAAAGCCAGCTAAACCTTAGTGCAGTCATCACACTCATATCATTCAAACAACTTGTCAACTCTGGAGGCCCAGTTGAGGAACTCTTAGGTATAGTTACTCTTATTGTAGGTCAGAAGCATCGATTTGATGTTTTCTAAGCCTGGGTTAGGAGCTCGAGGATCTACCTATCTAATCTAAGCTCATCTATTCACTTCAAATTCACTGCTTCCATTATAACTTAGTTCATCTCGCTCTCTCCTTTGTTTATGATGGTCTCTTATGTGCTCTTCTCGACTTTTTTAAGCTCCAATGTTCACTTTGGAATCATTACCACTATTAAGACCATGTTTGCACTATTCCTTTTAAGTTTGAGCCCTTATCTTCTTAGCCTGTCTTAGTCTCTTCTAAGCTGATGTTGGTTACCAAGTTGATCTTGTACTTGTTCGAGCTCATTAAAAGTACTTACACTTCGTGCATCCCGTTCTTGTCTCCTCTCTTCTCGGTTAATATGACGTCGGCTCTAATTAGTCTTATTAACTCATGTATGGACTTAAGTAGACTTTCAATTTGGTACTCTAAATTATCCACACATTGTCTCAAACTACCTTGGGGACTGTCACCATTGAGGTTCACATTGTCTTTAGACATTCTTACTTTGTTTAGCACATATTCTTTCTCTTAGGGATTTTGACAAACACCTGATACGATATTACGCATAGAACCACTTAAACTTTAAATCAACACTTACCTATAATCGAAGAACATTAGCAATAGTCACTCAAAGCACTACTACCAATAAATAAACAACCAAATACAACCTAAGAACAGCGAAAACCTATACTATTCACCTTAGTATTAACAACCACCACTTGATTTTGCACTATGATTTCTATACCTATATGAACGATAAGCAAACACCTTGATACCTACTAGAAAACGGTAATAAGAACACAAACACCATGTACAAAATAGTAACAAGAACATAAATCCATGGCTAACGATTAATACAATATAGTACGCTAGCTAAAAATCAATAAACTTACAATAGAGTTCAGTAAACCTACTACTGAATTTTGAAGAACACGAAGAATTGGCTTGTCTCCTTAAAGCTTTAATACTAAAAGATGATATGCCATATCATGTATGCGTTGCAGTATTAACATGCAGTACATACAAACATGAAAAGGGTTTCAAGTTATGGGGATCTTTACAATGAAAACGATAAATATATGGGGTATGAATGTGAATGTGAATGTGAATAGATTTAACGCACCAATAGACAAACACAAGTTAGGAATGAGCTCGAAATGGGATTCGATACAACACAAGAATGCCAAATCAATACTCGGGGTTCTAATGGTAGGTAGATGTTACTTATTACCTAAACAAAAGAGGGTTCACCATAATCTTGTCAAGAAGATTGATAAGAATAGTGGATTAAAGAGATTAACACTCAATTATATGGGAAAAGAATAAGTTTGCACTAACAAGCTTCAATAAGCTCACAGAGGAAAAATTCTATAATCTTTTCTAATGATTGTTGGCTAATTATAAAATGATGGAAAAATTTGTAAATAGCTTACAAGGCCTAAATCTTAAAAATTAGGCCTATGAAGTTAAAATAATAAATAATAAGAATCTACACAAAACTATGCCTCTCTTAGATGAAGGTTGGAACATGGCTCACTTAAGTTGGTCAAAGAGGGTTAGAATGAACATGAGATAGGATGGATGTCGGCTGAGTGGGTTTAAGGTGTGCTTTGGAGGCTCTTGTAACCCTAGTCAAGTTGCCTGTTAGATCAACCCATAGTTGCTAATCTTGGGACCTGATTGGCATGTGAATCTATGTTGGGGTTGGATGACCTGTTTGGAGTCTAAGGTAGGCTGAGGTCATTTGTTTTGTCTCAATCTAGTCTGAGCATGTAGAGTTAGAGAGTTTGGGTTTTGATCTAAGCTCTTAAGCTTTGGCCTAGTTAGGAAAGAGCTCTAATTGGAATGCCTAAGTCAACCCCTTCGAGGTCGGTTTCTCCTAAACATAGTCTTTTATTCCCGCCTTAGCAAAGCTGGATTCCTCTTCTAAGCAAGGCCTTACCCAATAGCTCGACACTTGTTTAAATAACTCAACCTTAGCTTAGGAGAGTTTAGCAAAGGAAAGAAGGAGGCCAAGGTTCGATCCTTATCAATATAAGCAAAATCACAATGACTTTTACATCACAAGTGAGTGATCATACAAACTATAGTCATTACACATAAAACATATAACAAGATTGCTCACTCACATACGTTAAATATGCTTATATATACATTATCCTTCATTAACCAAATATCGTATCGAGCCTTATAGGTACTTTTTTGTGACTGTTGTTGTAGATACATAGAAACTTACATGTGGTTGTACTTTTTTGTGACCACTACATGTCACATAATGTTAGTGAACTCTCTTGTTCTTTAGCATATTCCTAAACAATATCTTCGAGTTCCATACACACTAAACCTAATTTCACATTGTGCTCATAAGCATACATTAGCTTGAACCTGTTTTTCATGCTCTTTATAGCATTGTTGTTATTTTGTGAAATACTTATGTGCCTCAATGTTCCCATACTAACTAGATTTGATAATTTATGAAAATACCATCCTTTTACTTCCTGTTTATTCTTAATAGGCTTGAGTTTCATTTATTTCTCAAATAATTATCACATTTCTTACATAATCAATAGGGGAAAATTTGTATCTTATATTTATCGATAACTTAGAGTCATGTAAAATTACCTATCTACCCTTTTATTATTCCTATTTATCCTTAGTTTGTCTTGGATCTCTTAATTAGTTTGAATTATGTTAATATCCAAACGATCTTCACATTTTTCGTGATGTTCTTAATTAATTGTCAAGCTTAATGTAGTAATTTTTCCTATCTAGTTCATGCATGTATTCCTAAAGCTTGTAATTAGTTGTGAAATTACATATTTAGATCATAATATATCTAAATATAGTTTGCTTATATAAAAAATACTATACATGCTTTCTCAAATAAAATTTATGAAGATATGTGCATTAATTATGCTAAGTCTCAACAAGTCCAATGATGTTTACTATAGTGTAATAGTCCAATAAAGAAAGCAGCTTGGAGGGTTCAAAGGGTGTAAAAAAAAAAAAAAGAAAAGAAAAGAACTAAAGAGACCGTTATTGTAGTAGGGTTAAGTGAATGAAATTTGTGATTTATGGAAAGTGAATAAATCAAATAGAATACTATAATCCGGTTGATAAAAATGATTATTTAATTTTGAAAAATATGATAGATTTTTAGTCAATACACAACAATCTTAATTAACCTCCCATAAGGCTTCACAAAACAAAAACCTAAGGTTTTGATTTCAAGTCTTCGAAGATAGATACTAATAACAAAGTATACGCATATCTATCAAATCAGAACGGATTTTTTTCTTCAAGCACCAATATCTCACACTCCCCCCTCTTTTTTCCATCTCTCCTTCATGATGTCTAACAGCTCCTAGTGCCTATCTAAATTAGGATTTAAAAAATATGCTAGTTTTGTACTTTAAAGTTATCTCACTACTGTCTATCGCAATATGATTGTCGATTGATTAGCTATTTGGTTAAAATGCATGGGAAATATTCTAGACAAATATTGTGTGTTTTATTTTTCCTTGGTATAAGAGATTAGAGATTAGGAGTTCTATTTTTTTTTTCCTTCTTTTTTAAAATTTTTTAGTTTTAATCTTATATTTTGGTCAGGCATTTTTAGTTTTAGTAAAAAAATTTGGTTTTGCAGTTTATCAAAGAATAAAATGGCATAAGAGGATGAGAAGATTAAACATCTACACATTTCTTAGCTGTTTCACTGCCGATATATCATCCATAAATCACATTTAAGTCATTTTTGTAAAATATTCCTTACTATTACATAGAGGTCATAGCATTAAATGCTGAGGTGTGAAGTTTCAATAAATTGTTGAGTAGTAATCATTTTATTCTCATAATAATGTAAAAATAATCCTATCTCTCAAGCGGATTCCATGGTCTGTTGGCTGCACGTTTCCCTGTCTTATCTATATTATTAAGCAAAAATTAATGGTTGTGGACCACAATTTCCAAAAATGTTTTTCATCCACATTATTCCATCATTTTCCTGCAAATAAAAAAAAAAATTTATCTTTTTACAATGGTCAATTAAGGATTTCTTGATAATTTTCCTATTTTCACTTGGAATGTTGTAAATCAAACCAATTACCGAAAGTCAAGCCACAATAATAACTATTACTTCTACGCCATTAAGCAAATACTACGGACTTTGGACTCTGCATCCTTTTTATCTATTAAAATTTCTCATATGTCTTTTAATACTATTAGTGAACCGTTCTCATGATGCGTTTTTCTAAAAAATAAAAATAACTAATTTAAAGTCCTTTAAGATTCTTTTTTTTTTTGCCATCCAATTATAAAATTTATGAATTATATAAAACTTTTTCATTTTAGCTAGTCATCATTATTGATATTAACTAAATTATGTCATTTTATTATTATTGAAATTAAAAAATTTTTCTTCTAGCCATCCTTACGCAAAACAAAAGGAATGAAAGAACCAGTAAATAAAACAAATCTTGAAGGAGACATTCAATGAGATGAATGCAGAAGTGAGCCTGAAAAAGTGGACATATGTGTGAGAAAATGGCCTATGGTTACAGAGGCTGTGGGATAGGTTTTCAAATTGATGTATGATTGCCAAACGTATATGTCAAATATATTAAATCCCTTAAAAATATAGCATACCTCAAATTTGGTGGTTGTGATAGTATAAATATTTAGATTTATTGAAACAAGCAAGGGCTAAAAAGGATTCTATTAAAAGGGTGTTGCATATATTGTCTTTTAATTTTTAATAATTTCTTTTATCTTCATGACATGCTTAAATATAAGTCTATGTATTTTAAATGTTTTATACTTTTATTTTTTTTATGTAAGTTATTTTAAAATCTTTATGTTTGTTATTAATTTACTTAGGCCACATTCTTATAATTCAACTTTTATAGTTTTTTTTTTATGTGAAAAGTTGCGATATAAAAGCAATTACTTTTTTAAAGTAGAATTAATAAATTGCAAGAATATAGCAATTGGATCATATAGAGTTTTCATTTGTCTTTTTTTTTTTTTTCCAGCATCTGTATATTGTTTGATTTAGTAGTTAGGTTATATATATCTATATATTTTTGATATAGTTTTTCCAATCCCACTTTTTTCTCTCTTTCTCTATATATTACCTAAGCCAATAAAATATTTGTTTGCACATACATAGCATATGTTTTTTTAATTATAAGATGGTTTTTTTTTTTTTTAAGCTTCTTCACTTCGTGAAATAGAATGAGAGTGAATGGAATAGGAATTGCTAAAGAATGGAATAAGAGTATAATACATATTATTTTACTTAGTTGAATTTATAAATAATTTAAGAATAAACATATAATATAATTTTAATGACTAAATGATTTTCGTTTTTTTTTTCTTAACTAATTGGCAGTGATAATGATAGTGGCAATAATTATAATAGAAGTGGTGACAATGGTAGATCGTGATGGTGATGGTAATGGGAGTAGTAGTTGATCGCGGTAATGGTAATGGTAGAGGTAGTGGTAGTATGGTGGGGTAGTAGCGGCTGTGGCTATTGATGGTGATGGTAATGGTAACAGTTGTAGTGGCGGCGGCGATGGCAACGGCGACGGTAGCAACAGAGGCAATGGTGGTGATGGCGGTGGTAGTGGTGGGTGGTGATGGCAGTGGTAGTGGTGGGTGGTGATGGCGGTGGTAGTGGTGGCAATGATGCTGATAGAGGTAGTGGTGGCGGTGGCGGTGGCGGTGGCGGCAGCGGTAGCGACAGTGCTTCGTGGTGTTAGTGACGGCGGCAATAGTAGTAACGCCAATGATAGTAGAGGTAATGATAGTAATAATGATGGCGATTACTACGGTGATTGGTGGCGATGGCGATAGCAGCAATGATAGTAGAGGTAGTAGTGATGGTGGTAAGGGTGGCGGTGGCAATGGCGGTAGTGATGGTGGTGATTAAGATAGTTAGTATTGGTGGTGATAATAATAATAACAACGGCAGTAGTGGCAGCGGTACCACGAGAACATCCTTATCGAATACAAGACGGTTTGATACACATTAATATAGTCACATAATTATATCCGATAAAAAATCCATAAAAAAGTGTAAATCCCAAAGAATTACATCTTCATGTTTCTGAAGACACAGCAGGGACTAGCACCTTTCAAAGATTTGTTTGCGGTATTTAATACCCAAGAGTGGAAATTGAATCTGCTTCAAATAAAGGAAAAGAAATACCTCCTTTATTATTCTCCCTTGAAAGAAAATTTAACGAAGAACAAAGAGGAAAGGCAGTGATAGAGAACCGGAAAGGAATATCCGTGACAGCAATTAAGAAGTTGGTAAGGAACAGTGGTGGCTATGTTGGAAGTGGAAATTTTCCTTCAACTACTCTGCGAATATTCACACGCCAAAATTCCATTCATATATGAGAATTTGGGAAGCGAAACTGGGGTAGACTTCAAAAAGAGTGGTGGCGAACGTGCATGGAATCACGCTGCACCAGAAGAGGGATCAAGTGCCAGAAATCACTCTTTGCCCTTATGCTAGGGGTGCAAATTCCGAGTGCAGGCGACGAGCCATTCAAGATTTGAAAAATCATTACAAACCATAGCTCCTCGTTGTTATTGAGACAAGAATGGGGGACAAGTGGCAACAGATCTCAAGGACCATCTTGGTTATGATAGGATGCACTACGAGGAGGCCAAGGGCTTTAGTGGGGGAATTGTCGTCCTGCGGCTCCACTCCATGTAGAAAGTGCAATTCATGCAAACCATATTTCCCACCAACAAATTCTTATGAATATTCAAGTACGTAACTCAAACTTGTCTTGGTATTTTCTTGCAATCTATGCAAGTCCTAATAGAGAAGTCACGAGAGAGTTGTGGAGCGAGTGAACTTATTGGGCTCGTAATATTAACGGGTCAGTTGATTTTAATGGGCGACTTCAATGAAGTGTTATGCCAAGAAGAGAAATGAGGTGGGATGGAGATTAATCAAAGCAGGGACTAGGGAGTACCAGGATTGTATGAACATTTGTGGAATGCTTGACTTGGGTTTGTGGGACCCTGATTTACTTGGTCAAAAAGATCCAAGAACGTGAGGGACTTAGTGCAAACCTGGTTGAATAGGGCTTAGGCTAACTATAGCTGGCATAATTTGTTCTTATAAGAGAAGCTATTCCGTCTAATTTCCAATAAATCAGACCATTGTTGGATATGCATCCTAAGCACCAGACTGGGCCAAAACAGGGTAGGTCCTTCCAGTTTCAGCCCATATCAAGGTTGCTTTATGGTGCATTGGTAACGACAAGGCCCTGGGAATTGATGGTTTGCACATTGAATTTTACAAAAAATGTTGAGATATTGTTGGAAACACAGTGGTTGATGTTTTGGGAAGGATCCTTAGGAACAATCATGTGCCCTTGGAGATTAATAGGATCCTCCTAGTGCTGATCCCTAAAGTTCTAGGAGAAACTGGGTGAAAGACTTTTGCCCCATTAGCCTTCGTACTACTATGTACAAGGTAAATAGCAAGTGCCTAGTTAACCGGTTGAGACCACTATTGAAGGACCTCATTAGCCCTGAGGAGTCAAGCTTCATTCTAGGTAGAGTAGCGAGAGATAATGTTATTATTTTCCATAAAATCTTACATTCTTTTGAGAAGATGGGTGGAAAGAAAAATTGTATGGTTGTTAAAATGGATCTTGAGAAGGCATACGGTAGAGGGGAATGGGATTTCGTCCGTAGCGTGTTGACTTTTCTGAACTTTCCAGAGAGTTGGGTGCAGCTAATTGGGTCTTGCCTTTCAACAGTCTAATTTCGGATAATCCTAAATGGGGCAATGATGAATCAATTTACATCAAGCAGAGGTCTTCGCTAGGGAGACCCCCTTTCTCCATAACTATTTATCCTCTCTATGGAAATTTTGAACAGAATAATTCATGTGATGGTCTACTAAGGTAGATGGAAGCTGCTTAAATTGCGAGGAACGGATATCTCCTTATCTCATTTGTTCTTTGCAGATGGTCTGCTTTTGATGGGAGAGGCAACATAGGAGAATACAGAAAACTTGTATTCATTTTTATAAGATTACAGAAAACACATTGCGAGCAAACATCTGTAGTATCTTTAGCATACGGCAAAATGTGAGACTAGGGAAATATCTCGGAGTCCCAGCCAAAGAAGGTGGAAACTTGAACAATGCGGATATGGGATTCATCTTAGAGAAGGTAAGGAGAAAGTTGGCTGGATGGAAAGCCAACCTCTTGAGTATGGCAGGGAAGAGGGTTCTAGCAACCTTAGCGCTTGAAGGTATTGTTAATTATTACTCACAGGTTATGCCCATGAATTAAGAACTTTACAAAAAAAGGCAGAAGCAATCCACGGGGACTTCTTACGGGAATCCACTTCTTACGAACATCAAACAAAAGAACTGTTTGAACTTCGCCACCCCGGCATGGCATTTGAAGAGGAAGAATGTGTTATGGACGAAATTAATGAATAAAAAATACAGGCTTCAGAAGGAGGAGAAAAGGTTCTCAGCTCCATAAGGAAATTCAGAAAGCATCTGACTGGGTACAAGAGCGATTACATGTGATCCTTAAGTTGGGGCAAAACACAAACTTCTGGACTGATAGATGGAAGGAGGGGGAAAAGGTGTCAGAGTGGTTATATGGCCCTTTACACAAATTTGACTGCAAGTTGAAGCTTTCCCAAGTTTGGAGTAATGTATCAGGGTAGAACGAAGAGATCATTGAATACCCACTGGATGCAACGATACGACAGAAACTGGGATACATTACTCTACAAGAAGATGGAGGAGAGGATATACTACGATGACCTGATTCTCTGGACGAAGAGGTTACCACCAAAACAGCTTATTCTAGAATCTTGGCTGAAGAAGGGAATCGGGAAAATAGTAAAGATTGGGAGTGGATCTAGAAATTACCCATAGCACCAAATAACCAAATTCTGATTTGGCATATTCTTTGGAATGGGCTAGCAACAAGAGATAACTTACAAAAGCGAAGAGTCCAAGTTAACAATTAATGCTCTTCTCGCCACTCAACAGGAGAATCAGTACAACACATACTTCTAAACTGCAGGTGGAGTAGGCAACTCTGGCAATCTATTGCAAGAATGGCTAACGCACGATTGCAGAAAGAAAAGAATTGATTGGAAGGAAATCAGACCTCTGGACATGATTCGAGTAGTATTTACACCAAGGGAAATTTGGTCAGAGAGGAACAGGCATATCTTCCGCCCTGATCAGTAAGAAGAGAACCATGCTGCCTCCATTAGAAGGAAATCCCATGAATGGTGGGTTAAGACCAGAACCGAGAAGCTTCAACTGAGGGAAAATCAAAATCTCGTAAAGTGTTTGATGATAACGGAAGGTTGGATTAGGAACCAATGCGATGGTGCTGTTGAAGATATAAGCAAAAAAGCTGGAATAGGAGTCATAGCAACGGACTAAGCTGGACTCACTCTCCGGTGTCTTCACTTGCAATATCACAACCTAACGCGTTTATAAGCTGAACTCCATGCTATCAAACACGGGTTGGAAACAGCTTTTGGGAGAGGATATACGAAGTTGGCTTGTGAAGTTGACTCCCAGCAAGCAATGGACTGGATTTTGAGTAACTCCATTGATACAAATAGATGTCATAATGTCCTACGAGACTGCAAACAAGCCATAAGTAACCTGTTTGATTTCATGTTGTGCAGGGTCTCTGGAGGAATGATTGAAGCAGCGGACTATCTGGGAAAAAGAGACCTCCAGCAGCAAGATATATGTTTTTAGTTCCTTTTTGGTCAAATTTTATGAGACATTGTTGCTTATTTTTTGTCTAAGGTCAAATGCAGGGAAGTCATGAACCTCCATGATGTTTTTTTCTTGTTTATGGTTAATTTGATGAGTGAAATGTAAAGTCAAAATCATAAGTTAGACTTTACATTTCACAAAGTTACATAACTGAATTTAAATCTCTTCTCTACTCGCTAAAGTAAACTCCGCCTCTCATTTCGTGTTCATTATTTGTTTAATTTTCTAAATGATGAAATTTCAATACCAATGTTTTAGTATGAAAGAAGAAAAAAGGTTATAAAATGAGAAAACATTCATGATAAACTTTTTTTTATAATTTTTGTAGATTATGATTTTATTGGCAGTGGGAACTTTTAGTTCTAAAAATTAGTTATAGGTCTCTCATTGCTTCTTATTATTTATTAGGTAAGTTAATGTTCATTACATTTTCTTTCTATTGATTTTACAAAAATGTATATTCTTTTCCTTTTTTTTTTTTTACTTTTCCAAGCATTTATGTCACATGGATTTTACAAACATTCACTTATGTATATCTTTGCAGCTATATTACATTTGTGCTGTTTACTCAATGCTTCATGATTCCTAATTTATGTGGGAATTTTATTTTCACATGTTTGAATGAAAAAAAATTAAAATTCGATTAGATGCATTAAAATTCATCATTACATGGTTCACTATTCGATTAAGTAGCTATATGGATTTTTTTTTTTTAATATATACATGTTTTTTTACTTTTCTCTAATATCCATTTTGTCTTTCACAGATGATAAAGTTATTAAATGTACGACCTCGCTGGTATTTATTGAGCATTCAAAAATATAATCTTGTTAAATGTTGGTCAATGTGATTATTTTTGGAGGAAGAAGGGAATGTGTCTTATATTTTAAATTAAATTTGATTTTTCAAGAATAAATATTCAAGAGTATGTTATGTAAAAGTATGTACAATGTTTTTCATTAATTTTTTAGAATTTCGATGAATTTTGTTTTGAAGCATGAAACTTATAATAGAAAGAAAGATAACTCAGTATTCAACTTTGTAGTTTGTATTGCATTCATTTTCTCTAAAAATTGACTGTTGAGGCGCGACATAGCGCGACCAAACAGTCGAATTCACTTTTAAATCGAGCTTATAGTAAGTATAATTACACTATATATCAAGATTGTATAATAAAATATTAGATAAGTCAAAATATAGTTTTATTTATTTTGAAAAAATCTTCAAAGTTAGCATATTCTTTATAAATCTTATTCCATCATTTAGATTGCCTCTTCAGATATTGATTTTGAAAGTGGATACTTCATTGTTTTTTTGTCATGCATTATGTACTCAAACGGTTTATGTAGTGGCTCAGCCATTATATATCTAACTTTTCATCAGAACTTAGTTAATGCATTTATTCATTGAAATGCTTTTTTACCCCCTCCGTATTCCGAAGTTCAGATGCAAAACTATCTTTTAAAATATATATGAAAGCAATTTCACATTAGGCTACTGATTATTGGTTTATATATTCCACAATTCGTGGCAAGACAACTATATGTTACTTCATTTAGAGTAATGTCTATACATAAGAGTATATATATATGTCGATTGCATTATCAAATTATATGGAGAAGTTGCGCCTTACTAAGGAAACACCAAATTCAATCACTTCTTACATATTATTCTTCCTTAAATTACTTTATGGTTTGGTAAAGTTATAATCGAAATAGAAGAAATGAATCTGCTCTTTCTTTATTTTTTTTTCTCGATGATTACAATAGAAAAGAGGGATTCGAATCTGATTCATCCATTAGGAAATCAACAGTTTATACTACCAAGCTATGAGACCATTGGCTTCCTTTTTTTATTCACGATTAGATAAAATAAAACTTTTTATTTAACATTCTATATATCTGTATAAGAAAATAAGTTGCGGTAACATTAAGGGCAGCTGTCTTTAATTCGTAAGGTTAAAGTTTTTATATTTTTTTTATCCATATTTTCTTGGCAATAAGGCATAAAATTTTGTTCGAGACGGGAGTGCACTAAAGTCACAAAAACAAGTAAATTTCCACGATACTTTGTTAATTGAATAAATTTAATGAAAAACATCATGCTTTTAAATTTTGATTTCTTAATGTTTATGCTTCGACATAATATGTCCACTCAAGTTATGCTAAATATCAAATGTTATTACGTTTTTTCCTCTAAAAGCACTACCACCCTCGAATGTTTAAATTTATAGTAGTAATGGAACGAATTATTTCTCTAAATTTATTTATTTTTTAAACAATTTGCTTAGTTATTTTTTATTATATTCTAAATTTATGTATTTAATTTTTACACACACATTGGCTAATATAATGTTAGAGGAAAGAAATCCTTATTGATCTGACCTTATGTTCTTGACTAAATGAGTAGAAAACATAATTTTCTAGGAAAAAACCATAACAAAAAATTTAAAAACCAAAATATCTATTTTAGAGAGAATATCAAATCTTTTCTAGCTAGAAATTTGAAGTTCTTACATTCTAAAGAATAAATTTCTTTTTATACTGATGTGTAATATAGATGCACTGGTGTTAATATGGTGACAGGTTGATCTCCAATAGTTTTTGCTTTCTTATATATGGAAAACTAAATATCTTTTTATATGAAACATAAGAAAGCTATTATAGTTGATTAGGGTTTGCTTCATTAGGCAAGGCATTAATTTGGACTATTGTATGATCCATGTATGACAAAAAGATTATATATGGTCTAGTTCACCATATAAATATTTATATCTATATATATCTTATATCTATCTAAAGTATTAAGCAAAAACATGCCTTTTCGGACTCCACGCCCATCCAATGAATTTTATGCATAGATTGAAATATTTGGTATTACTTATGGATCTATTCACAATTATATTATCTTTATATTTATTGCTATTCTATTTACATTAATGGGGGCGAAATTAACATTCTAAAATCTACCTTTCTTCTTTCCTTTTGCTCTCTTTCAACTTGTTTCATCTCGTATAGTTGACTGAGCTTTTACTTTCCTTTTGCCTTTCTTCTTTCTTCATCAATTTTTAACCTAAATGTCTACAAGTTCTCTTTTCCTCTTTTAATAGTACTATTTCTTTATCAATTTGTTTCTTTCTAATCTTGATTTATTCAAAGATTATTCTGTTTTATTTGGTTTCTCTTGCATCTAAGTTATTGTTGTCCTAAAACATTAATGTCTATAATTCTTTGCTTTTTTAAATCTATGCTTCCTTTCAATGGGTGAAGCATTATTTTGTACTTATAAAGAGAGGTTTTGGTGCATAACTTTTTGAAGTTTTTTAATCATTATATGAATTTATTATTTATTGTTTCATATATTTCTATTCTTAATAAAGATGACGTATTAAAAGTAAGTGAATGTATTGAAAAATATAATTAGTATTCTAATTATTAATATGTTATAAATTGTGAAATTTATGACTAGATGAATCATTGTTAATCGATTATGTGTTTTGTGTATTTAATATTTATATATATGCATACATAGCAGGATGGGTTGTTCGCTAGTTTATATACACACACATGCACATAAAATAGCGTGTCGAGTTCAATCACATCAAAATGTATAAAACTTTGGTTACATCTCTTCATAGCATAGGATGTAACATAACATAGGAATACCTGTGTATATTCAACAAAAGTTCTATTTATAAAAAAAAGAGTAGTACAATTAGCTTTCCATTGGTTTATACAAAAGAATATGTCTTTCCAAACACAACTAGGTCTAAAACGTAGTGTATATATATATATATATATATATATATATCATTACATATGTATAGATCCTTCTTAGAGTTAAGATCAAAATATGAGAAGGCTTCTTTAAAGGTAGCTGACTCTATCCCATATGCTCTCAAAAGTCTTTCCTCCAACTAATGGTGGTGCCTAATTAGTTTTCTTTATAACTTGAGGATACATAAGTATTCCTTCAGCTTTCTATGAGTTAAGTGAGAGTAAATAAAAACAAAACACATAATAAGTATAATACACATTTAGAAATATCATTATCATAAGGTATTCGATTTCATATTCAGAGTTATCAAGACAATTTGTCTATATAGGGAATACGTGCTATGCTCATATACATGACATTCATTTGTATTGATATCTTATACTCTTCCAATTTACTCATCTGGTTAGTTGACATACCTAGGCATTTAGATACAACATCTAAGAACCTAAAGGTAATGAGGAGTTTCCTTGGAGTAGGACCTCTAAAACTTATTCAGAATAGAAGCCACTCGTTGTGGTTTGGAAATCCAGCATATAGCTAGCCTAGTTGAAACCACATGAAGGGGTTAGAACTAATTGAGCATGCAAATCTATATGTTGAAAATCCAACCTAGCAATATTCAAGCTTTCAAAAACTTAATTCGTAGATCCTTTTGTGCTATATCGTACTAAGCCATGAATGCAACAAGCAACACAATAACTCAGTATTAGGCATGAATTTCAAGTTCCACAACATAACTATCTCAATTGTCATAGTTTTAGCTTTGTGCCTTGACTTTATAATTCATCCCTTTGTTTAAGGTTCACTTAGGTGAACATCGAGAAAGACAATTCATTTTCCAAGTTTTCCGAGTAATAATAAGCATTGACAAATTAGCCATACGTGAAGAAATACTTCATTCAATTAATACACATTCAACAAAATCACATATCCAGTAAATCAAGCATACAATTGTAGTTTACGACATAACCAACTCTAAGTCAAGTAAACATGGGTTTACTTGCACAAAAATAGAAATATCCACTTACTTAGCCTTTTAGCTAATTGTTTCCAAAAACCTTCAATAAGGTTGTGGATCTAACCTATTTGATATAAAATAAAGTGGAAATCAAAATATAATACTTAGAAGAGACCTACCTAATATATTAGACTTATCCCTTTTGATTTAGCTTAATATAGTTATAGATACTTATTATATAATATCATTATAATTTAACTTTACATTTGAAATTTATGTAACATTAGTTTCTAGTATCATTTAAGAAGTTTATGCTTTTTCAAAGAATCTTTACTTTAGAAACTTCCACTTTTTACTAAACATTATATATATTCAATTTTTAAAGAAAGTAACAATGTTAGATTTGTAAAAATATAAAGTGCAATTTTAATAGTTGTGATAAAGGATTATTATTAGAGATTCACTTATTTTGATAATTGATGCTAATAATATATAAGTCTTACAATTACTGATATTATAAGTTTAAAATTCAAAAAAGAAAAAATTTATGAAACAGTATGGATAAAATACTCAATTTAGGAAAATAATGAGATTATGGATATATCTCTTCTCTTCTATGATTATTAAATATCAATTAAAAGAAACAACACTTATAATTATACAGAAAGATTACCTGAAAATATTGGACACCAAAAAATTAAACTATCTAATCCTCATTTTTTTTTTTTGCTTTTATTCTCTCTCTCTCTCTTCCCCTCTCTTTCTAATCATCTCTTTGTTATTAAGCCACATACACATATACACACATATATATATATATATTTAAGGCGGTCTTATATATATATATATATATATATTTTAGATAGAATATGCGTGTGTTCTTAACTTATCTCCTCTCTTTCTAATCTAAACATCCCACCCAAAAAGCTATTAGTTGTGAAACTTGTGTATTGGATTACAACTAAGATTTGATAATCATTCCATGTTAGTTTAATTTTACGTGACTCTTTAAGTATAATTTTAACATGATTTAACATTTATAAAAGTTCCATAGTATACTTAAAAAAGAGTAGAACATTAATTTATGCATTTAATCTCAAATCTTTACTTCTAGAATAATTAATATTAAACCTAATAATCATTATGTTATAATTGATATTGGTTACATTTCAGCTTACTTTTGAAATCCGACTTTATAAGACTCGTTCTTATAACATTTGGAGGACTCATATTACCATTTGATCTCATTTGGAACCAGTTTTTCATTAGTCTTATATTTCAAGATAAGACTTTAAATACACTTTTCTTAGTATGTGACATATTCGTAATATCACAATTTATGAGTTACTTTACTCTACCTAATTATATCCAAAGAATTACTAATCTAAATAATATGATATTACTAAGTAAGTAGAGTTTACAAACTTAATATTGCATTTATATTTGGGAAATTTTAGAGACCTTATATATTTGGTGCTTCGAGTAATATTAGAATTGGTATGATTATATTTTAAGGATTTTACTCTTACGATTATATTTCAGAAATTTCCCTTGTAAGAATCTTTTATAGGCCATTATTTGAATATATTAAGATATTCAAAATTTTTTATTACTGTGTATTTAGTAAAGTAAGTATGTCAATAATTTTGTATATACTTATTAACATAGTTTACAATACTATATATTTTTTCTTTCTTCAAGGAGTATAACTACATGAAAGCTAGTAAGTTTGGATTATGGGGCATTACAACTCCAAATAGGGAAAAAAAGTTCATTAAATGCCTCTAGTACATATGTTTTAGCATATGGTTAGCATTATTGAATTTTCCTTTTGATTATTTTTTTCGTCTATTAAAGGTTCATCAAAGGAAGTTCTTTTTGTGTTATTTTATTATTAATCTAGTAATGATATCCTTTTTTTTTTTTTAATGTGGAGTAAATCTTACATAAAATCCCTTTTGTTGATTGGAGATTTTGAATATGAATCCCTTAGTCTCATATAGACCACCTTAGGACTTGGGCCAACTTGTTCAGGCCCAAGACTAAAGTGATCTCTTTGTGACTAACCTACATGAGGAGTCATTAGATAAGGACTAGACATTAGCCAACTCTTAATTTGACCTTAGGTTAGACATAACCGGTACATATTAATGGATAAGGCTCCAAGACTCAATCAACAACAATCCCTATATATCAAGGATACAACAATTGGCACGTCCTCTAATCTCCAAGCTTAGTGGATACTACAATGTGTAAGACGTGCCCTTAGATTCTAGTAAAGTCTTCCTTATAAATAGATGAAACTCCCCAATGGTAAACCACCATACTTCTCTATGCACACTAAACACTCAAGCTGTCTTATTCTCTTACATTTACTCTCCTATACTTACTGACTTAAGCATCAAAGTGACTATATTGGACAATACACCAATGCCCCTCACTTTATTCTCTTTTACAAGCCTAATCCAGTTTATCTTTACTAGTAAAACCTATAAACGTCATTTGATGCCGTCTATGGGATGAAAACCGTATGCTTTGTTCAATATTACCTGTAAACACTCTTTGTTCAATTTACTATGTTGAAACCTACAAATCTAAATGAGACGCCTAATATAGGAAATGGAAAGAACAACACTCAAGTCAGCTGATTGTTAATCAATGACAGCTAAAGAACTTAGAAAGGACGCTTGCACAATTCCTAGCCAATAATGGAGAGTTTGAGCCTAAAATAAGGAGCTGTGGGCTAAGTTGCATAGAATCAGCAGGTACAGTTAGAGATTAGTAGGTTATTGACTCCCATGGGGGTATCGCCCAATCTGTTACTCATGGTCATCATTTAGTAGATAATTCTGACTTGAATGAGCTCTATAAGATGGTGAAAAGGTTGTTTGAGAAGTAGGAGAGCAAGGCTGTTAAGGGTGTTGGCCAAGTCATTAGTAAGAAGACCCCATTCACTAGGGAGGTCTAGGATAAGGTCCTTTCTCCTAATTCCAAGCTCCTTACTCTAGATCAGAATGATGGAACTGGCGATCTAGATAATCATCTACTCCATGTCTATATCCTCACAAACTTATACGGTCATGAGGATGCAATGCGAGGCCTTCTTACACACTTTAATAAAAATAGCTTGAACATGGCTTAACCACCTCCCTAAGTGCTCCATCTCATCTTTTAATAAGCTTACTCTTCGATTTAGACTTAACTTCTGGGCTAGGAAGCTACCGTTCAAGGATACATTGTCCTTGTACCTCATTTGCTAGAAAGAAAGGGAAAACTTTATGAATTTGTGGCCTGGTTTAGCAACGCTGTGGTTAAGATCTCTCAAGACTTCTTTCTCTTTATTTATAAGAGTAATCTAAAAACTTTGGCTGAATTGTGGTAAAAGGCATAGAAGTATATGGACCAAGCAACATCAACTTGGAAAGGTTAGGAAGAAAGAAGGAGATGGACAATGGGTCCATTAAGGACCGCATGAGCATCAAAGCTCCTAACTATAATGAGGACAATGGCTCTAAGGATAGGAAGTACCCACTGCCCATTCTGACTTATGTACAATACGCCCTTGAACCGACCTTTAAGGCAAGTATACATGGAAATCCATGGAGGGTTAATGCTAAATTTATTACCTAAACTTTACTCATTTTTATAATTAAGTACCTGAACTTTAAAATGATTAATTTACTACCTAAGTAAACTTTTTGATGCCATCTATGGTATCTGAAGTAGCTTTCTTAAACTCCATTAGTTGACATAGATATACAAACCAATTATAACTTTATACATAGCAAATTGCTTTAATTTAGTATTACGACCATCCTTGTCAATGCCTAAGAGGATAAAATTGGAAAAAGAATTATGACATGTCTATAAAAATAATGAAAAAAATATGTTGTGTAGTAAATCTAAAATTACATCATAATAAAAAATAATGATGCATGTAATTATATTTTTTCTTTTTTTAAGGAAAAATTAAAAATAAAAAAATTCGCAACCCATTCTTCTTCTTCTCCAACCACTAATATGTGTAACCAACAAATGCCTATCACACTTTACTTTCAAGAGCTATGTTCATTCTTAGCTCTCCATCTACAACAACTCATCACTTTGAACCCATATGAGCATTACTCTCTGACCCACTTCGAAAATTTGAATTGTTTATCATCTAACTTTTGTTGAACTCATCTCAAACACTTGGAATAGCCAAATGTCGAATCTTTACATCAGAAACCAACATGAATAGTTGATATCCATATGTATATAATTTAAATCTTCTTTGGTTTGAGGTTAATTTAGCCTAACAATCATGTATAAAATGAAAAAAAAATTCTTATTCAAACAAAGAATAACCTAATGAGAAAAGTTATAAACTTAAAAAAAAAATTTATTATTTAAAAAACCCATGATGTTTTAATTTTGAAATTATGAAACTAAAAACAACCAAATAAACCTATTGAGTATAATATACAATCTAACCAATTTTAATATATATATATATATATATATATAAAGCAGTAATTTTGAAACCAAAAACAGCCTAAAGGAACATACAAATTGTAATGTAAACAGTACACCTGATATGATGGCACTTAAACCGATACTATAGTTGATGCATCTTCAGGGTCAGACACATGAAAAAACACTACAATAAAGAGAACCAAAAGAGAATAAATGAAGATTAGCAAAGTTTGGGTAGCTATTAATTGTATTTGATACACTAATTGATCCTACTTAGCATACATTTTGCTGAATATAACTTACCAGTTCGAACTATAGGATCACTCGCCACTACTCCTTACTAAAGGGAATATATAAGAGCTAAAAAAGATAATGAGAACATTAGTGTTGCTCAAGGGGAAACTTGTAATAATTTGATAATGAGAGTGATTAGGTTATGTTTGTGTACAACAAATGAGGTTTATATATTAGCTTCATTAGGGTTACAAGTACATATGAAGAGACAAAAGGGTAATTTATAATTGGAATATATGATATATACTAAAAAGGGTAAAAGAGACAAAGAATATTTAGTATAGAAAAGTAAAGAATCTTTTTGGAATGTTGTGCTAGAAAACACATGTCACATGGTGGTTGGTGCTTTGAAATATAGTACAATCTAGATGAAATGAAGAAAAGAGAGTCTATAGTTAGGGTTGACTTGATTTGGATTAGGTTGGAGCTTAGTTAATCAGTCACTACAGTATTCATCTTAAATTGGGATTAGGTGCTAGTAATCGGCTTGGGAGATTACATCAGACAGTCGTTTGAGGCTAGTGTACTTGAATGTTGTCTATATCATGGCATAGTTGCTTAGTAGGTTGGCCTATATGCTTAGCAAGTCAGTACATCTGCTTGGTAGCTTTAGGAACTATGTTAGTACGTGTGAAAACTCGGTATTTAAGTTGGTAGTAGAGTGAAACATGGAGGTTAGGATAGGAATTTTTGTCTTGGATGGAGCTTTGAGCTAATATTCTTTATGTGAGTTCTTAAAGTCCTCTAGTTTGGCTGCGCGTGATTGGTCCAAAAAGTTAATTCCTATCATCTACTTGGGGGTTGGAAAGATTTAGCCTCAAATCTGAAGTAGTCTTAGGCTCTTATTCTTCTTGGGTATCTATAAGGTCTTTTTCTTTTGTTTAGTGGGGAATCAAGTCGAACATATTGAAAATAGAGGAAACACCATAGTTCTCTAGCAACTCGATCTAATAAGCATTGTGGTTAATCTTCTTCAGGACCCTAAATGGACCATCATCTCATGAAGATAGCTTGCTCTATCATAGGTATAGAAATTGCTCTTGGTTAAGGTAAATCCATACTAATTCTCCTAGTCTGAAAGAAATAACATGTTGGCCTCGACTATCAATCTCTTGTTGTCTCCGATTAAACTTGGCAATCTTCCATGTAACTCTTGCAATTCTTAGGTTCGGTCAACTCCATAGTAACTCTCTTCAACAGCTACAAGGATACTAATTCGATCCAGTGGTATAGTGGGATTGAGGCCATGAACAACCTTAAATGGAGTCTTCCCAGTAGTGTTGTAGATAGTTCAGTTGTATGTGAATTCCACAACTGATAGATAGAGATCTCAATCCTTTATGTTCTTTCCCATGACAGTTCTAAGTAAATTGTCTAGTGTCTTATTTACTACTTCGATCTGGCCATCAGTTTAAAGGTGGCTACTAAAGCTGAACACAAGTTTAATCCTAAGTTTTCTCTAAAGAGTCTTCCAAAAATAGTTTAAGAATTTAGTATTGTGGTTTGAAATAGTAGTTTTCAGCACTCCATGTAGTTAGATAACTTCCTACAAAAACAAATCAACATATATATAAAGTATCATTAGTTTGATGGTATAGGACGAAGTGTGCCATTTTGCTAAAGCAGTTCACTATAACAAAGATCAAATCTTTTCCCCTGAATGTTCAAGGAAACCTTAGGATAAAGTCTATGTCGAGGTCAGCTTAAGGTAAGCTTGGCATGAATAAGGGTATATACTCTCCATGAGCTTCTTTTTTTCTTTTAGCCCTTTTACAAACTTCATAACTTCTGATTACCCTATAGACATCCTTAGCTAAATTAGGCCAGTAAAAATTTTCCTTCAACAAATTGGTTGTTTTGGTCTTTCTAAAATGACTAGATAATCTACTACTAGGAGCTTCCCTAACCAACAGCTCATGTGTAGAACAACTAGGTATGTATAGCCTTCTTTCCTTGAAGAGATAGCTATCTTGGACATAATAGCCTCTAATAGCAACTTCATCTCTGCACTGTTTTACAATAGGATTGAAATGAGGATCGTGAGCATACTATGCAGTGATAAGTGAAAATCCCAGTAATTTGGTCTATAAGGTGGTCAACAAGGTTTACTGACATGATAGAGCATCGACGATCACATTGACACTTCCTTTCTTATGTCGGATTACATATGAAAAACTTTTCATAAACTTTAGCAATTTAGCTTGCCTCTTTGAAAGTTTGTTTTGACTCCTAAGATGCTTCAACAACTTATGGTAAGTGTAAATAACAAACTTTCGGGGCAATAAGTAATGTTGCCAAACAGTAAGAGCTTGAAAAGAGAGTACAACTCTTTTTTATACACAATAGTTTAATGCAACACCACTAAGCTTCTCATTGTGGTATGCAACTTATCATTGTTCTTACATCAAGATGGCACTAGTTCTAATGTTTGATGCATCACATTCCACTTTGAAGGGCTTGTCAAAATTTGATAATGACAGGACAAGGGCAGAGGTGAGCTTCTCCTTGATCTCCCTAAAGCTTTGCTCAACTCATTCATTCCATTTGAACTTGTCACTCTTCTTGGTTAGCTCGGTCAAGGGGCTTGCAATGGTACTGAAGTTTTTTAATGAATTGCTTTTAGAAAGAAGTAAGGTTGTGGAAACTTTGAACTTTAATGACATTCTTTGGCATTGGCCACTTCGATATAGCTCGGATCTTTTCCTCATCAGCTCGAATTCGTTTCCCTGATACTATGTACCTAAGAAAAACTACTTTACCTTGACAGAATCTTCAGATTCCCATACAAATTTTTGGCTTGTAAAATATAAAAAACAATTTGGAGATGTTAAATATGGTTGTTTAGGTCAGTGTTATACACCAATATATCATTAAAGAACATGACCACATATTTTCCAATCAGAGGGTGCATTACATAGTTCATAAGTCTCATAAATGTGCTTGGGTTATTGGTAAGTCCAAACGGCATAACCGGCCATTCATAAAGACCATGTCTCATCTTATAGGTAGTCTTCCATTCATCACCTGGTCTTATGCGAATTTAATGGTAGTTACTTTGTAAATCAATCTTAAAAAATATCTTGGCGTTATTAAGCTCATCTAACATGTCCTTGAGCTTTGGTATTGGGTATTTGTATTTGATAGTGACAAGATTGATAGCTTGGTTGTCAATATACATATGTCATGAACCATCCTTCGTTAGGACAAGCAGAGTTGGTACAGCACAAGGACTCATGCTTTCCCTCACATAACCTTGCTTTACAAGCTCATTCACTTGTCTTTTTAGCTTAATAGCCTGCTCGAGATTCATTATGTAAGTAGGCTGGTTTGGTAGGGCTACGCTTAGCTGTAGATCAATACAATATTCTATGCCTCAGACTAGGGCTAGTCCCTTAGGAAATTCTTCAAGAAATAGCTCTGAAAACTCATCAATCAGCCTTTGGATTTCTTTAAGAATGTATTCTAGATTCCTCATCTCCAACAATCTTCTAATCAACAAAAACATAAGCTCTTTGGCCTTTTCAGCATCTCGGAGCTCTCTTTAACTCATCACTAGAGCTTTCTTCTTTCTAGCTTAGGTGAGTTGATTATGGGTCTCATTCACTTGGGTCGATGTCATGGGTTACAGTACAATTTTCTTCCCATCCTTAACAAAGGTGTAGGTAGTCTTGTATCCATCGTGTGTAATACGTCAGTCAAACAACAAAGGTTTTCCAAGTAATAGATGTGAAGCTCTCATGGGGATGGCATCATACTCTACTTTGTCCCTATATACATTCCCAACACTAAACAGCATAGTTACTTGCTCCATTTTGTACAGAGTACCCTCATCATGAAGCCAATGTAGTTTGTAAGGTTAACGGTCCTTAGAGGTTGATAGCCCTAACTTCTGCACAAAGGATTGTATGACGATGTTAGTACAACTTCCTTCATCTACTATGATGGTACATAGTTGTCCTTTGATGGTAAACTTTGTATGGAATAAATTCTTTCTTTGGTCTTTTTCGGAGTTCAGCAGGGAGCTCAATACTCGTCTTAGCATTAAGGTAATTACTTCTCCCTAATTGACATAGACTCAGGTTTTCTCTTACTCCTTAGCTTCAACTTTTCCAACATTCTTCTCCTCATCGGGCTTACTCTCATTGGTGCTATCTATTACATCTCCTCAAAGTAACATGACACGTTGGTTCAAATACTTAATGGCCATGTATCCGAAGCCTAAACATTTAAAGCACTTCACCTCAATAATCTTACATCCTAAGGTTTGTCGTCTTTCATATGTCCTCGGGGTTGGCCTAACCTTTGTTTAGCTCGACTGGCCTGCTGGGTTATCATTAAGTTGGTCATTTCTTTCCTTGGCTTTAAAGGATCTCCTTGGCTTGGATTGAGTAAGTTGACATGGAATAAAGGTTTGGGAAAATGTTGGCTTAGGGTAGCTCGGGGCATTTCTTCTTTGTTTTTCTCCTCTTTATGCTACTTTAATGGCCTCTTTTAGAGTATAAAACCTTTGTACTTCTATGATATTGCGAATCTCATATTTAAGTCTAGAAACAAACCTCAACACTATATGAGCCTCTAGTTCATCCACGTTGACTTGGATCATCAACATTTGGAATTCTCTCACATAGTCATCAACAGATCAGCCTCCTTGGCGAAGTTCTTGCAATTTGGCAAATGTATTGTACAAGTAGGTCTTGAGCATAAATATATCCTTCAATAATCTCTTCATCTCATCCCAAGTTCTTACTCCTTATCTTCCATCTCTTGTGCTGCCTGCATTTAGATTCTTCCACTACATAGTAGCATATCTAGAGAACTCAAGTGTAGTAAGTCGTACTTTAACAACATTTGTATAGCTATAACAATCAAACACTTTCTCCACCTTCTCTTCCCACTCCAAATATTCATTTGCATCTCCACTTCCATTGAAGGGTGGGGTTTGGACCTTAACATTGTCAAGTCCTCAAGCAGTTTGGTGTTCTCGTTCTTATGCTCAATAATAATCAACTTCTTCATCTTTCTCTCCATACTCATTGGCATCTATCTCCTCATCATTTTCCTCTAACTCCAGCTTTTGTCTAGGAACTTGGTTTGATACTCTTCTAGCTTGATGGGGTCAAATAGGGTGATTACCTTAGCCACCTTGGCCATAGCGTCCTTTTGGAACATTCTTAAGCAGGTTATGATGTAGTGTTGTCTGTTAACTTGCACTACGGTAACCAGATTCTTAACAAGATTAATGAGTTTGTTGAAATTATCATCAACTAACCTAAGAGTATTATTGCCATTGTGACCATGACTAGCATGGGCACCACTACCTTGGTCACCTATAACACCTTACACACTTAAGTCTAACATCATGCAATACTTTTAAAGTAGATTAGCAACATAATACATGAAAAACACTTCTACTTTACTATTCAAAACTTCTATTAACAACTTCCTAATAGCTTCAGCACCTAATATACTTGAACTTCAACAAAAATGCGCTTGCTCTATTTTCACAATGAAAAAAATAGAGTAATAACATGAATTACGCTTACCAACACACAAATCTTCACTACACAGCTCAAAACTTTAAACTTAATTCATATGAACATATTGAAGCAATTACGGAAGGAACACAATAAGCACCAGTAGTAAATATGAACCAAAACTTCATTGCAACTTTATACATTCCCTCTTAGAATCGTGTTTGATACCAACAAATTTGATGCTTCTTCGGGGTCGAATACACAAAGAAGCACTTCAATAAAGAGAACCAAAATAGAATAAAGAAAGACTAGCAAAGTTCAAGTAGCTACCATCCGAATATGATACACCAATCAATCCTACCTGGCTTACAATTTGCCAAATATGACTCATCGATCTAAATTATAGGGTTACTTGCCGCTATTCCTTAATAAAGAGAATAGATAAAAGCTAAAAAGGATAATGAGAACACTAGGATTACTCAAGTGGAATCTTATAATAATTTGATAATGAGAATGATTAGGTTATGTCTGCATATAACAAATGGGGTTCATGTATTAGCCCCATTAGGGTTATAAGCACGTATGAAAAGATAAAAGGGTAATTTACAATTGAAATACATGAAATATATTAAAAAAGATAAAAGAGACAAAAAATATTCAGTACGTAAAAGTAAGGAATCCTTCTAGAATGTTGTGTTAGAGGACATGTGCCGCATGGTGGCTGGCATTCTGAAATATAGTATAAATGAAATGAAGAAAAGAAAGTTTGTAGTTAGGGCCAACTTGATCTAGATTAGGTCGGAGCTTAGTTAATTAGTCACTAGAGTATTCGGCTTAGATTGGGATCAAGTGTTGGTAGTTGGCTTGAGAGATTGGCTCAAACAGTCGTTTGAGGCTAGTACACTCGGATGTTATCTGTGTCATGGCATGGCTGCTCGGCAGGTCGGCACATCTACTCGATAGCTTCAAGAACTCTGTTGGCACACGTGAAAGCTTAGTATTCAAGTCGATAGTAGAGTGAAACGTGGAGGACCAAATAGGAATTATTATTTTGGATAGGACTTTAAGCTAATATTCTTTGTGTGTCCTCGGAGTCCTCTAACTTAGCTACATGTGATCGGTCTAGAAAGTTGATTCTTATCAATAGTTGAGTAGTTTGTTGGTGATATTGGGCTAAAAATCACATCTTTCTTCTTCCAAATGCCTTGAGTAATGTAAAAGCTCTTTCTTTCTTACGATTTTAAGCTTTTCTTAGTATAAAGTTACTAAAGATTCAATCTTTTATTTAGATCTTGATGTTTGCTCTTCCTAAACCACCCATAACCCCTTTAACTCGATGTTAGTCCTTCTTATTTGATCCCATTTTAAACTTTGTAAAGAAAATGATGGTTATAGAAAGAGAAAAGAATTTTAAATAGAGTAGTGGGATAATTGTGGTGTTAGTGCCAAGAGAGAGTGAGAGATAAGGTAGTATTAATTTGTGGTTGTCTTTAAATAGGAGAGATAAGGAAGAAAGAGAAATATGATAATTTTTTTTCTTCTAAAGTTGTTGTTAAACGTTTGAACAATATTAAAATATTAATCATAATTGAAACAACCTTATTTCTTTACTTTTTAACTTAAAATATGGCATGGTTAAGTTTAAGTTTAAGTGATAGTTTTATTTTATTGACATGTAGCACTAAAGAATCTTATTTGGTAAAATATATAAGTAATACATTGTGATTAGTTGAGAGTTCCAAATATACTAATAGTAGTTAACAAAGTTAGTTGAGGTATCATAGTTGACTAATAATAGTTTACTTAGGTAGTAAATTGATGATTTTAAAGTTCAGGTACTTAATTATAAAAATGAGTAAAGTTTATGTAGTAAATGTAACATTAACCCATTGATGGAAGAGGATTGCTCCTTGATCCACCAAAATGGGGGGCAATCCTAACTGTAGGAACTTTGACAAATACCATCAATTCCATGAAGACAATTGACATACCATAAATGAGTACTTCTAACTGAAGAATGCCATCTAGAGAGTCTTCTTCAGAGAATGCATAGTTGATGTGGATGATTGCACCGAGTGATCTCCTTGGAGACCACAGATTGAGGAGGTTCGAGGAGAAGATGACAATGACCATTGTAATAATCAGCCCCCCCGATAATGTAATTATTATCATAGTTAAAGGACCTTAGGGAGTTGAAACCTTTTACTATGACTCCCTTGTAATTGGCACATAGATCTTAGGCTTCGAGGTTCTAAAGATAATGGTGGGTGCTAGTAACTTTACTAACATCCTCTTCAAACAGTAACTTTACTAACATCCTCTTCAAACATACGTATGATAAGGTATAGAAGAAGTTGTCTGTTTAGATGAAGCTTTACCACCATGTTCTGATTAGCTTCAACAAGGAGACTATCTAACCTAAAGGCATCATCACCCTTGATATGGAACTTAGTGATGACAATGTCACTACACGGTGTGTTGAGTTTGTTATAGAGACTGCCTATCCCTTTACAACACAATATTAGGATGATTGAGCTTAACTAGTTTCAAAGTCATCACATTGTCCCTCCATCTCAAAGACGAGTTCCCAACTCCAATAGGGGTAGGATTTGTAGATGTGATCATAGGATCTTTAGGGACCTATACATAAAGGTAGTCAGAGGAGATGTCGCCTTTGCATTAGAAATGAGATTGCAAGAGAAATTAACTGATAGAGGTGAGCCAGGTGATAAGATTGAAGTAGTGTAAGTTGATAGCAGTCCCGACCAAACCACATGGGTAGGGACTTTAATACTCCCTAATGTGGACTATAGCTAAGAACAGATAAGGCCGGTTATAGGGATGGGTTAAAGCTTGCTAAAAGCTTGAAAGGAGTAATAGGGAATGGCATGAAAGGACAAATGACGAATGAAAAGTAAGAAAAAACTTACAAATAGTTCCATAGGATATGATACATTAATGGAACTTCTGAGGATTTACGGCACAGCTTGATATGATATATGAGTTGATCCGGTGAGGTTACCTACCACCTAACCTTGCTTAAGGGATAGGATAAGAGTGAAATGAAAGTAAATAAATAGAGTGTTTACGCAAGAAAGAATATCCAGTATATTAGTGGTAATTTGATTACGGCTTACAAATAAAAGGGGTATTTATACCCGAGAGTTTAGAGAAACATGCTAAAAAAGGAAAAGACGAAAAGAGTATTACCCTAAAGGAGTAATGTATAAGAATACAAAAAGGTAAAAATGAATATTCAAGAAAAGCAATGATTAGTGTGTCAGATGTTACACGTAGTCCTATATACGTTGTGGTGATACATTGGCGAGGCCGTTAGAGAATGCAGGCAAAAGAGTATGGTCAAATTGCTAGTTTGAGTAAGGGTGGCTAAAGATCTATCCGACCTCTCTCTCTTAGCACCTTGGTAAGGGTGAAGCCGAGTACTTGGTTGGCTCGGGTGCGAGGGAGTACTCACGATCGACCTGGTTGTTGTCTTAGTAATCTACAATCTAGCATATTACCAAGAGATGGGCAGTCATTTGGCTTGGCATATAGAGTGACTCGGCAAAGTGATACTTGGCTTCGGTAGGAGTTGGCTGGAGTAAGAGGATTCACCTTGCTAACTCTTTCAGTCTTCGGGCTTAGCTGTGGGTTAAAGGCCTAGTAGCCTGATTCTTATCGCTCCTTGAGCTTAGAGAGCCTATTATCTACCTCCTCTAGCCTAATGCAGATAGTTTTGCTTGGTTACCTTTTGATATGCTGGGCATATCACCTAACTTAGCAACACATAACCTTAACATCAACAAGAATGTTTGGCCTGTTAAGTAAAAGAAGAGGCATTTTACACCAAAATGAAAGGCTGCATAGAAGAAGAAGTACAAAAGCTACTCAAGGCTGCCTTTGTGAGGGAAGAAAATTACTTGACCTAGCTAGCAAATGTTTTGCTAGTAAAAAATAAGAATGGGAAGTAGAAAATGTGCGTTAACTACTGACCCAAATAAAACTTGCTTGAAAGATTGCTTCTCTCTCTCTAGAATTGATCAACTGGTGGGCTCTATGTTAGGTTACGCATTATTAAGATTCATGAACACCTTTTTAGGTCACAATCTGATCAAGATGAACCCGAAGGACGGAGTCTACACCTCCTTTATTACCAACTTCAGCACCTACTACTATACAATAATGCCTTTCTACCAAAAAAATGCTAAGGCTACGTACAAGAGAATGGTGACCATGATTGTTAAAATCGTGAGTCAAAAATATGTTTCTGCAAGTTTATGATTTTATAATGGTTTTCTTAACTAAAATGGATAAAAAATCATTTATGTGTATACTTTTAGTAAAGTTATAAACTTTTATATACGATTCTATAAGTTTACGATTTTACCGATTTTGTATGATTTTATACAATTTTACCGATTTCGTGCATTCAAATAAATAGTAGAATTGCAATTTTGACAACTATGATGGTAACCAATTTGTTCAAACCCTAACTTAGGTACAACATGAAGATGTATCTGTTACGCCCCGAAGTCGCAGAGTCGTAACAGTCCTGCCGTGTAAACCATTCTATGATAGTAATCGGCTTTACAGTGCCTACCATAGACATGACCTACACAAGGCGTCGACGACTCCTCGCTTTGAAGTAAACAGTCCAATTAACAATTAAACTACAATTATGATAAATAGTACAAACTTCTAATAACATGTACAATATTATATATATATATATATGTCCATAGAGCTTTCTAAGAAGCTTTACATCACATAACAGTTTACTAGGTTACAGAATAACTACCAGTCTTTTATTCTTAATTACATGGTCACTCTAGTTAAACACTATACTAAGTAACTTGATCCTCACACCCCTGGCTTCCAACAGACTAACCTCTGGGTAATTGTAGGGCGGCATAGTGCTTTGAGTGTTCAGAAATCAGAACCTGTAAAAGGATCTATAGGGGTATCAGCAACTACAGCTCAGTAAGTTGAATTGGAGAGTCATGAATGCATACAAGCACAAACAGGGTTATCAGACAATTATTTTTATGCAATGCAACAATCAAGTGTCATAGCACAACGTAGTTCGGTCCGTTGTAAAATCAGAGAAATTTCACTCGCTCCAATCCGGGTTGAGGAGTTTCCATGTTATACAGCAGCTCACAACCAAACCCAGGCTTGTGCAATGGAGACCTCGCTCCTCCCGCGACTACCTTCGAACCATTGACTTCACTCTCGCCGCGACCTCCTCTCCTGTCACTTAGTTTGACTAAGGATGAAGAAGGGACCATTTTGCAATCCTGCGCTATCCCTTTCGAAGGGGTCGGTATTTGGTTGGAGAATCCTATAATCCCCTAACGGGTTGCAATGCATGACATTATTAATTATTTAGGGTCGACTGATATTAAATTCCGTTTAGGGTGTTCAAACAATTTCATACCAATTCAATTAGTCACAAAATCACTCACAATACAAATTCAGCACGAATTTAGATACATCAAACACATGCGTAAACTACTTACAATCACAATCATATATAAGCCTAAGTCTTCGAGTACTACAAAACTAGTACTCTATTACAATAAGCAATAACCCAACTTACTTGGATTTGCTCGATTGCTTGATCCCTTAATCGCAAGCTGATTTTATCTCTGGATGTCCTATAATACAAATAGGTCTTTTTAATACTTCAAATTTACGGTTTCATATTCTAAGTTAAATTTTAATTCATTTTTGTCCGTGTATGCCCATTACGTCCTAATGATTCGTATACTCTATTTTGGTGTTCAAATCCTAAATGAGGTTTTAAACTTTGATTTCTAAGCCTAAAATATGCTTGAATCCTAATGTGAAATTAATCACATTAAGCTCAAGTATCCAAATATCCTACTGGGTCGTAATTTGGTATTCTAATCTATTTGGTACACGCTAACCCTAATCAAGGTATCAGATTTATTCCCGATGTGTAAAAATCTTACATTTTGAGATTTTTTCTTAAGATTAATTGTTATTTTCAGATTTATTATTTTTCTTATTTCTATTATAATATTATCTAAATAACTCTATTTTTTTAGATTTATTAATTTACAATATCACATATTACTAATTTCTTATATTACTTACCTAATTTCTCTAATTAACCATACTTAATACCTAAAGGCTAGGATTAGGGTTCCACTTCAGAGATTAACATCCTTAAACATATAATTAATATCCTAATCAATAATTAACATCCTAATAACCTAATTAACCCTAAATCACCCAATTTTTCCATCATTATAAGGATAAAAATTAACTTAAAAATTTCAAAAATTTATTTTGAAAAAATGGCTTCATAGCACTGTTCTACATCATATGAGCATCCTACAGAAAAATTTTGAACTCCAAACTACATCTCTAAGCATACTTATTTTCCGGTTTAGTCATGCTCGGTTTTGAGCAATTTGTTAGGGACCCTATAATTACAGATTTAATTAAACTAAATCACTATTTTTTCCCTTAATCTACATACAATAACACCTCAGAATAACAAGTTTCATAATTTTTTGGGCAAAATAACTAATTTTATAAAATTATTCAAAATCGGGTCATTGAAGAAACTAACCGGTCCAAAGCTTTCTGGCCGTCCAAGCCCGGTCCAAGGTTGTCGGCCGGTCCAGGCGGTAGTTCTAGTATAGGGTGGTGGTGGTGGTTCGGTCCCAGGTGGTGGTGAGTGGTTCGTTTGGTTCACTTGCCTAATTTGTACAGTTTTTTTTTTATTTTTTTTTATTTTTCTGGATTTTCTCTCGATTTTTTCAGTGTTTCGATTTTTTTCAGATCTTAAACTGACCAAATGACTTCTGGAATTTTTTTCCCTATTTATAGACAATTGTAGCAATTAATTTGCATTAATTTGATAAGACTTTGCCCCAATTCTTTGATTTTTGGCTTTTAGGTTATCTAAATTTGATTGGTTAATTTTTCTTTTTCTAGTTTGAACCTGCCACGACCTGATCTTGGTTCAGCTTATCATCCTCTGATTTTTTCTAATTTTTTCATAATTATTTTATAATTTTCTTTAATTATTTGTTTAGTTTTTGGCCAATTTAGGTAATTACGCGTATTTTTATCTACACGTAAATACATGTGGTGTACACTTGAACATTCCTAACTATTATTTTGTTCATTCTAAAATTTTTAGTATACATATAATCTATCTCTAGTAATTTATTAGTTATTTCATTACATTTTTCGCATTTTCGGTAATTAATACTTATTATACTTAGAATTTGAAAATTTTATAGTCTCCTATTTGATTACTTATTTTCTTAAATTCAAGTTTACGGGGTCAGTTTTACTAATATTCCTCTCAATAGTTTATAATTTGGGTTTGATCGGATCCTTTAACCGATCGCCCTAAACCTTGGGCTCTAAGTTTAGCCGTACGGTTACTTGGCTTGGCTTGGCTTTAGGGCTTACAGTATCTAGATGATATGATCATCAAAAGCAAATTGCCCAACTACCACCTTCAAGACTTGCAAGAAGGCTTTGATTGGATGCAAAAGTATGGCATGAAGCTTAATCCTAAGAAATGTGTCTTCGGGTTGGCATCGGGTAACCTCTACTTTATAGCCACACAACATGGTATATAAGCTAATTCAGAGAAGATTGATGCTATTTGTAGTATAAATTACCCCACTTTGGTCAAGGGAATGTGGAACCTCACAAGGATGGTAGACATACTAAATAGATTTGTCTCTTAAACCGTAGATAAGTGTGTGGAGTTTTCTAAAATCTCTAAGAACCTTAAAGGGTTTGAATGGACTCCCTAATGTCAAGCCACTTATAAGGAGTTGCAAACATTTTTAGAGTACTTACCCGTTTTGTTGAAGCATGTTCGAGGAGACCTATTGGTTTACCTCATTGTCAGCAGCTAGGCATTCTTTTCAGTATTAGTCAAAGACGAAGGAAGGGAGCATAAGCCTATCTACTACGTTAGCCACGCTCTCCAATGCCTTGAGATTAGGTATTCAAGGATTGAAAAGTTTGCCTTGGCAGTACTGATCTTAACTCGGAGGTTGTGCCCATATTTCCAAGCTCACCAAGTGATTATTCTGACCGACTGACCTTTATGTACCGTGCTCTAGAGACTGACTCATTTGTAATGATGGTGAAGTACGCACTAGAGCTCAGCACTTATGGAATCTAGTATAGGCTACGTAAAGCTTATACTTAGGTTCTTGTTGACTTATTTATCGAATACACAAGAGAGGAGGAAGCACTACTAGGAGATTACAAGCTGGTGTGGACTCTTTACATCAATGGATCATCTACTTTTGGTGAAGGAGGGGTAAGGTTGATATTCACTAGGCTAAATATGGCTACAATGTACTACACCTGAAATTTGGGTTTGAAACAAGCAACAACAAATCTGAGCATGTGACCCTAATTATTGGTCTCTAGTTGGCAAAAAAATTGGTATTGAGCATTTGGAGGTCTTTTTAGACTCAATGTTAGTTGTTCAACACATTCGAGGTGAATGTAAAGCTAAAGAGGAGTACATGGTGAAGTATCTAGTAAAAATGAAGAGTGAGGACCCTCCTAGCTAAGTTGTCCTCATAGAGCATCATAAAGATGCCTTGAGTTAAGAATTCGGTAGTTGATAAGTTGTCTAAAATTACCTCAACGAAATATCGAGACTTGAAGAGAAGGATAGGAGTATCCTTATTGAGTACCTATCAGACAAGGGCGTTAGCTTAGACAACTTGGAAGTTTTAGAGATCAACATCGTCACGCTTGAGCCAAGTTGGATTGATACCATAAAGGAGTACTTGAGCATGGTACTATTCTAGTGGACAAGGAGGCAAGGAAGTTGAGGTACAACACTGCCAACTATACCTTAGTAGATGGTATCCTGTACCAAAGAAGAGTGAGCCTCCTATTCTTGAGATGCCTTTGACTTGACGAGGGCCTCTGCATGATAGAAGAGTTACACACTAGTGTATGCAGTAACCATATTTAGTCATAGGCACTTTACATGTGAGCTCTCCGTCTCAGATACTATTTGTTGCTTATGAGATAGGATACAGAGACGGTTGTGCAAAAGTATATGTAATGTCAAGCACGCCTCGGCCATACAAGCTTTTAGTAGGAACCTCTAGCCATTGACCAGTTTGTAGCCTTTTATCCAACGGGGTATCGGCAACCTAGGCACTTTCCTTAAGGCTTTAGGGGGTCAGTAATACATAATAATGGCTTTGAAACATATTTGGTATAAAAGGAATTGGCTTATTTTCCCACTATAGCAAGATCGAGGGAGTTGTACTGAGTGTATTTGATTAGAAGTTAGCTAATGGGAGGCGATGAGAAGAAGAAAGAAGCTGAAGTTAGGGAAAATGAATGAAGTAGGGACTTGGCTAGCACCTAATGAAGGTTGGATCCAAATGAATTGTGATAGACCTATGATGGAGAATGGGAGTAGGTTTAGGGTAAGAGTTACTTTTCGAGATCATGAAGGGAAAGTCTTATGTTGTATGCATAAACATATAAAAAAGCTACCTCCTTTAGAAGTAGAATTGATGGCGATGAAAGAAGGTTTACAACTGGCTCTTAGTTTGGGTTTTCAAAGGTTCGTTTATGAAGTAAACTCATAGCAGGTGATTGAATAGATAAGAAATTCTCACTTTAACCTTAACTTATGTCATTTAATTCTTTACGTATGAAAACTCTTGAATGCTTGTCTTATTAATAAGGTAGATCACGAGATTAACAATGTAGCAAATTGCTTGGCAAAGCATGCTTTGCAACACCCTAAAGTGAACATGTTTGAGTTTATTCCTAGATGTGTTAAGAACTTTGCTTCTAGACATAAGGGAATGTAGTGAACTTGTTCTGAGTGGATCTTAAGTTTATTTATTTTGTTGATGGATTGTTTGTTTTTAGTTAATTGTTTGATTCCATTGAAAAAAAAAATTCAAAGATATATACAAATAATATGGTGTTGATAGGTAGTTTTCAACTTAGGCCCCTACTGTCATTTCCCTAAAAGGGGACCGGTAGAAGTATCCTAAAGTTTTCATACTATATTTTCATTCACAATATGAAAACTACCTTATAATTTGAAGATTGCAAGACTCTACTTAAATAATTACTCATCTCTTTTAATCATTGTATATATAGTTGTTTAGCAATGAAAATAACTAAGGAAATTAAAATTTTATTGTCTACCGGTACTGTAGAAAATTGATATCCCTTACCAAATAATAAGACATGGTAGCCAAATATTTGAAGCTCATAAGTTTTAAAGCAAAGTTTTGAAAAATAGTTCAAATGACTTGACAAGTTTTATGAACTTCATTTCACAATCTCATATAACCCTATAAATACTAACTTCTAATCTGGCAACAAGAGGTTGGTTTAGAATCACTCGACGCTCCAATCTTAGCCCAATTGATGTTTTGAATTATTTTTTCATCTTGTATTGTAAAATTGGCTCTAAGGATGAAAATTGGCTAAACATATGATCATTTAGTATTATGCTTCTTTAGTAAATTTGTAAAACTATTTTTGTTGGGGTCATCAAGTGGCTCTTAAGCAACATTATGATCAGTTATAGGGATCCAGTATAAGTAATACTTTCCCTACTATTCACCAGCCACTTAACGACACTTCTTTTGGTGGAATCACCATAGTGCTCAATATGCAGTCTATACGTTACTAAAGCAAACTTTATGAATTGAACATTTTTTGCTTAGCCAAATCTAAGCTTATAAAAGCAAGATCCTTAAGTTTAGTATGCTTTTCTTGATGAGAATTGAGCATTTTAAAACTATGATGCTTAGTTATTTTTGTGTCACACCATGAATGCAATTGAGTAAAAGCTTTTCAAAATGCCAGGAATATATTGATGCGTCTCCAAGGTCTTACATAAGGAGAAGCACCATAACAAGCGGAAAAAAAAGAAAAGAAAATGGGTCTAGCAAAATTTGGGCAACTACTAATTGGATGTAACATATTGATTGATCTTACTCGACCTATAATTTGTCGGATGTGACTCAACTGTCCGAATTATAGGGTTATTCACCACTATTCTTTGTTAAAGGGAATAGATAAGAGTTAAAGCATAATGAAGACACTAAGGTTGCTCAAAGAGGAAAATTGTATTAATTCTAGTAATGTGAATGATGTTGTTTACATATAAACAAATAAGGTTTATATACTAGCCCTACTAGGTTTATAAGCATACATTGAAAAGACAAAAAGGTTATTTTACAATTAGAATACATGAATGATATTGAAAGGGGTAAAAGGGATAAAGACTATTCTATACAAAAAAAAAAAAAGAATCCTTTTGGAATGTTGTGCTAGAAGACACATATTACATGGGGTTAGTGGTCTGGAGTATGATACAATTTAGACAAGGGTAAAGAAAAAGAGTCTGCAGTTAGAGTCAACTTGATTTAGTTTTGGTTGGAGCTCGGTCAATCAAGGATGTCTAAATCCCCTTTAAGTTAGGTATCTCGTAGTTTGGCTTAGACTAGGGTTGGATGTTTGTCAACTCTTAGTCGGTTCGGACAAAAGTTTGAGGTCAGTCTACTTAGATGTTGTTTGGGTCTTGGAAAGAGCTTAGTAATTAGTGTGGTTGCTTGGAAAGTCAGCTTGTATGCTCAGTAGGTAGTCATGTCTGCTCAGCAGCTTCGAGAACCATGTTGGCATACATGAGAGCTCGATACTTAGGCTTGTAGTAGAGTGAAACATGGAGGTCGGAGTAGGAATCCTTATATTGGATAGGGCTTTCATCTACTATTTTTCATATAAGTCCTTGGAGTCCTTTAGCTCGACCATGCATGATTGGTTTGGGGAATTGATTCCTATCACATATTCAATAAAACTAAACCATGATGTAGCAATCGCACCAAGTAGTTATGCATACATTCCATTCATATTGAGCATGTATTCATATAATCAATACTATTGTCAACGAGCCACGTCTACAAGTAAAGCATTCTCATATACAAAGAATATTAACCATTAGTATAACGAATCATTATATTAGCATCTCATTGAGCCATGTAATTCACATAGGTGAATCATGGTGACTCATAAACAATAAGTGAGTGGTCATACATTTATACAGTACTATACAATAAAAACACAAGTTTGAGGAACTTACTCATACAGGTTTGACATACTTACTCATATTATGATGTACCTATGAGGAAGAACCACTAGGATATCATTCTAAGCATGTAATGGTGGTAGGTTCTTTAAAATATGGAATAAATAATAATGGGTTTGAGTATGATCTTAGCTAAATCGAGCTATTTAAGTGGATATTAGGCACTACTAAAACAAAATACGCCTTAATCTTTGCTTAAATATAACTCACCAAGAAGAAAGCCATGGATTTCTCACTACAACCTTTGCTAAAGGTTAATAAGAGAAGATAACTTAAAAGTAAGAGTAATAAGAAAACAAGGAGTATTATGTGTTTGAAGATAGATAATTTGTGGCTTACAAAAGAGTAGAATATTTATAGTAAATTTACTAGGTTAGAGGATAAAATGGAAAAAACAAAAGTAGTAGAACTTAGAAGAATAATTTATACAATTGTAATACTATTCTAAAAGTGTAGAAAGATAAAGGAAAGTAAAGTGAATAATCTAGAATCATGTAATTGTTAATTGTTAGTAACATGTAATGATGTAGGACTATCGGTGCTCTTAGTGGAAGAAGATAAAAGAGTACTGGGTTAAGTTGATGGGCGATGTACGCTAGGTGAACAGGTCAATTGTCCTATGGCTTGTACATGGGCAACAGAGAGACTAGAGTCAATAGGTTGGGATGTAGGTTAGCACTTTTGATCTAGTAGGCCAAACCCCTTGACGAAGTTAGCTAATGCCATTTGACCCTTGGAGATGGCTTAATTAGTTAATCCAGGTTAGACCATCGAAGTTTTCCTCAATACATGTGACGATCATAACATTATTGCAGCTTGGTAAACGATATAGCTTATTCTTTGTATGATGGCAGCTTCGTCCTTGGCCAGTTAAATGGATACAATCTCCTTATAGGGCTCCAAAGTTCATGCATCCTACTTGGTGATAGCTTTGGATGTTGAATTCTTATCACAATATCATTCATCAAGCATAAATTGTATCAAGCAATATAAGTCACTATTAGTTAACTACTGAATACTTAAAAACTCAAAAGTGGCCATACTTCATAACAATTGCGTACACACAAAGTGCAGGGAAATCACATAGCATAAAAATATTTAATACTTTATTAATTCATTAAGTAATGAGATTTGTATAAGTGAAATCACAATTACTCTTATATAATAAGTGAGTAATCATACACTATGGCCATTATACACTAAACATATAGCAAGGGTATGCATTCGTATAGGATAGAGATGCTTATACACACATCACCCTTCCCCAATAAAATATCATATCAAGTTATGTAAGTCACAGTTAATGAATTACCGAGGATACTTAGAAACTTGCAAGTGGCTATACTTTTTTGTGATCATTACATGTTACGTAAAGTTAAAGGAACTCTTCTATTCTTTAGCATGCTCCTAAATAATATCCTGGAGTTGTCCTATACAGACATAAACCTGATTTCACTTTATGCTCATATGTATACATTAGTTTGACCTTACTTTTCACGCTCCTTATAGCGTCATCATTATTTTGAAAAATACTTAAGTGACTTAATGTTCTCATATTAACCAGGTCTAATAGTTTATGAAAATATTATCCTTTTACTTTTTGTCTATTCTTAAATAGCTTAAGTTTCATTTATTTCTTAAATAATTATCACATTTCATACATAGTCAATATAGGACAATTTGTATATCATACATTATCAACAACTTAGACTCATTTAAAATTACTAATTTAGCATTTTGTTATTCCTATTTATCCTTAGTTTGTCTTAAATCCCTTGATTAGTTTAAATTATGTTAAATACCCAAATGATCTTCACATTTTCTACGATGTTCTTAATTGATCATCAAGCTTAATATAGTAATTTTTCCCATCTAGTTCATGCATGTATTCCTAAAGCTCGTAATTAATTGTGAAATTACATATTTAGATCATAATATACCTAAATATAGTCTACTTATATAAAAAATAATACACATGCTTTTTCCAATAAAGTTTCTATAAGTTTATGAAAATATGTGCATTAACTATGTAAAGTTTCAAAAAGTCCAATTACATCATCACTTATTTTTGCTAAATTACACTTGTAATCTTAAAACTAGCTCAAGTTGCATAAATAACTGATATGACAGGAAAAATTATGTAAAAAGATTATTTAATATCATATATAAATCTTGATAAGCTCCTAATTGCCTATATATTAGAGAGTGTATTTTAGTGATTTTTCCTTGAATTTTGAGTTCACTTTGAGAAAATGATACTTAATTAAGTAAAATCTTATTTTTTAAGCTATGGAACAATCTATGGAAGAAAACGAGAAAATAGAAACAACTTTAACTCAATTCAAAACTAGAATAAGGAAGTTATGAAATTTTGAAGATAAACATGACTAACGACATGATTGTGTCATTTTCATGAAAGAATTAAGTAAATTTCGAAAATGGTAAGAAAGTTATACGAACCAGGAACATGATCATGCTCCTAAGTCATGTTATTTGTAAGCATGGTGAAGGATTGAAAAAGTTAAAGAGCTCATAAAGTGACACTACCCAATGATATGGTCATGTCACTAGGGCGTATCGTTGGTAGCATTACCTTAATTTTGTATAGCCTATATAAAGCTTCTTTAAGGACTTTTTGATAGAATTATGAGAATCGACTTTTGAGAGACTTCTAAGGTTAAACACTTAGAGAGCAAGGAACTTCAAGACATTAAGATCAAGATTTTACATTGATTCAATGATCTATTCTTTTATTTTTCTCTTAGATTTCATTTAATTTTTTTTTGTTTTATTATGAGTAGGGAGCAGATTTTTTGTATCTAAATCTATCATGTGACATTGATTTTTATTAGATCTAATGAAATTCTTTATTTTTTCTTGATTCAATTATTTACGCTTGATCGTTTAGATTAGCATTTCTATAGGTAGCCATCTAAAATTTGATATTATACAGGAGAATCGACAAATTTCTTGTACAATTTGATTTAGGGCATAGTTGATGAAAATTCTTACAAGATTAGAGATAATTTGTAAAGTCTTTCTAGAATCTTGATTAATATTGTTAGACAATTCGTTGTGCTTTAATACAATCTTAGGTTATACTATTGAAAAAAGATTATAATAGGTGATCATAAGATTAGGATTAATAGACTTGAGAAAATTATTAGTTTTAATAGATAATTCTTCTAGTCAAGAAAAATAAAGATTGAATTAGATTATCTTTCGTGAAAGTCGTATGTGTTAGTGTAAGGAGAACAAAAATCTAGATATGACATAGAATCTTGAGTTAATTTATAATTTGATTACTTTTTTGTTTAGTTTCTTTAATTGAATTTTAATTGTTATATTTATTAATTTCTACAATTTTAATCAAATTCTTTAGTTTCTTGAGTTCAATTTTATCAATTAGATAATAGAAAACTAGTTAGTATTAGTAATCATAGTCTTTATTGGACATCATCCGTACTTTTATCTATATTACTAAATAATAAGTGTACTTACCTGTTTTTCACACATCAAATCCCATAGTGTACAAATATCATATTCAATCATTAATTATTATAAAATCTATTTATTTCATTATTTTGTAAAAAACAAATTCAACAAATTAATTATAGTAATTGTGTAACCAATGGTTTTGCAAAATGTCATCTTATATTCTCATAAACTACATGCATGCAGTAATTCATATACCAAAATTGAGGTTAATAAAGTACATTTCTTAGTTGAATATTCATGTGAATAGTAACCCCAAAAAAGAAACAAGTATAGATATCATTTAAATCAACATTAGAAAACTACTACATTAAAGTATACATAAAACAATGCTAGAGCACAAAATTTGTGATTGGTGTTTGCTAATTTAATATTTTTAGAAATTTAATATCTTATGGGTGAAAATTGCAAGTGGCCATTTGCCGAAGTTCTGGTCATTGTTAGGTAGTAGCATTGTATTGGTTAGGCTTGTCAAGTAAGGATTCCATTTTGAGTTTGGAAGCTCACATTAGCAACTTGTCATTTAGGTTTTGAACACAAAGGGTCATATTCGATATCAAGTTTTTTTAATGATTTTTCTAATTTTTGAACTTTTAAAAATATTTTTCTTTAATAATATTTATTACCTTCAATTAGTTTCTATAGTTTTATAAAACGACTCATTTTGTCTCATTCTAAGTGTAAGAAACTGCATGGAGGTTTAAGTGCATGTTTGACACATTAGTCATAAACATGTAAAAAAAAAAAAAGAAACTATATGTTAGGAAAACTAGACTTTTTGAGCAAAAACAATGCTTTGTGGTTTTAGAGCTCTTCGACTTACATTTGGCTCATTTTGCAAATTTATTCAACATAAAGTTGGGCTTGAGGTTTATTTTAACAAGTTAAGACCTTATACATGCATTTAGGCCCTTCACATGTAGGCTTGGCTATTTTCACGTTCCATTCACATATTTTGCATTCCAAATCATAGACTAATTGGTTCACCATAACCTAAACTAGATTGACAAGAATTCAATTTTCTTTTTTTCTTCGATAAATAACTTCTTTTGGGTTACTTGCTAACAAACCAAAACAACATAAAACAAGTTTACAAACACAAAATTGTAAAAAACAACAAGCTACTTCACTCAATCATCTCGTTGGTGAAGGTCTAATAACAACAACAATCACTAACTGGTGAGCTAGATGTGAAATAAATCTTCAAAAACTAGACTTGTGGGTGCCTTCAATCCTTCTTTAGCCAAGGCATTAGTCACATGGTTTTATTCAAGGTTTACATTGCACAAAGCAATATTATCAAAGTAAGACGAAGAATTAATAAATCCTATTAGAGCTAGTTACATGAATTAGGAAAAACTCATCTCACTAAATTCATGCAACCAAAAGGTTTAGTAACAACTCCAGTCAATAATCCATTATTGATTGTTCTATTACATATCATGTCTATTTATAAGTTCATAAAATAAACTATATATCTTCTAAAATGAGAAACTAAACAAAGATATAAAAAATAACTTCATAAAATAAACTAAGGGGCAATGTCATAGTTTATACCTAGACTATATCATTTTTTTCAATTGTACACTTGAACTTTCAAGTTGTCTCATTATATATCATATTGAAGTTTCTCATATCATAATATACACCTCTATTAACTTCCCATAATCTCATTGTAGACATCTTATTTTTTGTCCTTCTTTATTTTTTAAAATTTTTTTAAGATAGGGTAAAGGGTCCTAAATTAAGAAAAAAACACAAAAAATAAGAAATTTAGGAAAATAAAAAAAAATAGAAAATTTAAGAAAATAAAAAAAGAAGAAAATTACAAAAAAATTGAAAAAGTCATAAAAAAAGAAAAAAAAAAGGATTTAGGAAATTTATAAAATAATAAATTTTTACATAGAGTAGAATATTTAATTTAGATAAAATAAGGAAAAGGTCATCGGGATTAGGCTTGAGCTTATATTTAAATTTAACCCAGGTAAACTTTACTTATATGTGTAATTAAAGGTATAGGTTAACGGCCTAATGGATAAGCATTTGAGTCTAGCATTGGAGTTGATATGGAGGTTTAGAGTTTGAATCTTATTAGGCATAAGGTGTCCTTTTTTATATATACACATAAAAAAAAAAAGAATTTATTTTAGTGTGGACCATAGATTGGCCCGTAATGTTAAAAGCATGGCATGAAGCCCTATTCGAATTAGAATGCAGTAGGGGGCACGATGGGTGCATCCCTTTATTTTTAGACTATACGAGTGCATTGTACGCGCGTGTTAGGGCGTGTGGCATGTACCCTATACATGACCTATGCCCACCCAGTTCTTCTTCCTCCTTGATTTTTCAGCTCCTATTTCCAGTTTTTTTCCCATTTCATTCAGGCCACTTCGGGTTATTTTTTTATCGCTTTTATTACATGATTTCACTGATTTAATGGTGAAATCATGTAATATGCATTTCTTACTTTTGAATTCACCCTAAAACCCATCCGAGCAATCATTTATGCAATTAAAAACCGAACTTAAAAACAGAAAAAAAAAAATTCATTACGGGTAAAAAAAGCCACCGATTTGATTTTGCTAATTAATGGTTTCTTCGACTTTTTATGCATGTTCAAGCTTTTTTTAGCATAAATAGGAGTTGAGAAACACACAAGAACACACAACTAAGCTTTGAAACACTCTAGATAAGCAAAATTTAGAGCTTTCTCTCTCTAGCATGATTTCTCTCTCTCTTTCTCTCTCTACAATAGCATCTTCTACAGTACTTTCCAATGAAAACCACCACCACCACCATGAGCTCTAATACCTCTAAAATACTAAGACCCAACCTTTCTTTTGCCTTTGGCAACCACTACCATAGTCACTTATATCCAACTACAACCACCCAACTCCGATCACTTCCTAAACAAGCACCGAACATCAAGGCTCCGAGCCTACCCTCCACAAGTCTAATACGAAAGACATAAATCTCTTATTCTTCGCTCATTTTGATGTTGATAATTGATTGAAACCACCCTGATTAGTCGTTGCAATTAAAGTTTGGAGTCGCCCGAGTTGACCCGAACTAAATGAGCCAACCCAAGTTGACCAAAGCAAATTTGGTATGCTATTTTTATTTATTTATTTTACTTTTTGTTTAATTTATTACTCATGCACTTGTAATAATAAAAAAAAGAGAAAAATGAAAAAAAAAGAAAGAGAAAAGCTTTTTTATTTCCTTTTTTTAATAGGAAGAAATAATGATAAATAATAACAATAATAATAAAAAGAAGATAAAATAGGTTAGTGAATAAAAAAAAACCATTATACCACATAGAAAATCGGTTTTTTAAAACAAAAATAAGCGATCCTTTTTTCAAACTAGTACCTTTTTCTAGAACCTTCCATAAATAAAACTCAGATTTAGGATCTTTTGGACCTTTCTCAATAAAACTCAAACCCACTTAAAACGTAAACTTGGTTTTCCTTTCAAGTTTAAAATCAACTCACCCACCTAAAGTTTTCATCAAACGAACCATAAAAGTCTAATCCTGAATAGCGGATATGTAGGCACTCGTACGTATGAGGTGATTTAAAATATGGAAAAAATTTATTTCCCCTCTTTAGTAGATAATTCTTTAAACTCTTATTTTTTGTAAATAGATATAATTTTAAGTTATCGCTTGTAAATAAACATTGTTGAAAGGGTATTTGAAAAGCAAAATTAAATTCAGAAAGTTAAAAATGGTAACTGTTTAGAATTTAATAAGATAGTCATTGGATCCAAATCTCTAATTTTAAAATTGGTTTTATCGATAGATTGGTAGTTACGTTATAACTAATCCACTCAATTGGTTATAACTTAACTTTTTTTCTCGACTACGGTCAGGAGGTGACTTTAAAATGTTTTCAAAGTTAAAAGAATCAATTTTTTTTAAACCTTAGTTGATGGTCAGTATTAAATGTGCAGGGTTTAATATTGATCGGTTTAAAGGAGACTGATTTATAAAAACCAGAAGAAAAAACTAAGCTCGACAATTGTCAGTTTAGTAGACATTATTAGTCAATAGTTACAAGACATGTAGATTATTGAATTTCTTATTTCCTCATCTCATTTTTTATTACCTACTCAACCATCCATGTAGAAAATAAAACTTTACCTCAAACTCTAAGGAAATTAAAAATTCAAGAAACATTTAGATTTCACCATTAAAAATCAAATGAAAAAACACATCCCCCTTCCATTCGAACCCTTACTTTTTACCTTCTATTTGAAACCCTAACCCTTTGTCCCTAATGTTAGAACCCTAATCCTAACACATCCAAACAAAACCTAAATTTGTTACCCTTTCCTCCTACCTTTCACATAGAAGAAAACCCTAACCTTATAAAATTCTCACCTTGAGTCTAGGAAAATTGAAATCTTGTCAAATAGATTGTTCTTGAGAAGAGTGTATTGGGAAAAGTGTTCTCCATAAATTCCTTAAGCTTGTTGAAGTCTTTCCATTATCATAATGATGGGTAGCATTTTTCACCCATCATCTACAAATTCATTCCCTAAGTTCGAATTCCCTACGCAACTTATGTTTGCTTCTATAACTTCATTATGATCACTTTGAGAATCCATGGAATAAATCAAATCTACTTTCATAACATATAAGTGAGCATCGAAAGAACATGCCTAAGTCATACCATTGCTTTCACATAGACTATTAGGAAAAGCATCAAACTTTTTCACCATTACATGACAAGATCACCGCGTGACTTCCCACTAAGTTCCATCTCTAAAAGGGGTTTGTAAAATTTGATATAGTTGATGTTTAGAATAGGGAAAGTAGTGTTCGATTTTAGGAAAGGTTTGAGTGTGATGTTTTCATTTTTTGGTTTTAACTTTAGGTTTATTAATTCCTTTTTCATCCCCTGCCCTAATTTTTCTTATGTGGGTCTTTGATATATTCCATTTTCTCATGTAGATGGTTGATTTGGCAAAGGAAAATGTGATTATGAAATTAAAAATTAAAAAAGGGAAGATTTCTTATAATGATTGGATGATTGTGTTGACTTTGCTGATGGAGTTAACTTGAGATAATAGAGATGTAATTAGGACATGTTAAATTTCAATTAGATGTATAATGAAATAACTTAAAAGTTTAGGTGTATAATAGAAAAAATAGCAAAGTTAGGATATGAACTGTGAAATTACCCCAATAAACTAAATTGGATGGAAATTTTTAAATTTAGTTGACCTATTGTAAGAACTTTATTTTGGCTAGCATTTCCATATTGATTGAGCAATAATTACGAATTCCAGTTACTAATTTGGTAAGCCTAAACATCCAAATTTGGCTAGCTTAGATTGACATTTTAGGTTAACCTAATTTTCTTGCGAGTTCGCTTAGCCTCTTAGGATGGTCTTCTTTTGGTCAACCTCTTCCTTAGTCTTCCATGCCACACATCATCAAGACTTAACGAATTCAAGATCTTAAGAGTATAAACCGAAAAGCAAAATTGTGTCATACTAGGTTTACAGCTCGTATTAACCATCGGTAATTCAATCTATGATGAACTTCTACAATAGTATCTTATGCTACTATTGTGACCAGTTGAACAAGTTTGTCCCATATTAAAGACCATATTACAATGACTTACCTTTCGATTGTCCACTTTACCTCATAATAAACTTATTATCCTTAATGGCGGTACTTTGAAGATGAGTCATTATGTCATCCTTGAAGTAAGGCAAAATTCCAAGTTTTCAATTTAAGCTTGTTCATACAAACTATCAAATATAATCAATTCATATCTTAAGAGAGTTTCCCTTTAGTTACTAGATTATTTATGGCATAGAGTACTTTTACACCTATAATAAACATTAACTAACCCTTTCAACTTGCGACAATATTTCAACATTTTTAAAATATGAGTTAGTTAATGAAGGATTCATAACAATTTTGTGTCTTTAAAACTTTTTCTATGAAACCTGCTTTACACTGGTAATCACAGTCCTCATAAAACATATAGCATCTTAGCAGTTTCTTTCAATACTTGTAACTATCATAATTAGGAATATCTCAATATCAATTATTTCATCCATCTGCAAGCCCATTACACATATAAGACCTCCGTCAAATATAGAGTCATTTGCTTCATCACTTTACAATAAGAAGTATGTTTGTGATTTGTTGACCCTTATATAACTATTATACATATACTAGATAAATACTTATATAAAATAATCTAATGATTTATTGTTAAGACTTAACTAAACATGGCTAAGAGTATCTTCACATGCTCTTAGTTGCCTAAGATCCCTTAGAAAGCATTCTCAACATGATCTTTGGTATCTAAGGTCTATTAAAACTATCCTCTCAACTTGTACTTAAGCTAAGTGATTAAAACGAAGTAATCATTGGACAATGAATCATAGCAAAATGAACTAAGCAAATAAATTAAATAGAACAACAAATGACACTCCATGTTACTTAAACATCAACAAATGATACTATGCAATGCAAAGCAATGTTATAATAATGCTTATTCTCTCTTTAGCTTGCTTAACTACCATCATCATCTTCAACCACACTAGTTACCAAGGCCAAGCTCAAAGGTATAATTAGAGTATTGACTTGTTCAAATTTACCATCTACATCATATAGGCCCACTCCAGCGTCTATACATACATAAGCATGCTCATGTGTCTCTACATCACACAAACATGTTCCAATACTCTTAGATGCTAAGCCATGTTCAAGTGTTCTACTAAATCTAGGCACTCTTTTTCTATAATTCTAAAGGACTTTTAGTTGTCTATTGACAACAAATACTTATTGCTTACATTGTCACTAAAATATCTATTGCACAAATGGATGCATATTCAATAGATAGTAACAACTCATGGAAGCTTATAGTATTCGATTAATGTGTACGCTTTCTTAAAAATTATTATTTTCTTTTTTTTTTTTTAAAAAAAGACAATTTGGCAAGTGGAACAAGTTATACACTATACTATAGAACCGATGAAAATTAGGTTGTCCTTAACGATCAGAAACTAATTATTAACCATTTCAATTTCGACTTTAGCTAAGCAATTCAAAAGACACATTAAATAAATTAAAATAAAAGAAACAATTAAACTAAAATCACGAATTGTACTAAGAAAAAGAATTCATCAATTCAAATGGATTGGATTTTAGCTATATTACCTCTAATCAATCAACATATACTTTCAATATATATTATCACTTATTGGTTGGCTTTTTATCAAATTAATAGGGTTTCACTTTCCTTTCCAATTGGTATAATCCTAATTATTACAAAAATGCTCCTTTCAAGTGTCCATTTATAATCTTTAGTTAAATAGTGAGTTTCTTTCATAAATATTATTATTCTAGTTGATATCAAAAGTTATGCACATTTTTATATCACAAAATTTAATATCAGTGATAATAAGCATGTGAATTATGAAACTATTCTAAAGTGCATATGTCCATGTCAACTAATTCAATTAATTCTAGTTTGATTTCTTACAAAGTATATAGTTCCTTTTATGTTTTTCAAGTTTATTCACAAAAATATCATTAGGCAAGCAGTAAAATATAAATCTTGAAAATCACAACTAATTAAATACTAACATACAATAAATCATATGTCAATTATATCATCAAATAATGTTGAAATCCCACTATAACAAATTTAGTTCATAACAACTGTAAAATCGGCACAAAAATATTCCAAGAACATAATGATAAATTTAAAGCAAAAGGAATAGAGCAACTTAAACAAATTTCTGGAGCATAGTTTCGAATTTTAATTTAATCTTTCTTTTTTTTTTTAACTCCTTGTTCCCTTGTGACTCAAGACAATGGAACCGAGCTCTAAAAAATTGAAAATACTCTTGGGAAAAACTAAAGCCTAAGTCTATGTATTCTTCTCTCTGTGATAGTGCTGGTGTATGTAATTTTTTCAAAAGGAAAAAGATTCTCTTTTATGGTTAAAAGATATCAAATCTTTTGAATTTGCTTCTTATCCTCAGTATCTCCGCTTGCCCTTCCAAAATTGTTGGTGTGATGGGCTTCGAAAATTTTGACGAGCGTTGCAAGAGCTGGAACGTGCTGAATTTTGGTCTTTGACCAATTGCTTGTGCTTATGGATGGGCACGTGACACGTGTGCTGCTGTGTCGGCGTGATGGGCTTGGCTTGGAATCGTTGGATGATAAATTGTTGGACCATGAAGAGCTGATAATAGCAAATTGGGATATTGGTCCAAATATCACTCGCTTTTTTCAATTATTGGCCCGATTTTCATAGAATTCTTAAACCTATAAATATTTTTTGTATTTATTTTTCGAAGCCAGGCGTTTTCGTATCACAAATATAAAATTATACACATAAGTGTTATATACCGCTAAGATAAAAATATATAAATTTCATAAGTATCAATGATCTCATATAAAAATATTCATTTCAGATTATTTATATCTCATTATTATTGAATAGGATTGCAAATAAGTTGATTTGAATTTTTAAAGACTAAGGTTTGTTTTGTTTAAAAGGTATCAGGCTTAAACCAAATAGAATATTTACTTAGCCTAAAATTTATAAGCTTAAGCTTGGTTTGTCTAGATAAACGAGCTTTATTTTAAGTTTGAACTCAACTTATTAACAAATTGAGTGCAAGTATAGCTAGCCATGTTTAAAGTGAGCCAAGACTTGACTCGAGCTTTAACTTTTTTACGAGTCTAAATATATAAAGTAAATAAATATATAAATAGATAGATAAATGAATAGTGAATAATTATTAGATCAAATACTATATATATCATATATCAACATGTATCATATTATATATTTATATATATTACATTTGTATTAGTTTTTGAATTTTAATTATAGATTACATATAACATGTAATATATAATATATATAACATATCTAATATATATAAAACTTGCAAGTTTGCTCATGAGCTCAAACGAGTTTACTATGAATCTAAATAGGAGCTTGAATTTTGTTTGTTTAGATAAACAAGTTTTATATTAAGTTTGAGCTTGAGATTAACTACTTTACTAATTGAGTAGCTCATAAATAGTTTAAATCATTAATAGTTCTACTCATTAATAGTTCTATTATTCAGTTTCTAATTGGTAACTACAACATAGTTTAACTGCAACACAATTCCCAACAGATATAGTAATACTTTTCATAATACACTTACCATATTTTGATCTCAAGAACCAAGGCAACAATAACATCAACTTAGCTCAACATGCATATACATGACAATTGGGTATCTTCTCCGATATTTACTGAAGTGAAGTTACAAAGTTACAAACATAGACAAATGGCCAATACTATTAGGATCACTGTGTAATACCAACAAGAAGCAAGGATACCGACCCGGAAAGTTTAATATTTCAGTGCACAAGTAAACAAAACCTAAACGCAATTCAATAAGTCAATAGGTAATATAAGTAAAACACACAATATGACCCTTGTCAATTCATTTTCAACTTTGATATTATTAAATTCTAATAATCATAACCTTCTCAGTCCTTATCCTATTTAGAAGCTCTATATATCGTTATGTTTATTATTCCACAAGCTGCTCGACCATCTTAGGATATCAAATTTACCAGTTCAGCCAATATTGCAGAAATGCCCTTTATATTGAGCAGTTCGGTCATATGTGGTTTGTAATTCCTTAAATAGCTTGAGACATACCTAAATGCCACTTTTTCATTACTTCCTATTGAACCAACACCAACCAGCATCGTCTTAGTCCCAAATACCAGTGTAGAAATGCACAAACATTCTAATTACTAATAAACCAAATACTATTTACCTAGCTAAGCTCTTGCATAATTGAATAGCTGGTAGTTACAAAATGAATAGTAAATTAATCTGACTAACTCCATGTAGAATACTACCAAGTCACAATAATATGCACTAATAATTACTGTCCACCAAAGATATCAAAGTAACTTGTCTAACATATTTCCCAAATTACTCTTTCTAACCCCGAATTTACTTAAAGTTACACCAAATTACCTCAATAATCAAATTAATGAATAAAATTAGAATCAATTGATTCAAAACAATGCAAACTAGTAATCTAATTATAATAAATACTAAACATGGTAATTAATCTAGATTCTTGTAATGAAAACTTAGAATAACATGTTAAGAGTTCATAAACTGAAAATCAAGATGAAATTATGTTTTTAAGGATTGAAATCGATTTTGGTTCTTAATAAGGGCATTTTTTAAGGAACATATATAACTAATCATATTTTGAACGAAACAAAATTAGTAGAATGAACTAAAGTAGATACTAGAATACATTTTTCCATAATTACAACAACAGACCTTCGTTTGACCTCTAAACTCCAAACGACTAGAAACTTGTATATTTTCTTTCTATTTCCTTGAATTTCCCTTTGAACATCCTCGAAAAAGTTGTTGCCTCTTGAATTTGGCTCACTCTGAAAGTGATTCTCAAGAGTTGAAGGAACTGGGTGATCGAGCTTTCAAGGGTGAAGGGTGATTTTTCCACAGTTCCACTCTCACCACCTATGTTCATACTAAGTTAATATATATAATATCCCTTATTATCATAATTGTTAAAATTAACATTACAATTTAACGAATTTATAATTTTATAAAATTTTTCTTATTTAAAATTAATATAAAATTGTTTGGATACAAATTTTGGATATAACCATAAATTTTGATATATTTTTTTTATAAATTTATGATTTTATCAGTTTTATAAGATTATATAATTCTATGGATTTAAAATCTTAGTGGATTATACTACAATAGATGTTACGCTCTCCTATATTTGACCTTTGTCAGCTGTTGATACGCAAAGCAAAGACCCACCCATGCCATTAATAACTCGATTTTACATCCTACAATTATTTAACATATTCACTAACTTTTACGGGTACGGTATCTATTTTATTTAGTTAACTTATTTTATGTGTTTTAAGTATAAACCTATGGTAGCCATTCATGTAGATATCACACTTTAAGAACACATTTCATTCCTAGTTATTGCTCTTATAAGTTAAATAGTCTACCTCTAACCTTTCGCTACATATTAGATACTCTATATTTGAATTTTCGGATAATTAACGAACTGGATCGATATTTTATCTTTACAATAAAATTAATTTAATTATGCTCCCTATTTTATAATACAACTCGATGGAGTCATTTCAACTAATCTTGATAACTATGTTGAACTAGTCTAATTCAAAGAATGTTAACTACCCAATAACTCGAAAATACTGAGTATCATACTCTACTTTCCTTTTAAACAGCTTCATTCTCGCAACTATAATCTTCTAAAGCTTATGAGTTATGAAATCTCCATGTTTTTATTATATGACTCACATTACAACACGATTATCTAACTTCTAGTCACAACTAGAAGCTAGTTAAGCGTATCCCGCGTGAAGTCATTCATATTGTCAAGTTTTGCCTTCATAATTTTACAATATCATTCCCTCTTTGTTTCATTTAAGCACGTTCCTAGTCATGAACCAACTGTTCTCGTTATATCGATCCCCTCGTCAATAGCACATAGCATTGACAAAAATGATTTACGAATTAATAATGTGCAACATAAGTTCCTATCGCATATATAGGACTCTGTTGCAATAACGTCTCCCAACTGAACTCTGAAGCTGCAACCAAATTACTTATCTTCCGATTATACACACTATGACTATTAAAAGAATATGCAAAGGAAAAGGTGCAATTTTTAGATAGATTAGAAGTTAGAATATATATACAGGTTTATTGGCATCTAGTGAACTGATTTGCAATGAAAGATCTGGATCCTTTGCAATTTTTTTTTCTTGCCATTCGTGTCACTCGTACAATGCCAGGCATTGGCTTATATCAATCTTAGTTCATTTATGATCATTTTAAACGCCATAAAATAAAGCCCTCTCTCACTTAGGAGTCATCTTAGTAGATGTGGTTCTCCCTCATTGTTGAACCCTACTATCTATTGTGAGATTATTTGTGCCTTTCAATACCTCACAATCACCTAACTAGATATCGATTTTGCATATCAAATTTGCTGTGAATCAATTGAGTTAATATATGTATTGCTCTACCTTACAACATATATAGGTAGAGAAACATATTCTTCACTATTTTAGGGTACTCCAACATTAGGCCTTCCCATTATTTGCACATCATGTATCTCTTTGACCACCTTTGTTGATGTTAATTGGGCTAAATGTCCAAACACTCATCAATCAACCACAAGTTATGCTTTCTACTATGGTCACAACCACATTTCATGGTGATCCAAGAAGCAATCTATAGCATCTCACAGTCTTATTGAGGTTGAATAGTGATTGCTTCCCTAGGTAGTTAGAGAATCCATTTGGATCTCTCATGTTGCTCATAAAGTCTATGTGCCCATTCAATGCCCTATTATATTATAATATGACAATCTTAGTGCGATTTATCTCGCAAACCCTATTCACCATGATTACACTAAATATATTGACATTACCTATCACTAAGTTCAAAAGATGGTCTCCATTAGTCAAATTTTGGTTCATTATATTCATAGTTATCAACATTGTGATTCTACTAGTTATTTTAATATATAGAATCAGTTAAAATTATACAAAACTGATAAAATCGTAAACTTATACAATCGTATATAAAAATTCATAATTTTATTAAAAGTTTGCGTATAAACAATTTTATATCCATTTAAAAAAATATTATAAAATTATAAACTCGTAAAATTGTATTGTTGATTCATAATTTTAACAACCATGACTACATTCGTATATAGTTTTAGCAAGCTAATAACTTTACTTAAAATCTCTCTACATTTACATTTCTTCATCATTCTCTAGTTTCATGTTAACTCATGTGCTTTAAGATTTTTGGTTTGGGGGTAGTTGGGGTAAGGGACACACTGTGATAGGGTTATCTATCAACAATTCATAAACATATTGTCATGACCCTAAGGAATGTCTAGTACGAATGTTTAAAATTTTCATATCATGTGTGCACCTATGATACGAAAACTGCCTTATAAGTCAAAGATTGCAAGACTCTAAACAATTAATTACTAAAGTTTTCGATTTTTATTTAATGAACTTACTATAAAATGTAAATGATTATGTTATTCAATATTCTACTGTCCACTAGAGTCACAGAGAATCGGTATTCCATACCAAATGCTAAGATAAGGTAAAACAACTTAATAATTTACAAAAAAAATACTATATTATACGTAGTCTTATCATATAAATATTTTCTAAATCAATGGTTTCTATAGCACCTATATAGATTTCAATCGACTCTAATATTATCAAACCTATTTCTGGTTTATACTCTGCTTTAAAGATTTTCCTTGATCCTTGCTTAAAGGAACTTATAAAAGAAACTATAGAGGAATGAGTAAATCATGGCTCAGTGAGTTCATTTATCACTATTACCTTTCAAGTAAGTTATTAAGCATTATTAGCACCCATGCAATTTATCTATAAGCGAAATGAATGCATACGCAGTGAATGCAAGTAACAAATTTATAGGAGTTTGGAACTATGTAAGGTGTAGATTTATGTCGCTTATATATTGATTTTTCCTCTATACTTACTCGCATAGAGCACCTTACCTTAAACGCATGAGGCTGCTTAGGAACATCATCCTACTAGACGACATTCGACTATTACCCTAACCAAGAAACATAAATTAATATAGATAGACCCCAACTAGGGCCATCCATTGAACATATCCAAGGTTCCTTAAGTACATAAAGTAAGTCCTCTCACTATCAAAATATATCTCAGGCCCTATAGGCACAAACATGCGAGTCCTCTCATAATTAATTGGAGATACTATATTAACTTTACTTTAACAATAAAAATATCATTCATGAGTATTACGAACCCTCATAGAAATCATACAAAATATATTTAAGATTGGAAAAGCGTTTTCCAAAAATATTTTTCTCACAAATCTGCAAAGCTAGCACTTTTCATTAATGTACTAATTAGGTCATATACATGCGATAAATATAACTAGTTATCTTAGTCGAATAGTTATATTTACCAATTTAGAAGGTGATCTACAAATGATAAAATGCGAAGCAATCGGTCATTCAACAAACAGTCAGTATCAAATGTTGTATGCTGTTGGTTCATTTGGTGGTTTATTTAATTATAATTTATGTATTTTGCTATTTTTGAGGGTTAATACCAATTTAATTCATTTTAATTATTTTCCCATTAACTAATTATTATTTTTAATTATGAATTTAATTAAAAATTATTATATGCTAATGTGGCAACAAAAGAAAATACCACGTTTCATTTCCACAATTTTTGTATAATTTCTATATTTTTCTCATTTTGTATATTTTTACGTGTTATGTATATAATTATATTTTATTACATTGGGTAAATTAATTGTTTCCCCCCTTTTCTTGAATTCCACAGTATATATTCTTATATATATATATATATTACTTTACTTCATTTGTTAATCTATTATTATAGTATACTATGTACGTGTTATTTAAGTATAACCGTATTTGGATTTATACTATATTATTAATATATGTATTTGATACATATATGTATGCTTGTGAAATATGATAATATATTTGTAAATATATTACGGGTGCTATTTGTATGGATATATATATATATATATGTAGTTGTATATTTTGTATCTTATACAAATGCATACATATACGGCCATAATTATCTATATATATGTATCTATTGAATATATATATATATATACTATCATATACAAATATACATACGCATATATTCCCATGTCTATATATATATATATATATATGTATCCTTAAAATGAAAATACATTATATATATTATGGTATACACATATATATTCCGAGTATATATACCTTATTATAAATATACTATACTATACTAGTATTTTTATTATTTATTTATTTTACTTTATACATACATAAATATATATATATATCTTTGGTGGGATGTTTTACACATATATATGTAATGATAGCTATACAAGCATAATTATACACATATTGTACATGCATACATATAGATATAAATATATATATATACCTAAACTTTTACACTATATATCAAATATAACATGTATTTATACGTTAATAAACTTTAGTACTTACATATATAAACATATATACATATGGAAATACTAATATTACATATATTTCTATTGTATAATCTTATAGTACCTAAAAATTCTATCAAATACATATATGTACAAGAATACATTAAAATGATTAATACAAAATAAATATACTACACATACTACTTATTTATTTTCTTTAGTGATTTGATGAATAAAAGATGGTGAGGCCCCTCTTCTTCTTCTTAGTCTTCTTTTTGAAGTCAAAAGAAGTTGAAAAGGAAAAGGAAAAGATGCTTCATGGTTTGGAATAAGGAAGAGAATTTGTGGGACTTTGTTTATGTGTTTAAGGAAAAAAAAATGTATGTGTGTTTTATTATTGCTCCAATGTATTTTATTAAAAGAAGGACAAAGCAACAATTTATGTAATTAAGGAAAGAAATAAAAGGACAAAAAAATCAAGATAAGATAGTCTCATTAGTTGACAAGACACAACCCTTATTTATTAGATTTGTTTTGAGTAAATAATTATCACATGGTGAAAAAGGAGTCCATACATCATCAGCCGAGAATGTTCTAGCATTTACGTAGAGGAAAACAGAAAATAGGGAAAGAAAAAAGGAAAAGAAAGAAAGAAAAAAAAAAGGAAAATAAAAATCAATTGACAAGTTTTTTAAAAAAATGATAAATTTAGTAATTATAAATAAGATTGAATTTTTTATAAAATTTATTAATTAAATTGTTACCTATTATGTTTATAATATTTAAGAGTTATCTCATCGCATTCGTTAATAATTTTATGTAATTACGTATATAAATCGATAATTATATTCATTTAATGTTTTATTACTATTGGGATACATTTATTTATCTTATAGGCTTAAAATTATAGTTTTAAGGTTTTTATCATGTTTGAGTTTTTTACGCATACATAAGATTTAAGATTTTCACATGCGATTTAAGTTTCAGTCGAATTTCTAGAGTTTTTATTATGTATAATATATTCAAATTTATAATTTAATATAGGTATACAAATGCTCAATGTAAAAAATAAAAACATAGGTATATAAGGTGTTAAAGAGAGGCATATGTTTGCAAAGTAGAATTTGTCCTTATTTAATTTATTTAATATTAGTTTTGGTAATTGTTAATAGAAAAATAAAAAATGAATTTGGATATACTTAATGACTAAGTTATTTTACAAGCTAAGCTACTTTTAAGGTAAGTCTACTTGATGAAAAATTGAGTTTAGGAGCTTCCTGGAGGAGTTACTGAAGAAACTCAAACATTAAGCTTTTTCACAAGATGGTCATTTTCATTATATTGAGGAATAGGGAAGGAATAAAAGTAAAAGGAAAGAATTATAGAGAAAAGAAAATTAAGGGGAAGTTTTTGCTTGGATTGAAATGAAATAGGAATGAATCATTATGTATAGAAAGTTACTTAAATATTTTTTTTACTTGTTAAATTAACAAAAGATCCTTAAAAATTTCAATTATCTTTTCAATATAAGGATATTTAAGTAACTTTCCATATTTTTCTCCTACTTTCTCTTCATGTGGGGTCATTTTCTTTCACTTTACCAAATATAGGAATGGGAAACTTTACTTATCAATTCTTCCCTTCTCCTTTCTTTTCTCTTGCCCAAACATTGTATCAATGCCTAAAGTGACTTCCTTGACAAGGTAAATAGGAAGCAACTTAAAAACTTGTAGATTAAGCTACTTATTTGAGAAGTTAGCTAGGAACTTTCACATTAAGTTACTTATTTACATATGTGAAAGAAGAAATATCATATGCATTTACAAAAGTTTTGAGGGTATTTGATATATTAAATTCAAAACATAATTATAGATTTTATTAAAAAAATACTTCTATATATAACTTATGTAGAAACTAAACATACTTCAAAATAATAATCTCAAATATATGTGTGTCTATATCTCCATATATATTCACCTAGTCTTAAAATATGATAACAAGTAACGGCTCATAATAAATTATAAATAAGATCAACTTATAGATATACTAGCTTATACACATAAATCATATATACATGTACATATATATAATACATAGACTATTCTATTTTTCTTGGAAATATATAAGCAAAATTGTAGTTTATTTTTTAGAATAGTTAAATATATAAGGTCTTTCTATGAATGTGTTATATATACACTTGTATTACAACATATGGTCTTTGAAAATACTATATCGGTATAGGTTAGTAAATTATATATATATATATATATATCAATGTGAAATACTTTTCCATAAATATTTATTTAATTCCAATCGTAGTCTTTTTAAACCGATTTATCTATTTTTCAGGGCTCATGCAAGTTACTACGCTTTCTTCCACTTCTTAATTATGCTACTTTAATATTTACTTATATTCTAAGTGACGTTTGATTTGGTCGATGACATCTTCTTATCAACATTTATTTCAATTTAATTTGTAATGCCCCAATACCCGAGGTGTCACAACCTATCACATGTCCTTACCTATCAAGAATACGTTAAAGATCTAAAACTATTCACAATATCCAAAATCACTTGTAATAATTGCTTAACAGGTACAAAACAACAAATCTCCAAACACATAAATTTAAGTGACTCACAAACGAGTCACTTTAGCTTTAAACATATTAAATAACTAGATCTTGATCTTCTACAATGTATAGAACTAACCACCGCTCTTTCCCAATCCGATATGATAACAATTTTCATACTTATAAATTATCAATTTAACCTATAGCTGTAAAAATAGAATAGTGAATCGAAGGTCAGTATCGGTGCGCAAACACACATGGATGTCAAGCCTAGAACTTACACATGCGTATAATGTAACTGTAATAGAATATAAACAAATATTAAGTTAATTATCTTTAATTTAAGCCAGCAACCAACGAAGAGGTACTCATGACCCCCCCACATCTTGATATTTGTCTACATATATAAATGGATGTAAATATATGTTATCCTTTAAGTCCTTTATGCCTAGAGTCAAGAGTCTAAAGACCATAAACCTAAAATTCTAGCTGCTCCACTAGGAAATCCTCATATATAATCAGTGATTGCTCCTTTAGGAAACTACTACTACAGGCCCCCAGAGTAAGTGAGTCAAACATAACTAACAGTTAAGGACAATTAAGTTACATATGAATTAGTTCGGTTATATTCTAAGTCCTAACAAGTACAATCATACAAACAAGCACCATGTACTTGGAAAGCTAAATCTGAACCAAAAACAAAGTTTAAGCCAACCATAAAACCTAAATCTAACAACCTGACAATTTATTGGAATCCACAATTTTAAGTCTTATACTGATTAGTTCTAACCACCCATTTAAAGAGAACTCGAATTCGATAACAAGCACGAATCTATACGAAAAATAAGCATACACATTAACCTTCATTATTTAGCAACTAAGTTCTACCTAAGTTTACTTGTTAACCTATTTGTTTATTATTTGGTAATATCTTAACTAATCACTTTAAAGGTTCCGAATGAAAATAGCCAAATCAAATTATAAATCAAGAATGGAAATTAGAGATAATATAAATATATAATACGATAAAGCTAAAAGTCGACATATTTATATATAATATTATTTATTTATTTTAAATTGTAAAGTACGATATGTATATATATATAAAAGAAAATATAAAGTGGACACATGGTTAGAGTAGTAAAATATATAGACTATCAGATCGATATGGGAATAAAATAATACATACTTAATTGGAAAATATTATAGTTTGTAAACTTTCGTACAATGGGACATAACAATAATGGACATGTAAAATGGATATACAATACAAATAATACAATATACTGTACACTCATAATACTATCATGATAAAAATACTGGGATTGTAATGCCATCCATATTAATAATAAGGCATATTAATAAAAAATAGTATTGTCGTACACCAAATTGATAGTAGGAACTTACGTATAACATACAATTATCAATATAAATCTATAATTAGCCAGAAAATGATGACACAGTATCAAGTATAATAGAAAATAAAAATCCTATGGTAAAAAAATTTTACATATACATATAATTCAATAGTAGCATATAAAGTATAATAACAAATTCTTATATAAATTAATGTAGCGATTATGAAAAATAAAACAATTATAATAGGAATTGAGTACTAATATAATCACTTTACACTATGATATCAGAAAATAGAAATAATATTATACTCACATAATATCGAAAAATGGAATCGAATCAACTAGTGAAATAAAGTTAAGATAGAAATATCAAATGGATACGAATTAACGTCGAATACGAACCTATTAGACACAAAAATACAAAAATTATAGCTCGTAAGATAATATACTTAAATAATTAATGAATACTAAATTACTAAAACGGCTCAGAATGTATGGAATAAAATTGTGAGAAGTTGTTTGCAATTCAGTGTAATACCAGGGAGAGAGACTTTGAGAGTGGAAGTTGTTCGGCGTGTAGGATTTTTAGGGTTCATGAGAATTGAAGGGCATAAGGAAATTGGGAAAAGAAATTAGGGAAAGGTGGAGGCTGAGAGTGATAGATGGCGAGAGAATTAGGGGGTTAGGGGATCTTGTGCATGAAAATGGGGGTTAGGAATTTATCGAGAGGGGTGAGGATGAGAGAGGGATTGAGAGACGGAAGGGGAGGGGTAGGGTTCAAGAGGGGAATTGAGATACAAAGAGAGATTTGAGAGAGAGAGGAAGGGTGGGGTCCAGTGACGAGGGGAGGGACGAGAGATATTAAGAAGAGAATGGAGTGGGGTCTCATCAGGGAAAATAAAAAGAAAAAGAAAAAGAAAGCAGGAAGAGAGATTGGGAAATAGAGATAGAGAAGAAGAAATTGCTATGGGAATTATGATGGGATAGGGTTTAGAGTAAAACTAAGGTAGACCTGGGTAAAGATCGGTTTCGAATCATGAACCCTCTTTGAACTAGTTTAGGTAGGCTTTGAACTAACCCGGCCTAGCTCAGAAGTAGGCGAGTCAAATCACCGGGCTTTAAGGGTTTAGGCGGTTTAAGAGGATGAAATTACTTGATTCGGCGAGTTACAAACTGTTAGGTTAACTCATCATTGAATCGGTAGGTTGGCTTGATCGGTTTACTCTCTTAAAAAGAGAAAAGAAAAAGAAAAAGAAAAAAAAAAGAAAGAGAAAGAGAAAAGAGAGATTACGAAGTTGAAAAAAATAATTTGATAATATCTAATAAGTCATTATATATCAAAGTTATTTTATTTGCAATGGTGAAGTACAATTTTTTTAAAAAATAATATCATCAAACTAATAATATATGGTTAATTATAAGTTAATTATGTATTAAGAATAGATAGAAAATTTAATTTCAATTAATATAAGTCATTTTTTGTAAAACTTATCAAATGTTAAGGATTTAAATATGAGAAAAAATAAAATATGAAGGAAAAAATATAAAAAAGTTGAAATTGCATTAAGTCGGAAATTAATAAAAAAATTAGAAATTATTAATGATTAGTAAACTTTTTAAAAAAAAGAGGAAGGATATCACATTATTAAAAATTATTAACGTATTAAAAAAAAAGAAATTAATAAAAAAATTAAATATTTAAAATTAAAAAAAAAAACAGTTGAAGAGCCTTAAACTGACCCTTGAATTGTCAAGCCTAATGAACCGACCTAAAATCGCTAGCTTATGGGCCAGTCACGATTCATAATATCACTGATTTGTAAATTGACGGTTCCAAGCCGGTTTAGCCCTGTGCCTACCACTAATCTAAAGTGTTTTAGAATGCTCTAGAAAATGAGGTGTATCCAAGTAGATTGAAATATATATATATGTATATATAATTAATTAATTAAAATAAAAGAAATATGAATATTAGGAAAATAGGGTAAGGATTAAAATATAAAAGGATATAGTGTACTAATAAAGTATATACTTTATTTGAAAATAATATTAATCTATTTAATGCGTACATAAAATAAAAGTTTTAGAGAAAAATATTTTCGGAATCTTAAATTAGATATCTATTCTTTAGGTATGCTTTAAAATGAATATGAAATTGCTTGAAGTTAAAACAAAAAATTGTTTACTAGGAAGTAGTTTCTAACAATACAAGCTTAAAGAATTTTATAATTTAATTAAATTACTAACTTATTTGGGGTATTTCATAATTATTCAAATATACATTGTTGGCCAAAAAAAAAAAAAAAATTTATCCGAATATATACTAGATATACATTATTCAAACTTTGTTTTCTATGATTTTATTTGACTGGAAAAATTTTCGAAAGTACTTCTTTCACGAACAAAATAATATAGTCTCTTTATCAAATCTAAATTATTCGAATTCTTATGTATATTTATTGTAAGAGCATAAAGATGCATAAAATTTTATTCAATCATTTGGTTTTTATAATTTATATATTCTAGTTTATATTGTGCCATATATTATCCGGTAAATTTTATAGTGAACGAAAATTTGATTATTTAATTGTGATTATTTGCATTTTGAAATAGGCAATACAAATTTGATTGCCAACTGCCGAGGCCCTTGTAACTCATCAATACAAGCACTGAATTTCTAATGGAATGGATTGGTTTAATTTTCCCCTACCCATTAGTTGTAATACAAGTTGGCAAAAAGAAAAATGTAAATTTGATTTTTTAATTATAAAATTCACATCCATCATAAAATTTCTTTCAAAATTACACCAATTTTCATTAAAATTCACAAATGGAATATATGGCCCAAATAAGTCCATCAAGCACCAGCACCAAAAAGGGCTAGATCAATAATAAGTTTGGAAAACCCGGTAAATTTCGTCATATTGTCCTGTTATGTATCCTTGCAATAAAAAGCAATTGATCAATAAACGAATATCAACTCAATTTTATACTCTGTAGTGATTTGTAAGAGATATATTTACGTTGTTTCTAAAGTTTTGGGGACTTCTTTGGGTCCTTAATGGATCAAACTGAAGTTTAGGTACTAAGTTGCTCTTCCTTTAAAATATGGAGACTCATCTTATATAATAATTTTACCTTGTTGGTGTCATTTTCCTTTTAATTACCAGATATCGGCATTGCTTGTTGGTCTTGTTTATGATCAGATTTTTCTTTTTAGCCCCTTTACTTTTGTATATAGTTGATAAACTTGTTTTAGGTGAGAAGAATCTGTTAAGATTTGACTGCTGATTATTGGTTTGACATATTTGGCTAGAGAGAGAGAGAGAGAGAATCATGCTACCAATTACTGGCTAACCATATTCTTCGGGATGTTTTGCATTAAATTATATATAAATGGGTTTTGAATGTATCGAATGGTAAATTATCACAACATCATATTGATTGATTTTAAAAATTTGGAGTCATGATTAAACTATAGTTTTGTCCCTGAAATTATTTGTAAATACATATACATTCTCGAGCTCCCAAGATGTAATTACAGCCATTGAAGAACTCAAATCATCTATCCTATGGAGCCATAAATTATAAGTGATATTTACTGTAAAGAAAGATGGTCAATTATAAATAAGGTTTTTTTTTTTTTTCTTATTGTTTTTCAAATCAGCAGAAAGAGGGAGTTGAATATGATTTATTAAATGTTGAGAGACTCGAAGTATAACTAGGTTATAGATAACGTTGTATAAATAGGTTTCCATTAATGTACTGATGACCTAAATTTTTTTTTTTTCATCCTTTTCAATATTTGATTATGTGCTTTTTGAAAAATAGGTACATAAAAAGTTGAGAATTTCTTTTTCTTTTACTTCTTAACAAGTGCATCCAAAATACTTATTAAAATTCTCTAAATATGAAATAAAATATACTAAGTATAATATGATGGAAAATACATGTTAATGCTGTGGACAAACTAGAGATAAATGAAAATAAAAGCAAAATATCTATATATATGGTCTCACTACAATGTATATATATATATATATATGTATATATATGAATTGGGATAATTTAATTTGACAAAGAAACTATCTATTTTTATTTTTCTTCAAAGAATTTTTTTTCTAAAATTTATTCAATAGAAATTGAATATGATAATAGAAAATAAAGTTTAAATTATAAACTAGTAGTATAAATACTGATATTTTAACGAGATAAATTATATTTAAATTCATTCTTTTATAAGATTAGGGTTATAAATAAGTAGATTTATTCGAGTTTTTGAGTGCTTGAACTTGACTTGTTAAGAAATTATAGAGCTTCAATAAAGCTGTGATTTTAGGAAATTATAAGAATATAAAAACAAGGTTACCTTTTTGTGGTAACGCTAATGATTGTGAACCAATGGAGGGCTTTCTGAGAAGTACGAAATTCAGAGCATTGCTGGTCCATGCTGGGCTTTTTGGGTCTGTGTCGGCCGATTCAAGATTTTTTGAGGGACCGACTCATTTTGCTATAATAATGGCCCGTGGGCCAACTCAAAATGATCTTTATTTTTTCTTTATTTATTTATTTATGAGGTTGATGTGAAATATTTTCACCCCTCCGATTAAATCCCTTAGAAGGAGATTTTATATTCAATCTGCCCGACTATTTTGATCCCGGATTTGCGTGTTATACAATCTTGGACAAAACTTGCATGGCGATGCCATTTTAAAATTTGAACTTTATTAATAGATTAATAAAGAATTCCTGAATTAGTTCCAGCAATAACACTACGAACACATTATCTAAAACAAAGCATAGGAGATTAATGCGGCTCCTTGGTTGTGCTAATACTACTCGTACAAGGGCTCAGAATAGTGGTATTAAAATAATTTTTTGATGACATGAATTAGATTCAATTTTTTCTTTTTTTCTTTTTTTTTTACACATATATATATATATTATCCTTTTTTCTCTTATATTTTAGGTTTCAAGCAGCAGCTAAAACTGTCATGTAGCTGACCAACCTAATGTAATTAGAGAGACATATACGAGATTGGTTCGAGAATCCGATAATATCATACCAATTGTTGATGTACTAGGAATCTAATTTCAAATGTACCCTAACTTCCAGGAACAGTCATCAACAGAAAATGATAAAGAGGTTCAATCATGCATATTCAATCACGATTGGGAGCTCTATCTGGTATCAACACACCAATTCATTCTCATTTCATTACCATTACACATCGCGGGATAAGATGGAAAACTGCTAACTCAACATCCTTGCTATTGCTCATGTGAAAGGTGGAAGCATCTCCAACTTGCAAATCGTTTTCCTTCGCAAATACTAATAGTAACCACACTCGACGCAGCCTACAAAAGGAGATCTTCACATTCCATGTCTTGTACGATAACTGGAGGTCGATGAATCGACCGTCTTTTTAACATAGTCCCTGAGATATGATGGTGCTATCTGCAGAGGACTCATCATCATTAGTGTGAATCCTAAATATTCGAACAGAGAATTCTAAATGGCTGTCATGCTGGAAGACCAGAAAGTCTCCTAACTCCAAGCAATTATCTTTCATGAATTCTCGCTAGCCCTTTTGAAAGTACAGCTTGTCGCTCCGAGTTTTGATTACTTCCATGTGCCAAAAACTGCCGGCAGAGTTCTCGACTGCGAGCTGTCGGGGAAGTACTTCAGTCACTCTAGCAACATTCTTAACAAAGGTTGGTGGGATTTGCTGTAGCAAAATGTTCAGTGTTCATGCATGTCATAGCATTCGACAAACAAGGTGCAGTCTCTTTATCCTATCCCCAAGTAATATTTCCTTCCATGTCTAGCCCGATTATATAAATATTCATTGTACACGACAACATGTACTGAATGAGGACACCAATTAGAAATGTGAAAACTTCATAATCAAGATCAGATCTTACATCCATAATCTGCAATCTAAAAGTAATAAAGTAACGAGTGTTGGGTCATTTGTAAAGAAACTCTACAGTAAAACTTCACATATTACAATACAATCTTTAGAAATTCGCTAGTGTTTTATAAATGACATATTGATTGAAAAGTAAGCTTGATTAAGTGTTTACTAGAGATGATGGTAAATGGGTTGGGCACACTAGCATGATTGGATCTATTCCATGGGCTGTTCAAACACGAGTATGCAAGAATAGAAGGCATAAGAATGAGTGGGCTTGCACTTGAGTACAAAAGTACGAGTACGTTAGGCATAATAAAGTTTGTGGGCTGCTCAAGCATGAGCACAAAAGTATGTGGATAGCACATTAGGCCTCTTATTTTTTGGAAATATGAATGAAAATGATGTTTTAAGTATTTTTAATTTAGTAATGTATTTGATGTAGTAATTTATTTATTTAATACATTAATCAATTGATTTTTCTTGCTGTAATTATCACAATTAGTGTACCTTATATGTAATTTTTAATTTTTAAAGATTATATTAAATTGACAAAAAGTTATTTGAGGTAATAATTTATTTGTTTAATCAGTTACTTTTTTTGTTGAAATTATATCATACTAGTAAGTGTAACACATCTATTTTTTAATTTTAAATATCATATTAAATAAACAAAAAAAACAATTATTATAATTTTTTTATACAATTTCATTTAACTAATCTACTTGTTTTAATTTGAATGAGCAAGTTGAGTTTGAGTAAGATATTAATGAATGGTTTAGTAAATTAATAAACCTAATTTAATGAAGCAAATCTATTTTAAATTCAATTTAAGCGACACTACGCTCGTGAATCGAAGTAGGTAAATATTATATGAAATTGGATCGTTGGATCAAAGCAACATAAATTATATGAACCTGACTTAAAGTAGGTATACTAAGACTCGGATAAGTTCATTAAGCGGGTCATACCGTTACGGGCCTAAAGTCAAAATACATCTTCAATGTAAGGAGATAGAGACTTAACATGATAAATAAATGGACATAAATACAAATTTAATTGTAAAAAGATGTAGATCAAATTTAAGGAAATACAAATAAGCCAAGAAGTCAAAACTAATATTTGTCATAGAATGGAACAAAATATATTCCAATCAATACTCTTCATCATCGTCATTAATCCATTACATCTCCTTTCCCCTTTCCATCACTTAGAATGACCACGTGGCTTCCTTATCTTCTTCATGGCCAAAAATTGATTTCACACCCCCCTTATCTTCTCTTTTGAGCATCTCTCTAGTCTTTGAGGCATACAATGGCTTTGATAGTTTTAGCTTTAAGCCAAAGGTGATGGGGGTCGAGGACTCGCCTGCCCAAGATAAAAGCAAATTCAGATAACACTGTCAAAGCCACAACCCCACCCCTTCCCCCCAAAATGTCCCTTACAACAATTGATAAGATAGGTATCATGTGAGATTTTATTGATGGACTTGGTATACCAATAGTTCATTGAAAGTTTCACTAGTGGTATCATTAGTCGTCCCTGAATTTCAGCTTATTTGAGCGATTTGCTTGCTCCTCTTAGTAAATGTAACATTAGAACTACTAGTATGAACGTTAGATCGAGATGATTGAGACGAAGGCTACGGTTTACCCTTGTGATAGAGGAACAGGGATTTGAGTGCACTTTCAACTTCCGTATTGAGCTTTGTAGCTTCAGTTGTAGCATCTTCCACACCAATGTTTTGCTAAAATTCCTCTAGCAAATTATAAGTACCGTAAAACTTGTAACATGAATCCAACATTATAGTAACATAAAATAAGAGGGGAAAGGGGGGAAAGTATGCAAGCAATTTAGCCCTCATTGCCATGATGGTAGGAAAGAGCAACGGTCTTTCTGTAAAGTTTATTAATGTATAAACAATATCGATGAGATTCGGGAATACAACATTACTGGCAGGATAATAGTAGTTGGATAAAATCATTGTTGGGTAGACGAAGGCACTTAGCAACTCGCATAAGCTGTTTGTTTTCTTCTAATTTGCCATATGAATTCTATCAAGCTTGGGCTCTTGGATTATTTTTCGATGGATGTGGGAGTTGTAAAAAATCGTCAAAGCCTTTTAAACTTATATTACCAATTAAGAATGTGTTCGATATAGAGTATTACTGTGAGGTAAGAATAAATTATATCTTTAAATAAATGTTAGACCTAATGAATGTAATAATAATTTTATGTAATACAAATTGCTGATCTTCAATGATTTGTCTAACATCTCATGTGAAAAATTCCATTGTGCGATGATGTCGCAAGGTGGGATGAATAACTCATGGTTTTCATTTCAACAGCAATTGGTATACTCCAAGTGTTTTCGTTTGCTGTGATGAATACAATTTTTTGCAAAATGAATCTTGATAAGGTGATTGGCTAACCCACAAGCATTTATGCCATCTTACACTATAAGATTTAGAATACGACACACATAACGGGCGTGGAAAAACTTCCCTTCACAAATCGAGTTCAGTTGTTATTTCAATGATCGTATCATTGTCGTGTTTACGGATGTATTATCAAAGGCAATGCTGAATAACCTATGAATATCGTAGGTTCGAATTGTGTTTAAGATGTTGGATGCGATTCTCAAACTCTTGTGAGCTTCCAAGAACAGTATAAATGTGATAATCTACTTTTGCATTACCCAATTTCTATCTATCTAGTGTATCGTAACACATATATAACTATCATTAATGTCGATGAGTAGTGATTTCCATATGTCCGGTCTAAAAGAAATGTTGTACAACAATACGCATGGCATTAAGAACAACAAGAATTTTATCATAATAGTAATCGAAATAATTTTGAGGGAAAGATTTGAATTCATGTCACCTGGATTTAAGATTATGTAGCTGCGCCTTTAACTGTTCGCGTTTATGTATGAACAATTAAATCATTTTATTTCGTAGGGTTTGTTGCTCTGCATGCTTATATTCTGGTTATAATGAGCCTGATGCCCATTCTCTAAAATATTCATGGTCTGCTGTGTGGAATGATATACCAATGTTCACCATCATTTAAACAAGACTTTCTTATACCTCCTTTTGGTTGAATACAAATGGTTTATTGCTTTCCTTGCTAGTTGACGAAGTTCTTACCGATGAAGCATTTGGGATTCTAATTAATGGTTTGTTTTTCTTTTGATGCATCTTTAAATGTTGTATAAGGTGGCCTGTTCTTAACTTAGACTTTCTAGATAAAGGTTTATTGCATGTCATATACCGAGCATTATCTTCTTCGGCTATAATGACGAAATAATTGCAGATGTCGCATATTCACCTCCTTCATCTTTCGAATGAACCTTCAGCTATGATAAAACTGGTATTTCTTAGTGATCCTCCATGTGGCTGACTTTACGATGGGTCTTTAGTGTAATTCTCTTAGCTATAACGGGACAAATATAATTAAAATATTTTTTATTACTTATTTCACAATCGATATCTACACCAATTATAAACGTAAATTTACTTTCACTAATAGAAGACAATCTAAAGGACACATATTGTATTGAAATCCTCGTAATCATTTGCATTCCCACTAGCTATTAAAGGTGGCCATTGCATTATAGGCAGAGGAATGTCCCTAACTGTATTAGCATAGGTAGCAGAAGGAGCGATAGAAGGCAGATACCTCGGGACTGGTTGTTTGATGGTATTTAACAAATTTGTGTACCCTTGATGGGGAACCCTATGATTGAAGATTCACAAATTGTCATATTCATTAATTATCAGCAAGTTGACATCAAGATTCCCACTTCCTATTCTTTGCATTGTTAAACGTATAGGTATGTAGACAAAGACAGGAGTTCAGAAAATAAAGATAATAGGGGGCTAAAAATTCCACCAAACTTAGGAAATAAAATAGAGAAAATGTTGGGAGAAATGTAGGCAATGTTGTAGTGCAGCTCGTATTTATAAGCCAAATAAGAGGGCATACTGCTAGAGGCCAACTTGGGAACATTGGGTATAATGTCTCCACATTGTCCTACAACGTCTCGCCGTTGGGGACAACATCATGACATTATGGGTCAATGTAGGGACGTTATACCCAACGTCCTTACATTGGCCTCCTACTTAATGGAAAATATTTGGGTAGAAAGCTTAACGTTGGCACATTATATAAAACATGCCCATGTTAGGCTTCCCGCTTAAATATTTTCCTTAAGTGGGAGTCCAATGTAAGGACGTTGGATATAACATCCTCATGTTAGGCCCTTGCACAAGAGTTAAATCTCCACTCATTTGTCGGTTTGTGTATAACTATCTACTGAATTCTATTTCTATATCAAAATTACCTAATCGACCACCTTAGGCTCATCTTTATTCGTGTCTTTATTATTTGATGAATTCACAATAGATACAGTATTTTGTTCCTACACTATTACCAATTTTTCTCCCCTAGATCTGTATAACTACAAATGTTGTGAACAGTGATTAATACCTCTACTGTGCTTGTTAGTCAAATGAGTGTTGTACGTAAGATATTTGGCAATGTTTTACCTTAGTATTTCAGTGAAAAAATTCCAAATGCCACTTTTCTCGTGGTGTCTTGACATGAGAATATGTAAAAAAATTAATTAGCTAATAGCAATGTATATTGGGTCGCGAGTATTTATAAAACTAGTCACAAGTGTTGTTGTCACTACAATTTGGCCTTTGCTTCAATTATATCCTAATGTGCTAATGTTGAACTCAACGTAAGAATGTTGAGGCCTAAAACATGCCAATGTTGATACCAACGTGGGTATGTTAGGGCTAAAAAGGTCATCTTGTGAACCTTAGGACTATAACATTAATTTTTTTTTTTTTTTGTTTTTGCTTAGGCACTAACATGCCTATGTTGTGACCAATGTTATTATTAAGTCGGCATGTTGTAGCTACAACGGTTATTTTTTTCACTATTATTGCCACAACATTAGTATGTTGTAGCTTGGAGCATATCTATATAAGGTCAATCTCTACTCACAATGTTCCTACGTTCGAAACAAAAATTGCCTAAGTTCCAAAATCCTTCATTTCACTTTCTAAGTTACTGAACCCATACCTAATTGAATTACCATGGAATCCTTCTCTCATGCACTTGTCCTTCTAAGAGAAACAAGTGACAAAGTAAGTCTAAGAGTAAGCGTCCTCGTTTTTGTTCTTGTTTTCCCATACCTCCTCTACCAGCTCTGACCGATGCCCATGCGCTTGATGGAGAACACCTTGTAACCATCGAAATACGTGACTGGTTCAGCCATGAATTTTTCTAGTGAAATGTTCTAGTCATGTGGTTATATGACTAAGATGAGTTGCTCAATGTTAGAAACTTTAAAGAGCTACTTCAACAAATAGGCTTTTAGCAATTGTTGGACTTAAATAATGATACATATCCTGACTTGGTTCACGTATTCTATTCGAATGCAATAACTTAATTAGTTTATGAATGTGATAACGATAAGCCATGGAACGTGATGAATATCGATGCCGGGTATATCTCTATTTATGTGTTTGGCTGGATTTTGATGATTTGTTTGGAATACATTAATGAATTGTTGCAGTTAACTCCCGGCGGCAAAATCTTCAAGTTTGGAAAATAAGATGTTGCGGGACCTTTTGTTTGGGTATTCAAGCTACCCATATGTCAAGGGGAGAATACCACTCAACATCTTAGGCATTTGAAGTTTGGTGATCTCCCCGTCATGGTACGACTTCTCCATCATATAATTACCAACTCTATCACTCCATGCATTTACACTTCATTTTTTTCATAATAAGATTTGTGGCTTATCGACTCTATCCTTTATAGAAGACGAGTCGATGTTGGGACTATCATCTGCCATTGCATGATGCGAATACATGTATGAAATGATAATCAATTCGTATATCGACGCTTCTTGTCACACATGCTTGCATTAGAAAGAATTGATTTGAATGGCTACACAAAAAGTAGAGTGAAGCTATTTAAATTAGATATGTTTAAGCAAAAGCTTCACATCGAGAGGAATGAAGAGAGAAGTTAGTGGTATAGGGTCGGGCAAAGGCAGCAACAATAGCAGCAAGCATAAGTATAACATCAATAACAGGAAGATGATCAGCTTCCTCTTGATGCACTCCTCAATTGGCAAGGTTAATAGGTCAAGATTAGACATGAAGAAGCATACAGTCATCAAGAGGTCCCTAGCTCACATGTTTCTTTTGGCATGCAACATATGTACTAGCATATTAATGAAATGTATGAAAGGGATATCACTAGATCTACAAAGGAACAAGAGATGTATAACATGATAAGAGGGTACGAGACTAATATCCAAGAGATTAAAGAGGAGCAGTGACAATAAGGCCAATGTATTGAGGAAATGTGGCAGCACCAATAGGCATACTACCAATAAGGAAGCTTTGTCTTCCTACCTTTACAGCAACAACCTTCCCCTAATGGCGACCCTGGATAAGGACAGGGTCAATCATCGACTTCTCTAGATATACATTTTGGAGATATTTAGGGTTTTTATTTTTCCTTTTAGGTTTTGTCAAACATATTGTTAGATACTAATGTAAAGGAAAAAAAATCAAATTTCTAATAAAATGTCCTTGTTCTAATTCTTCGTGTACTTATTGAATTTTTATCTTTGTTTCTTTTCCTTCTTTTTATCATTTCATTAATCACATTATTACATATCAATTCTCATATATAAAACATATATTAAATACGCCATATACGTAATGTATTATATAAGTAAGATTTATATTACTTAATAAAAATATTACTATCATTATATTCATAACAATTAATTTGGTTTTCCCAAAAAAAAATAACCTTATGTAAATTTAATGATAAGTTAATAATTGCCATTACTACCAAGTGCCAATGCCCATCACAACCACTTGGACCATTACTACCACCACCAACTACCAACTCTGCTACCGTAGAATGTCGACACCGCTACTGACCACCCTACCACCACCACTTCCTCCAATCGAGACTATTGCCACTGACCACCACCTCTACTATTGATTACCACTGATGCCACTATTGATAACTATAAACCATGACTACTACCACTAATATCAACTACCATCGTTATGGTATACAACCACCACCCTTATCGCTATTGACTACTAATACTATAATTGTAGAATACCAATACTACTACCAACCACCATTAACACCACCTTTACTACTAACCACAACTATTACTACCACCGACTGCATCCTTTGGCACTAACCATGACCTCTGATATCGACGATTGCCACCATTACCACTACGAATAACTAAGGACTACCAACGCCACCATCGACCATCGTCGCCACCGTACACAACCAATACTAACACTGCCACCTATTGTAGAACACCGATACCACTGCTAACCATCATTATCGACACCAAGGACCACCACATCTACTATTGACCACTGACCATGACTACCACCACTACTGCCATCGATCATAACCACTACCATTGGCTACTACCTTCGTTACTAACCACCATCGCTACTACGGACAAATATGGGCCACCAATACCACCATTGGCCATCATTGTTACTATGTACAACTACTACTGTTGTTGCAAAAATTGCTACTGGCCATGGAGCACCAACACTACCGTTAACCACCACAACCTCCATCGTTGACTACCACCATTGTTGACTAACGACTGCAACCATTACCATTAGTTACCACCTTTGCTACGCTATCAACCATTGTCACCTCTATAGACAACTACGGACCACCAACACCACCATCGCTACCATCATGTACACCACCACCACCATCGCTACCATCATGTACACCACCACCACTACAGTCTTATAGACAACCACTATTGCCACTACGTATTACTACTGCCACCACTTATTACTATTACCGCTACCTACTACTATTGCCATTATCGACCACCACCATCTACAACTACTAACCTTTGCTACCGTCGACCGCCTCTATCATCATTGACAACCACTAACTACTACCATCGCTAACCAGACGGCCCGACTACCACCATTACAACGAACATTACCACCACTAAACATCCCCACAACGAACTACCATAAAACACCACCCCCGCATCGGTCACCACCATTTACTTCTACTTACCACCATCGCAACTAGTAACTACTGTACCTACTATCCACTACTAATCGTCGACCACCATCAGCCACTTCCACTATTAACACTATGTTTACCATCGATCACCACTAGCACTAACCATTACTACTAGGATTACCATCATTACCTTATCGACACCACCACTGACCATCGCCATCATCATTACCACTACTACGATCACTTACACCATAACATCGCCCTTGACACTATTGTTTATACTACTACTTCGATCTTCATCACCATAAACATCTTTGTCGCTTTAGCCAACTACCACTACCACCACCATCAGCATCGTAAATGTTAATGGCACGAATAAATGTGTAATCAAATTTACTGTGCTAATGTTAATGCATAATAATAGCAATAATATTTTTTTTCTTAATTAAATTTTTCAAAAAAAGTAATAATTTCCTAAATTAACGTATTAATATGTAATAATAGTATAATACATGCAGATAACTATTCGAAAAAAAATTCATAACTAAAAATTATATATATACAAAAAACTATCGAGCCCATTTATAAACATATGGGTGGTACGTGAATAGACACGCTTAATAAATGGGTCATAGGCATGTAGGCTCTAGACCCGAGAGTACATTGATCTTGATACACAAAAAGCACTAGCCAAGTGAACTTTAGGCATGTGAACGCACAAGAGCCGCCCATTTACTATCCCTCATGTTTACTAATTATTTAATGTAGTATTACAAAGAATTAAAAAGTTAGGAAACATCTGTTAGAAAGATAGAGGAAAATTCACTAATCGGTTGACAAAAGAGGATCCATGTCTATTCATTTCCATTCCTAATATGTTGAAGCTATATTAAATATGAGAATTCGTATGTGATATATATATATATATATATACTATATTATGGCAACTTTGTAATTTCTTAATTTATTATTATTTCTTGGTTATATTATCTCGGGATACCTAACCTTCATCATACCTTAGATAGCTCTAAGCTTTTTTTTCCCTTTCTTTTGTTCTTGGATGAACCCATTAGGGATATAGATAATGATAAAATTTAAACGGCTTAAGTAACCTACCTAAAATGTATATATTCGCAATAAAGTTTATTTATTGTTATAGATAATGATAAAGTTTTTTTTTTTTAACCATCTGATAATGATAAAGTTTAAACAGCTTAATTACATATTGTATATAATTGCTGTAGATAAGAATACTTCATAAACTATTAATGACTTAGATCTAAGTACTTACGTTATTTTATCAATAATCCATTATCATTAGTCAATTAAGATTTACAAAGAAAAAAAAAATCTCAACAATATAGAAAATTCATTACAATGAAAAATCTTTGTGAAAAGGAGCGGAATTTCATCGCATTTTCCGTAAATGGGTTAACTCGTTTTTGTTCTATAAATTTCTGCTTTAGAATATTTTGAAGATAACAAGGATGATGAAACGGAGCCCTTTTCATCGACCAATAATGGAGATAAAAGTTGTCACTTTTCATGGCCCTAATGATGAAAACAAAAGTTGTATCCACTGAATCTTGTGTTTGATTGTGAAAAGGGATGAAATATTCTCATGTCTATGGTGTTCGATTAATTGTTTTTCAGTGATTGCTAGTTTGTGGGTTTTGCTCACAATGTGCAGTTAGGGTTTCTTTGAGACGAGGAAGGTGATTTTCAGAAGATAGTTAGTGATTTTGGAGAAGAAAGAGGAGTTTTGGGCTTCTTTTTTTTTTTTTTTAATTATAGTGGACGTGAGATTTTTTTTAATTCCGGTGGACGTGCTGCTCATGTAATCTTAACAGTCATGTGTGCGGGACAAAACGGAAATATATTGTGCTTAGTTTGTCAAGTAAGCTAGGGAGCATAATTTTTTCTAATAAATAATTGACATGCGCCATCTTATTTTTGGAAATTACGTCATATTCATATTCATGTGTCACGTAGTAATTTATATTTTCTTAATGCATACTAGAATTAAAAAAAAATGCATAGGTATTTAAAAAAAATTGATTGGAAAAATAATTATTTTTGAAATAAAAACTCAAAGGGTCATGACTTAAGATGCTTTTCTTTACCAAATTCGTTTATTATAATATATGATACCAAATAGATTTCATGTTATAAATAAACATGTATAAATGTATATGAGTATGTGTCGCATATTGCCAAATTATGTATATAACTTTGCTGGTGATTTATAATATAGTTTACTATATAGATTAACTGTATAATATTATATAAAGTTAGAAGATATTTGATTATACAAATTACAAAGTATTTATCATTCATAGTTTTATAAATAATTGGTTTGTAAAAGAATACAAGAAAGTAATTACGAAAAACTAAATTGAAAAGTAAGATAAAGAAAAAAATAAAAAAAATGCAATATAACAACAATTATAACATAAAAAATAAGTCCTACAATAAAAAGAAAAGCAACAAGTGAAAGAAAACACATAAATTATACACAGTAAAGATTTGTATCCCATTTCTAGACTTGTAGATGAGAGTGAGCATGATAATTGGTAACATTAGCATGTATATGAAAATGAAGGCTAAAATTCTTATTTTAATATTAAAAAACCTATGATATTTGATTGTGCCTCTTGTTCTTGAAAGATGCTTTTGTACATATTAATTGTAATAATATCTATAATTGAATGCTTTGTTAAAAAAAATTATAAAACGAAAAGAAAAAATGTTACCATAAAATGTCATTGGATTCAAATATGAAAACTTTATTGTTACGGTGGAATAAAGTGGTCTACAATGAGCGCCCAAGAGACGTTGACGACTACCATTAATAAGATGATTTGTTTTATTTTTCTAAATGAATTAATAATTTGATTCTTTTTAACCAGTTAAAACATACACAAAAGAAGTAATTACAATTGCCATCAATAAAAAATTAATAGTGTAGTTACCAAACCAATTTTTTTATTTCAGCCTGATATCTTTTAAATTTATTCTTTCTTTTCAATGACATTGGAATCCATCATACGCATGGAAAAAGACAAAATATATTATTATGCTGCTTGTCAAATGAAACCATAAACCTATTTTGGAAAAACAAAGCAAAATAATAAATGAGTCAGCAGGATAAGAGAATTACAGGTGTCATAGAAAAGAAATAAAAGAGTTTGGCACAAAATTCATTTACATAGGTCTATAATTGTAATTGTTTTATTTTATTTTATTTTTTCGGGCTAGGAGAGGCCATGACCCTTTTGGACTCCTCTTCGGCCTGTCCCTGAACTCAAACCACTTTTTTGTAACAACGTAAAAACACTTGTCTCGCTTTTCGTAATTTACCTTTCATCATTTTGTTATAGCCTACTTAGCAAAATTCTTTGAAAATTTAACGATATTGATAACACGATATTAGAACTTTTGATTTTTGGTTTTAATTTAATTTCTTGTGAGTAAACGACTGGGCAGCCATAGCCATTGGCTCTTTTCTCCTTCTTCAAGCCCAGCTTTGGAATTTAACTTAGCCTGATGAGATAACCAAGCCCATATACCGAGTTTGAATTTAATCTCTAAGCCCATGGAAATTCTTCTTGGTGCATGATTCATTAATTTTGTCGATTAAAATGAAATGAAAAGAAATAAATACTATGATTAGATGAAAAAAGAATTAATAGTACTAATGTCATTGGACAGGAGGTTTACCCTTTCTTATATCGTATGGCACTCAATTCTCCTTTGCCTAATGTATTTTCTTTAATTACAAAGGGTAAGTTGGCATTTTTCCTTCTTGTCTTCTCAAAACTATTTCAAACCCTTCTATCTTCAGAAGTGCCAACCAATATTGTCATTGTCCTCCATATAATATGGACATCCAACTTCTTAATTGGTTTTAGCCTACTATAACCATCATCAGAAAAGTGGCATAAGTTCTAGACTAGTTTGCTCACGGGAGGCTAATCACACCTTAGGACATTACCCAACCTTACTAACAAACTGTTTGCCGACGCCACTCATTTCACATTAAGCCATAAGTTGAATACCCCTATTACTTTTCAACACATGGACCATGACAGTTTCCCCTACCTAAATCCATGACACTCTCATTGTATGGTCAACTCTTCGCTACTACCCTTTTCCTTATGATCATCGCCCTTATTCTCCATCGCTCAACTTTACAAAAAAAGATCATCTCCACTAAGACTTCAGAGCTTCTACAGGCACTACTTTACCCTTACCCTCTCTACTCGTCCTTTGAGATTGCTTCATGTTGAGTGACTCAATAGTAGGGTTTGCCCTTTCAGCTAACTTCATTTCCTTAAGATCACTGACCATTCTCCACTCATTGTCTTGCTCAACCCAAGGTCACCTCTATTAGGACTTAAGGCTTCCATAGGCTTCCTTCACACCTTCGCCCTCTCATCTTATTCTCTTAGGTCGCCTCTTACTAAGGAAAACGGTAGGATCTACCTATTGAAATACTTTTTCTTTTTATATTATTATGATTTGGGCAGATTCTTATTACAATGTTACTCAAGGCATAATTGCCACCTCTAGCAACAATGCCTTCCAGTAGGAGGTTACTTTTCTCTCGAGCTTCATCCACATGACTAAGAACTATCCTTTTCCATTTAATACATTGAGTAGCATTTAGGGGGCTTCTCTAAGTTGGAACTTTATGCTTTGATACCACTTATCATTGGACAGGAGGTTTAACCCCTCTTTATGTGCCCATATGACACTCAACCCTCATTTACCTCATGTATTTTCTTTAATTATAGAAGATAAGCCAACCTTTTTCCTTCTTGTCTTCTCAGGATTATTCCAAGCCCTTTCTATCTTTAGGACTATCGACCGGCATCGTTACCTCCTCTGTAGGGACATCTAACGTCTCAACTAGTTTTGACCTTTCATAACCATCATCAAAAGAGCGGCATCAGCTCCTAACTAGTTTACTCATGGGAGACCAACCTCGCCTTGAGAGACTACCTAACCCCATGAATAAATCGCTTGTTGATGTTGCTCATTTCATATTAAGCCTTAAGTTGAATACTCTTACTACCATCTAACACATGAACTGTAAGACTAATACTAATACTCAACATGGATTGATAAGTAGTATGTAAATATTAATAAAATTTTGATATATATTAGTAAAGGAACATAATTTTTGAAAAAGTACTAATTATGTTTTCAGTATCAAAATTTTATAGGTACTTACATGCCACTCATCGATTTACATGACGTATTAGTACCATTAAAACTTTTCTCATCATTAGATAATTCTTATAAAGTAGAAATGCTTGGGAAGTTTGCATACAAGTTTTTAAATTTCCACAAAATCAAAGCCTGATAAAATAAGATGACTTGTTATTTGTTTAGCTGCTATATTGTTTTGTTTTTTATCCTCTTTTCTAATGACAATCAAATATAGAAAAGACTTGTCATTTCCTGTTGACATATTTTTAAATTGAAGTTTGCTATTTTTTTTCCTCCATCTGCTTCATTTCTATTTACCTCCAAACATTGTTGTCGACAATTTAGTTCCAATTTGAAATAATATTTATGGATAAATGTATTAGAAGTCCTCTATTTTTGTGTGAAAATTTAATCAGTTCTCATATGATTTTTGTAGATCATTTATTTATATCTTTTATTCCAAAATGCAATTCTAGTCAATTAATTCATTCCTCGTACTAAATAAGTCCTAGATAGCATTTTTCATAATGGAATTATAGCAAGATAAGATGGAGGCCTCATAGTGGTTGCCCTTGCCCCAACACTTATAAGATAAGTAATATTGTTAGAAAAACTTCTTTGTATTGTTATCTTTCAGTTGTTGTCGTGTTAAAAACTTCAAATCTGAATTAGCTGGAGCTTCCAAGTTACCATTGGCTAATCTTATGGTTAGAGGGAATAAGTTCTACGACGAGTAGTATAGGAGGTGTTACTTGTCCTACTCTATACATATATGTATTCCCTGTCTCTTAGAACTATTTTTAAATTTGTATCTATAAAAGTTTAATTTTTATTCATTTTTGTAACTTGATAATTTTCCTTGTATACGGCATATCATTTGAAACAACTACTCAAACATTAAACCTAATTCAATGATTAAAGATAATTACCTCAATAATACAGTACTAGTTCAACTAAAACTAAAGTAAATCACCAAGTTGATTTCATCAACAGGGCATCACCTTTATGTGGTTTTATTTCTAGACTGCATTAGTTAGTTATAAAAGTGAGCAGGCTTATTTTTCCTTCTTTTTCTTTTTCTGTTTTTTTTTTTAATTTTTTTTCACTCTCACTAATTGGGTTCATATGCGTTAGAGTGGTTAAATGTATGTAATATATAATTTAATTATATTTATTAGGGATATTTTATATAATATGTTAATATATCATGCAATAACAAAATGTAGAACATACTAGAAATAAAAACTGATCTCGAAAAGCTCTTTTTAGAATTCTTTTATAAAATATTTCATGCTTTTTCTTTTGTATTAATTTTTCTATTGTTTTTTGAATATCAGATTGTTCAGTGATAAATTTGAATCAATAACTATTCTATTTAGGTAATCAATTTCATACTGAAGTAAATTTATTTATTTATTCAATGCATTAATAGGTCCTTTATTTCAATTAATGAAGTTTTTTCATTATAAAATATAATGAGAGATTGAAAATAAAGCTTTATAAAATAAAAGATTATAATAAGAGAACTTACAATTGATTAAAAGATTATAATAAGTGAACTTCCAATTAATCAAAAGACATTTGAGATATTTTTGAAAGAACTGAAGTAACTCACAAAGATATTGTAACGTAGTAGAACCCAAGGGCATGACAATTCATTATATATCCCCACTTATTAGGAACACGTTAAGACTCTAAAATTAATTATAATCTCCATAATTACTTATAATAATCCTTTTTTTATACAAAATAAAAATTCTCTAAATACATCAAATCGAGTTACTCACAAACGAGTCACTTCAGCTACTAATATACTAAACAATTAGATCTTGATATTGTACAATATATAGAACTAACCACCGCTCTTTCCTAACCCAATGATAACAATCCATACTTGTAAATTATCAATTTGACTTGCAATTCTAAAAATAGAAGAGTGAGTCAAAGCCTAATACGGGTGCACAGACACGCACGAATGTCAAGGTTAGAAGATATATAAGCGTAATATGTAGCTGTAACAGAATATAAACAAACATCAAGTTAATTATCTTTAATTTAAGTAAGCAACTAACAAATGGATACTCATGACCCCCTCACATATGATTAGTGGTTGTTCCACTAGGAAATTACTACCATGGCCCCTAGTATGAGCAAGTTAAGCAAAACTAGCAAATCAAATTAATTAGGTGGAATATAGATTTAGTCCGATTTGATTACTAATTTCTATCAAACATAAGCAACAACCAACACTATGTACTTGTAATTGCTTCCAAGATTGAATACAATACTTTAATCTCAAAACCTAAACAAAACTCAAACCTCAATAAGGGAAATCAAGCACCACGAATGTAAAAGAAAATAAGTAGCACGTTAACTCTTTAGCATTCTAAGATTAAGTCCTACTTAGGAGTTACTTATATGCTTATAATCTATTCAATTAAAGTCCTGAAAGAAATCGTTGAGTTAAATAATAATAACATAATATGATTAGACTAGAAAGGTGATATAACTATATATATAAGATCATTTTTATAGAAACTTGTAAAGTATGTAATATATACATATAAATATAACATATCCGTATATATATATATATAATATAAAAGAAAGTATACAATGGACACAATATTAAAGTACCAAATATAGATTATTAAATCAATATAGTGAATAAATAATATGTACTTAACTAGAAAAAGTATAATTTATAACAACTTGTAAGAAAATACATAATAATAAATGACATATAAAACAGTCATACCAAGCATGATATAATATACTATATAAATAAACAGAAACTTGACCTCAACATATATGCATATTTATAACCAACATAACGGATACAATAAAATATACTATATATATTCATAATACTAAGGCGAAGAAAATCCTTAGATGGGAATATTGTTGATATAAAAAATAAGACATACTAATAATAATATAGTTTTATAACATACTAGATCGATATTTAAGATTATCATATAAAATACGATCATTAATAAAATCTATAAATAAATAAAAGTTGGTGACCCAAGTCGAATACGATAGAAACATAAATTGGCACCAAAATATATACCTATAACTAATGATCCGAAATAAGATAAAATATTTTTAATAATAACTTTTAGATAAATAACACTGTATAGTATAATAAACAAATAATTTAAAAGTAAAAAACAAATACTAACAATACTTTATTAATACTAATAATGAAGATAATAATAATAATAAAATAATACATGATGGATACAGTATTTAATACAAAATTAAAAAGACTCGCGAAGTTAGGTTGAGAAGAGAATTATCGATGGTATAAACGAAAATCTAAAATAAACAACAATATAAAATTCGAATTCATAAAATAATATATTAAAATAATTAATTAATGATAATTATTGAAATGAGCTCGAAACGATGATCGGAATGAAAAGAAGAGGAAGGCGTATAAACTTTACGAATCTCGAAGAAATGAAGCTCGAAACGTTGAGAAATTGTAATTGCTGAAGTTCGGTTCGTGGATTTGTTTTGCTGATAGGAAAAGAAATGGCGGCGAAAGTATTGGAAGTAGGAGTAGGCTCGGCGCATTTAAAGAGACTGGGGGAATTGGATTGCGAAAGGGATGGGTGGGGTTCGTTGCTGCCAGTGGGATGCTCGGTCAAGGAGAAATTGCAAGAGAGGAAGAGAGATTATCAGGGGACAGGATTGAAGGAAGGGCCAAGGGTGGGGCCTGCAAGAGAATTAATGAGGGGAAGGGGGTGTTTACGAGAAAAAAAAAAAAAAAAAAAAAGGATTGAAGGTAGGGGCAGGGGATTTTCAACGGACGAAGGGGAGAAGTAGTAGGGGGGCGGGGTCGGCAAGTAATGCCGAGAGAGAGAAGAAGGAAACAGAAGCGGGACAGGGAGCAGTGTTGTGGCCGGAAAAAAAAATGAAAGTAGGATCAATGTAGGTTTTTAAGGTAGGGTTTTTAGGTAGTTTTTAGAACCTTCGAGAAAGTAGGTTGGAAAATATATATAAAAAAGAAAATAATATATATATATTGCATAGGATAATAAATTTTTGTATAAATACCATAACGTAAAGTATTAATAAAAATTATTGTACCCTACATGTAAAGTATAAAATTTAATATACTCAAAATATCCATGAAATAAATTTTAATATACTTAATTTATACGTAAAAATAAAGATTTTAAAATAATTAAATCGGAGTTTACGATTTAAATCATTAATTTAACGAGGGTGTTTTAGATATTGAATAGGCTATAAAAAAAATAGTAGAGAAATGAGAATAACAATGAGGAGAGTGATTATAATTTTGTGTTTTTTTTGTGTAGGTGTAAAGACAACCGATGCACTTCCTCTACAGAATTCTTTCATTTATAGTTGAGTAAAGGAATTCTTCTTTAAACAAAGCTGTATAAGGTTTGTCTTTGAGATTTTTCTTTTGATATTTACCTGAATAAAATCCATCCTAAATATTTATTTGCTTTGAATAAGGCTGAAGGAATTTGTCTAAACTTTTAATAAAATTGTTTGATTAAAGAAATCTATATTGTAGCTCTTTTATCTTGTCATGAGGAATTTTCACTATAGATCTTTTATCTTGTCATGAGGAATTTTCCCTATAGCTTTTTTGTCATGCTAGTACCTTTTCTAAAAAGTTGATTTTGAAAATGTCGACATGTTTGAACAAACCTAATTTTTTCTATATGTTTTTTTATCGAACAAAATCTTTATTGATTGAACACAATCATAATTTAAAGTCTCTATCTCTCTTTATTGAACAAGTGAAATTTTAAACAATTACTTAATTCTGTAATGATCATCCTCATTTTGATTGAGGTTATTACTATCGTAGTTATCTTCTTCTTTAGACAACTTTGAGACTAATCCAATTATTTCTCTTTTGTATTCAATGGGATTGGAGGTTCTTGCAAAGCAGAATATTATTCTTGTCATTTAAAAATTTACTGTTTTGAACGGTATCCTTCTTTGATTGATCTACATATGCTTGAATGGTTTTAGCATATGCCATTGATATATTGAACTTCTTTCACCATTTGACATGAAAAACTCTTTTGACTAATGGTTGTCCTTGAAGACCTTTCTCTATGGCATAAATCTATGTTATCATCCATCCAAGATTGAATCCTGCTGCAAATAACAAGAATTTGAAAAAAAGTATCTGATCACATTTTTTGCAAAATATTTGAAATCTTTGACAAATTTCTAATGGCAATTATTTCTTTACTCAACCAAAGTAATCAAACCAATTTCTAAACCACATTGGGAATTTGCTTTAAGTAATTTTGAATTGAATGAACTAAGAATGAGAATAATATTTTACAAAGAATATATTTTTCCGTGCTTTGATGTAATCATAATAATCAAATGCTAGTGGAATAAACGATTGAGGGAACATGTTAGTTGTCTACGGTTGTTGATTCTATTGCTTCAGGGTTAAAACTCTCTTAATCTTACATTTGGAATAAGTGATTTCTTTGTGTTCTTCTCCTTGATGAGTTAATTCTATGCTATCAATATCTACAATAATAAACTCATAGAAGACATCATTTTTCTTTGGATCATTGGGATAGAAATGGAAATTTTTTGACTATTTCAAATGGGTTTTTTTCTTTAAATTTTTTGGAAATTTCACTCTCCACTAGAAATAAGTCTTGAGATAATTTCTTTTGAAAATAATCTTTAACTTGAACATGGTGGTTGGGCTACGTAGGTTGGATCAAGTACTTGAAAATGGTTTTAATTTTGAAGTGGAAAATTGACCACGAATGCCTACACTTGAATAAGTTTTTGGAGCAGGAGGTTAAGTTGTTGATTTTAATGGAGTTAATGGAGAAAATTTGATAGCGTAATCTACTTTAGATTTTGACTTCAACATTCTTTCCTTGAAGAAATTCTCCTGAAAGGAAATTATGAAAAGAGTTAGATTCTCCTTTGATAAATTTAATTTCAAAATCAAAAGTAGATAAAATGGCTTGCCATCTGGCAAATATTGGCTTTAAAATGAGGTTTCTAACATTTTTTAATAATATTTCTTTGGCTGATTTGCAATTTACTTGAATTAATTTTTTTTTCTAAAACGATGATCTTAAAATTTTGAGATACATAAAACTATTGATAAAACTTCATTCTTGATCATTGAGTAATTAGTTTAAGCATTTTGCTATATTCCCGAATAACACCTTATTACTTATTCTTGATTATTAAGTGATTGTTTCAATATTCCTCCAAATCTTATATTTAACACATAAGTTTTAACTATGAATTTAGCATTAGGATTAATTATTCCAAAATAAGGTAAGTTTTTGACCTCTTGTTTGATTTCTTAGATAATTTTAATCATCTTGTTATTGTAGAGGATTCTTTTATAATTTTTGGAATAGAAGTTTACATTTTGTTTTTAAGTTTTGAATAAAATTTGAGACGTAATTGAGACATCCTAAAAATCTTTACAATTGTTTTTATCTTTCACTTCGTTACAAAATTTTTGAGTAAATTCTATAGATTTACCTATAGGTTTGATTGATCCTTGGTGAATATTATGTCCTAAAAATCTATCTTAGTTTGAAATAATTTCCACTTTTTCTTATAAACTATTGAACCATTCCCTTTGACTATGTTGAAAAATGTGTTTAGATGATTAAAATATTGATTTATAGTTTTTGAAAAGATAAAAACATCATTTATATAAACAATTGAAAAACTTGAGTATGGAGTAAATATTTCATTCATAATATTTTGAAATTTAGAAGGAGAATTCTTGAGGCCTAATGACATTATATTCCATTTGTAATGATGAAAATGGATAGTGAAAGTTATCTTATATTTATCTACTTCACTTATTTGGATTTACTAAAATTTAGACTTTATGTCAAATTTTGAAAAAATATTAGCATATGCTAATCTAATGAATAAATCTTTCTTATTAGGTATTAGATATCTAATTCCTTTAAGAACCAAATTTAATGGTTTATAATTTATAATTAGTCTTAGAGCACCTCTTTCTATTTTTGCTTGATTTTGAACATAAAAGGTTGAACATGACTAATGTGACTTCGATTTTCTAATTAATTTTTTACTTAATAAATCTTGAATTTCTTTCTTACAAAATTTTAATAATTCTTGATTCATTTGAATAGGTTTTGCCTTTGTAAGGATTTTATCTTTAGTAAATCCCTCGACATAAAACAAATTTACTATGTGCTTTGTTTTTTACTAGAAAGCATTGGAAATTTCAAAGCAAATTCCTTTTTCAAATTTTTCTTGTAATTTTTTTATTTTTACTTAGAATTTCTTTCGATTCAACAAATCATGTTTTCCTTTAAGAAATTAACTTCTTTTTCTCTCATAGGATAAATGAATTTAAAAAATATCTTTTTTTCTTAACTTTTGTTTTTAATCCCTTGATGTTATTAAAAAAGGGTAAAGTATGGTAACAAATGGAGTTCCTAATATTATCAAATTATTAATATTTTTTTACTAAAATAAAAGAAGTTTTGAAATTAACACCCTCTTGAACAATTTTGGTATTGGGTAATTTATAATTAACATTTAATCTAGATTCATAATCGGTTTAATGGTTAATATTTAATAAATATAAAATCAAATATTAGATCAATGGTGATATTAATCCTGTAAAATACATGAATGAGATCTTAGAAATATCCTATTTTTACATGCAATTTTTAAATATTTACTCAATTAATTAAATTAACATATTTTTCAATCTCTTAATCATTTTCTTCTTCTTCTTCTTCTTCTTCTAATTCATTAAAGCCTCGCAGATTTTGTGTTTTTTCTTTATTTTTTATTTTATCTTCTAAATGCTCATATTTAAATTTCAAGTCTTTTACTTCCTTTTTCATGACATTTATTTCTTCTTAAAGACTCTTTAATGTTACAGGTTATTCTTTCTTTGAAAATTTATCATAAATTTTTTTGTAATGAATACATTTTATTTTTATTTTGACCTTTTTCTTCTTACATAATCATTTCTCTAATTTTAAGAAAATGCTCACTTTGTTTTTCAGGATTCTTTATTTGATCAACAATTTCCGATAAAAAATTTTCATTACTAATGATAACATTTATTCTTTTACATGAACAAACTTTTTAAGAACAACAATCTAAATCTTCACTAAGCGAATTATCAAAGTCACTTTCACTTTCTTGAATACAATTATAATCTTCTTTACTTGATATACTATTTTTCGAGTTACTATTATTTATTATTTTAAGTATCTCATCTCTAACTTCTTCTTCTTCTAAATATAGATTATTAATATTATTTAATTTTGAACACTTAGGAACAATGTATCCTTTTATACCACACTTGTAACATTTTTTTTTCTTTTTAAAATTTTTTACCTTTTGGTTTATAATTTCTATATTTTTTAATTTCCCTTTTCTCATTGTTTTTATTTGATTTATATGTTTTTTAGTTTTTCTTTTTACCCTTGATGAAGGGGCTTGAATTTTTTTGAACCCATGTTGATAATAAAAATCTCTTAATTCTTTTTTAATGTTACTTTTCTATTTCTTTATTCTTGATCTAAACTTTAAATCATTACATAAACTTAGGCGTTCTAAATTGACAACATTGATAAGTTCTCCAAATGATATGTTTGAGTAATTTGAAGTAATACAATATTCACTTAAAATCCTTTCTCAAAGTTTATCTACAAATAACTTTGGAAGTCCAACTATGAAGCATTTTTCCAAAAGCTTTTGTTGCAATCTTGTCTTAACAAAACCTTGGTAAAAATTTTATACTATCTAAACTCATTTAGAGTAGAACACCTTAAATTTTAAAGAATTTCTCCATTTCTTTCGCTAAATTGAGTAGGATCTCCTACAATATAAATTAATATTGGAATAGCATCTTTCTTGAGATTGGTGCATTATTGAACAATAAATCCTTTTTTGAATTAAGGACATATTGTTTTTCGTTTTCTTTGAGATAATTTTCTCACTATCCTTTGAGCATTTTTGTGAATACAAATATTAGAATTCTTGTTGGTTGATGATCAGTATTATTTTGCTAGTTAAATAAATATGATGCAATAATCATTTGATTAAGTGTATCTAAAGATTGATGTTCTACCATCTCGTCTATGTTCCATTCATAAATTCCTTTTTCAGAATATCTAACTAAATTTATATATGATTTTTCTTCATATATAGTATCTAAAGGAGAGGGTTTGGAATACCATGATCTTTGATTTGAAGTTATCTTTAACCTTTGAGGATTATCGATTTTATTGATGCTATGTTTTTTAAAAAATAGTCTTGATAATTCTTCCATTTCTTGATCAATGGTGTTAATTACATCCTTATTCTTTGTTTCTAATTTACCTAATCTATTTGAAATTTCTTCCAATAATTAATCACTTATTCTAAACTTAAAATTTTGAATATCTGGAATGATCATTAGTGGATAAATAGGTTTTGTGATTTTTGAGGATGAACTTTCTTCTTTGATTACAGACTTTTCTTTATCTTGTTTATCAATTAGCATATTTTTAATTCTATCGATTGACTAAGAGTACAAAGAACTTGATTTGTGTAATTATTTTGAGCTTTTATATTATTCAAATCTTGATTTTCTACAGTCATTTTCTTAAATGGAGAAGTTTTAATTGACTTTTGTTGAATTTTAATTTCTACTTCTTGAAGTGGGGGATAGGTTTTGATAATAGGACCTTTTTGTGTTTCCTACTTTTGGGTTGGTTTGTTTAAAGTTTGAATAAAATATGTCTTACTTGGACCAACATTTTCTTTAAGCTATTGAAAAAATTTTCATTTCTTCACAATCTGGTTTCCATATCAACATATCGCATTACTCTTATTGAATAAGTTTTTTCCTTAATGTATTTCTTAAAATATTTTAACCTGTTTTTTTTTTTTCAGACAAAAAATCTTTTCTTAACATATCTTTGTTAATTATGAAGGGCTCTTTTGAGTCTATCATATTTAATTCATTAATTTGAGAGCAAGTTAGAGAATTGGGTTAATAAATGGGTTGGAGAACCTAAGGTTGAAAGTCTATACCCTTCAACCTAACTTATTCGTTATCTGACCCAGGGACCTCTAATTCTCTTGATTGAGTTTGATTATTTTGAACAAGGGGTATTTGATTCAGATTTAATCTTTTAAGGCAATCTTCTACTCTAGGAGTAGAGAGTCTCCTATCTACATTCTTAGGAAATTGAATCCTAATGCTTCCATTATCAAGTTGTCGAGTAAGGAAGGGTCTTGATTGAGAAATACAAAGCCTTGGTGGAAGCGTTTATACCAAAGTCCATTCTTCTAAAAGCAAAACCTCTTCTTAACTTAACTTCTTGGAGTATATATCAAAGAATTTTCAGTATTTGCTTTTAGAAGAATAGTTTATTCCTCTAGAGAAATCTTCTTGGCATGAGATAGGTGGTGCTACATGAGCTGGAGCACATGAGATAGGTAGCGCATCAATATTCCTATAAATTTAGGCATAGGATAGATTCCCCCATATTGCTCTCTACAGTAGGATCGGCTTTGCCATTCATGTGAGGTTATTGTTGGTCACTAGGTAGGATGTGCTACGCGACATCACACACCATCCCACATATGTTGCTAAGCCATCAAGACTGCATTGGACTTGTAGACAAGTCATTAAATATGTGCTACTTTGCTATTTACGTTCGTTATTGTATTTGCATGGCATGTATTAACAAGTTTTCCTTTTCAATGTATTGTAAGTCGTTTGGGAGCCATCTAGAGGATCTTATTCAACTTTTACCCATCTTCTATAATATCGGCTAAGCTACATAGATGGTTAGGATGTCATTCATTTGTTTTCATATTATTGGGTGGCATTTTCTGAACCATGTTATCTGATAGTTTAGGGGGTTCCAAACAATACCGAATATTATGGGTGAGCAGCTTCACCAAATCGATTTCAATTGTAAAATGGATGTTGATTGGAGGTTGGTGCATCACGGGCACATAAACTCTAAGGTCAATCGCTACATTTGGTTAGTATATCCTCAGAGGTCACTCTATGTGGATATGGCTTACTACGACTAGCATGGGGAGTATAAATGCCAATACATTATGATTAAGGTGTGGTTAGATCTACATACTAGGTTGAACTGGCTTGAAACCTTTAGTTCACAATTCGGTACCAAGGTGAATTGGGTTTGACCCTTAAGGCCCTTGGCCTAAGCCGGTTTAGCCTATTTACTCAGTTTTTTTCCCTATATTTCTTTAAATTAATATAAATAATTTTTTTCCTTTTTTCCTATTTCTATTTTTCCCCAAATTATTGTAACACTTTGTGTATATATTATATGTCGTGACGTGTAAATGATTAATTGTTATTTTTAGTTCAAATTTTATTCAATTTTGAAATAATTAATTTGGAATGCGTGAGCATGATGTTACTTTAATATTAAAAAAATGAGTAATGTTAAGCTAAGCAAAAAAAAATTGTAAAAGAAGAAAATTTCTCACTTGAATTTCAGAATACATTGTCAGAAATAAATAAATTACAACGTAACTATTAACTATAATTTGTGATGGTACGTTACATAATATTATTTCCCAAATTGAATTATAGTCACCAAACAGAAATAGATGTTACAATGCCATCCATGATGGTACAGAAAAGCCTTTTAATAGTTCACTCCTAAAATTAGGGGTAATGGGGTTTTTTTTTTTTCTATTGATTTTAAGGTTGCCTCAAAGATATCTATCTGTTAGTTATGTATCTGTTAATCAAAATTAGATTGTTGTAATTCAATATAGTTTTAAATTATGTTAAAAAAGGACAAGTGTACGTGATTATCCATTTATATTTTTTCAAAGAAAAATAATTTTTTAGTAGTATCTTAAAAAGCCTAAGATTGAATTGCTAATTTTTGAAAAACTATACCATTTAGTTTTCTTTGGGTGATTGCAAAATCAATTTTACTAAGTGATAAAGCATTTTTGAATAACCGACAAAAAAAAGAAGAAGAAGAAGAAGAATGGTTAGTGCTTTCTAGGTGTTACCTTACGTTAATGGAGTGTGCTCTAAAGTGGAACATATAGCTAAGCTTAAGCTTCCATCTAACTTGTTCCAGTTATTGAAGCACTTGTCCTCTTTGCTTGATGTATAGCATAGCTGTTGTTATCTGTAGGCTACCTTATATCAATCTTTTGTACAAGCGCTAGCCTTGACACGGATAATAGAAAGGGAAGCTCGCCGATCGATAAGGATGAAGCCTCCATATTAAACGTTTGCTTGACAGCTACGGCTGATGCAGGAGCAACAAGCACTTACGAGCAATATGAGGTAGAATTGGATAATCCTAATCCATGAAATTTTTAAATAAGTGTGAACATCAGCAAGTGTAATGGATTGGTTAAGTAATAAAGGGTAAGTAAAATATCGTTTCTACGAGAATTAAATCGTACTAGAATAATATTAATTATATTATTATCCAAGCACTAGGAAAATTAATAAATAAAACTAGAGTTAATAGTCAATATCATGATTAATACTTCAACTTTACTACTTTTTATAATTATACACCTAGAATTTCAACTTGTCTAATTATACATCTAATTAAAGATTTGATTATTTTACACCTCGATTAACTTCAATTCACATCATTAGTCCATTTGGTACAATTAACTAGTTGGATGGCTACCTACAGCCTTAAGGAGCTTACCCGATCTCCTATTAGTGGTTGCCAACCACCCTTTACAAAAATGTGAGTTGCGATCCGCTTTAAAAATATAGATTGCGTAACCTACTAGCAGCCGTCTGTGGCTGCCTACAACCTTACGAGGATTGCATAAACCCTCTAAGGCCGTATGCAACCATTTTGTTTGCCAGATCGTATTGACTGAACTGATGCGATTGAATTAACGGTATAAATTGAAGTTAATTGAGATATAAATTGTGATAACTGAATCTTTAATTGGGTGTATAATTAATCAAGTTAAAACTTCAGGTATATAATTGCAAAAAGTGTAAAAGTTGAGGTATAAATCGTGACATTATCCCAATAAAACTAAACTAAATTATCAAAATCAACTATAACAAAAGGATTGGAATAAAATGATCAAGAAGAGAAATTTTACTAATTCAATCAATAATGAAGTAGGAAAAGTAAATTCACCATAATAAACTAATTGTCACGTAACTGAATTATAATTATAATTAGCTACTTGGTTATTCTTGTAAACTTGCTAAAGCACTTTGTATTCCTTTTGAGTCTTATAGTTCTTTTATAGATTAGTAATCAATTTCATCCCCTAAATCATTAAATTATCAACCAACCACATTAAATTCCTAGGTTAGTCTAGTCAATTTAATATGGATTTAAAAATGCAATTACTTAATGTTCAGATATTTAATTAACTAGTGCCTTAAATTAATTTCTCTTAAATTTCTTTATGGAGAAGTTAAAATGAACATTACAATAAGTTTGAAGTGCAAATTCAATTTAATTAAAGATAGATACAATCTTTTGAGTTCACTAGCCTAATTAAATATGAATCTTGATAATTCATCAAATATGTTTTTAGTTCAAGAACATATTCTATAATCCTATGCTTTGGCCCCTAAACACAAAATTATAGTATTACGATCCAAACAAGAATAATCCAAATATCTAATTATATTATAATAAAATCATAAAAACAATTAGCTATCAGGTTTCACCAATCTCCTGCATAAAATAATTTAACGTATGATTGAATTAAGGAGATACAAAAATAAAATAGAAACGTGCCATAGAAATGTTTGTTATAGATAAATAGATGTTTCTAAAATAAATTATGTACAAAATCATCCAAAAAGTGAAATAAAACTGAAGTCCCGATGCAAGTTGAATCCGTAGCCGACTTCATAGATTCCAATTCGTCTCTTCACGCGGTTTCGGAAAAATTTTCTGTCTTCTCAATATAATTCCACCTTCGAAATGAAAAGGAAAATAAAAACTATATGTCCCCTTGGGCTGCGGCCTCGGTGCCAATAAAAAGAAGAAAAATCGTCTCTTTGTCTTCTGAATTAGTTCCACGTGCTGACTATAAATTTCTCCTCGCAGCCTCTTCGTTTATCTCGGCCCGTGCCTCTTGAAATTGATCATTGTCCCTTCCCTCGTGTGGAATGGAAAGGGACAAAAATTTCCAAATTGCAAGGCGTGAATGCAATTAAGCTTTAGAGAAATTAATTCAATGTTTTTGGCTTTTCAGTTCTCCACGTATGCCGCTTCCGAATTTCACTTCGTTCCAAGGCAAGACACCCACGCACATCATTACCAATTGTCTCCTAAAGCTTTCAATTGTCTCCAAGCGTAAATTGCAAATGGCTAAAGGAGGTGTTGATCCAGTGTTTTGGGTTAAGGTGGACCCTCCGCAAGTTGCGGGCACAACGCCGAAGAATTATTGATGCCCCAATGCGCTTATTAATGAAATGGAACCGATGGTTGGGATCCAAACTTCTTCTTCTTGAATACTTTCATATTTGTAATAAGATGTGTACATTTTCCGATTCCTCATATTTCCCTATCATAAGTATAAAAAGATACATGTTGAAATAGTATAAATTTGGGATAAAAATATATAAGCATAATATAAACAATTTAAGTTCAATTATTAATTAATTTTCACCATTTTATTATATTAACTCTTGCTATGTGTAATTTATTATTTTCATGATAATAAGTTCATGAAATTGCTATAAACTACATAGAATTTGTAAGAGTTAATATTGAAAAGGTGTGAAAAATACACATTCATCAAGATGTTGAAATCCTTGATGGTGATGCTTTTAAAGAGCTTGAAGTTCGTATTCATGTAGTATTGTAGATCAAACATTGAAATCCTTGATGGTGATGCTTTTAAAGAGCTTGAAGTTCGTATTCATGTAGTATTGTAGATCAAACATTGACCCCTCAGACTGTTGTTGCTTCCATTTTTGTACTAGTAACTGCTCGCCCACAAATGGGTAATGAGGTTCTATAGAGGGTAGCGAGGGAGAGATTGATGATTGGCCACTATATTAATATTAGTAGCGCATGAAAAGCTCCTTCAAGTTGATTGTCATGACCAAAACCTCTTATTGTGCTTCTAAGCTATACATATCTTGTGATTCCTTTAGAGAATCAATATATTCGTAATATGTTTTTCAAATATATTTGTAATAGTTTAGTTTACAACTGAGATATAAGATAGTTGCTACAAAATAAATATAAGGAATTTCTTTATAATATAATAACCACTTCAATGCCATATTAAGCATACAGTCGTGCAAGTTCAAGTCCTTATGCTCCTGAAGTAATACACTAGGAATGTTGATTGCTGACATCATGAACATATGGATACTAAGCTTGTACATTTGAGAGAAAGTTTCGATCGCATCATGAAAAAAAATTGAGAGTCTTCAACGATTGGATACATATATCATAATCGCTAGAGTGAATTTCAATATCCTATATGTTGTATATTGTAAAGTCAAATAGTAGTTTGTTGTAAAGAACGGTGCTATAAAACAACTTGTATGTTGAGTTCTAGCGGTGCTACACATTTATCTTAAATTTTCAGGATCTTTTCCTGTGTTTTGTGCATTAGTTTTTTTACTTTTTGTGTCAGGATGGTCTCTCTGTTATTAGTTTCACTACATTTTTTATTAGGGCTATCTTGTATTGCAAAACCGCAATACCTTCCTTAATACACAAGTTAAGAATATAACATGTACAACATATATGAAAAAATATCTCCTTTAGTGTCAGTTGACAAAAGTTTTGCAAATCCGCTATGGAGACTGTATTCATACTTAGATTGTCAATTCCAATTGAAAAATTTTTCTTAGCCAAGTCATACTCATTTAGAATTATAGTAATAATTTTATAAATGTTTTGTGTTGTGTGGAAATCATTAAATATGCTTAATGCCAACAATATTTTACTTAGTTACCAATTATCCTTTATCTAGTGAACAATTATACTCATGTATAAATTATTATAGAAATAATCTATCAATAAGTTGGCACATAGAGATATTAATGTATTGAGTGAACCAAACTTATTTGCGAAGTCCCGCTTACTTTTGTGGTAGAGCTCTTGGTTGGCTCTACTCAACGTGCTATGGCTTACTTAGTGTGTGTTGGAGTTGAATGTCTCATGCTTATATTAGCTTTGCCATAGTGATGCATCTACATTGAAGGATAGGTGCATGTTTCTAAGGTATTATGCAAGATTATACTTGTAATTCTTTTAATCATACCTCATTAACACTTGTTTAGATGATCTGCCATCTAGTGTTATTTATTGTTGCATCCTGTCTATAGGTTCATTTGGTTTATCTATTTTTCATTTTATTGGTATTTATTTAGTGTCTACTTGAATCTTGGAGTTAGTAAGAATAAAATATCAAAAGTATGAAAATATAATTCCACACATACTCATCTTTTAAAATTAATTATCTAATTAAAATAATTATTTCCAATATATAAAATATATTTTTTTCAAATCTTTTTTTTTAAAGTATATGAAATTTCATTTCTCAATTCTAATACTTTAGTTACTACTTTTATAATAATTATGAAATAAAAACAAATAAGATAATTTCCAAACACTAGATTTCAAATAGATACAAATCAGAAATAGAACAGATATAGATAAAATACATATAAGACACAGACAAAAAATAGACAATCCAAATAGGATGTATCCTAATCTCCCTTAGATACTTCGATCTCAAGTGCCTGTTGAGAGTAACATACTCCTCTGTTGTCTTCTTAGTGTAGCTCGCATTGTTGTAGTTATAGCAAGCCTGTAAGTTCCTTCGTTTATTCGTACCTTTACATAAATGTGTAGTGAAACTACTACATTTATTGGATTTAAGGGGCTTACTTGAGCCCACAAGCCTCAAATCACTAAATGGTTGACCATCTATTGCATCCCGATCTTAGGAATTATTTCAATATCGTTCTCCTCATCTTTGAATATGGCCACAAGGTAACTCATGTGTGGAGGTTCAAATCCAAGTGGTAGTAAAGATTAGTAATCGACATTTTTCATCACCTTGTGTGTACTCTCTTCGTTGTAGTCGTACTCGAGGTACATGGGAACTTACTTGAATTGGTGTAATACAGATGATGTACCCATTTCTACAGCCTTCACCTTACCTTTCTCATTTGATGAGGAACCATGCTTCTTTTTTCGGAAAAGTACAACGAAAGAATTAATCCATTAAGATATTTTTATCATTATTATTATTTACTAAGGAGAAGGAAGATTTAAATGAAGAAAATTCCTAAAAATGGTAGACAGATGAAATTCAGGCAAAATATAAACATCATAGATACTAAGTAAGTTGGTTATTTGAGTGAATTATAATTTTAGAAACGATAAGACTGATAGAAGAAAAAATGTGGTTTCAAAACAAGAGCAAAGTGTGGATATGAAATATTAAAATTTGAATGTAGACAAGGAGCTTGTTTAATTTAGACTTTAGAGTAGGAGCATTTGTGAGAAACTACACCATTTATATGTAACTGATATCTTGTACGCATCATTTGAAATTTCAATCTTTCAAAATGTTTGCAAGATGTCCATTCTATCAATGCAAAATATGCTAAAAAAATTGCATGTCCATCCACTATGGATTGTTTCTTCCCATTGACAATTACAACACAAATTTTTCTTTCAAACACTGTACGTGTGTTATAGAATTCATACTGAATTCTAACATTTATACTATATTTTACTCGTTAGTGCTTTTGCCTGATTGAAATTGTCCATCTGAATTGTGATGTGCTATTGTGTGTGATAGTAGAGTAGTAGAGTGGAGTGGTGAGTCATGAGTTGAGTCTAGAAAAGAAAAGAGAAAAAATAAAGTTAAGGAAAGGAGTGTTAGAGGACAAGAAAGAAGATGATAAAGTGAATGTAAGTGTAAGAATGAGAGAGAATAGATGAGATTGAAGGAGTTAGGAAGTGTGTTGGAAGAGGAAGATGGTAGAATAGTAGATAGATTGTTTATTGTTTTGATTTAGTTTTTTCTATTTCTTACATGAGTTTAGGTATGGTGATGGGACACTTGGTAAGCCTACTTTCTCTTCTAGTCCTAATTTATACAACACAACATGCAATGACCATTATGTTGTATGTTTCAAACACTGCAAGTAGATATGCTACGTTCAGCATAACTTATTGAAGATACAGAGATTGCCCATAGGGTCATCGATGGCAGACTACGGCATCTCGAGAAACATGGTGTTTTGATCTTATATCTACACGAGATGTAGGAGGCAACTTTGCTTGACCCCATACCCTTTACCATACCTCTTACCCCCAACCAAAAATCTAATAGTTAGGGATAAAGTTTGAGTCAAAGGAGGTTGAGCAAGTTGAGTACATGGTTAAGAACATCATGATGATGATATGCCATCGAGATCTCACCACTTCATTGACTTAAGTGACATTGGCAGCAACACAGTATTCGGTGAGGGCTCTAGTACCAAACCCGGCTCCTATTATACCCCAAGTACTTATGATAATATCTCTCTTTAGCAGACCTTACTAGCTCCTTAGAAAACGGTGCATTAGCTGGACCTAGAGTTCCAACTAGGGAGAGGGTGTCACCTAGCTTCCACCATTACAAATCAATCTCGTGCTACTTAGAGATCTTGAGATACTCCTCCTTAGCCATTTCAGGGAACATCCATTGGATGGTCATCTTTCCTCAACTACTTCGAAAAACCCTTCATTCAATCTAAGAAGTAGTTAGGTAGGGTTACTTTTGTAGTAAATTGTGCATTCTCACACCAATTGGATGTGTATATTAACATTGTAAATGACATGATTGATGGACTTATTAATTACTTCAGTTGTTTAATTTACTTTTGTTTTGTTTACAAACACAATATCCTTAACTATTTTGTTTTATTTGACAGGTTCAATTGCTTAGGGTAGTTCTTTGGATTGTTTGTGCATGTAGTAAGTTATAGCAGGGTAGTGGATCAAGGACTTGCAAAGTTCGGGTTGGGGTGGGGATTTGTTGGATTTGGGGAGTGTTTGGTTTGGTCTTGTATTTGTAGATTTGATTTTGCTTGTATTATAGAAATTTAAAAAATTGATATTGGGGTGTGTGCCGTTAGTACACAAATTCGCGAACAAGGAACGTGCATGCGGAACTCACTTATGGAATTAGTTTCTGTTTGAGCCTCTTTTTATAATATTCTTTAATAAGGGGTCTATTGAGATATAAAACTAATATGGCTCGGTTAGAGGTGCATTATTGTAAAAGCTAGAAAGAGGAATGCCAATGAAAATGACGGTAGAATTTAGGGTGTAGCGAGAAGCAACGAACGTGGCTTTTGTCACAGCACTAAATAGAGAACATTCCAAAACTATTGAAATTGTCGCTCCTTCTTTCTATAATTTATATATATATATATATATATATATGAGATTCTATAGTCTCGTTTTTCATATTTTTAAATATGAACCATTGAATTCATAATTTGTTCAATAATTTAAATTTAAAAATAATTAAATTAAGGATGAGATTGATAACGATATTGATTTCATTAAAAAAAAGATGACACCTTAAAAAAATCTATATATATATATATATATATATTCTTTTAACCATCACTAAAATATGAAGACCTTCTCTATTTATGGCCGTTAGCAATGGTCTTTAAAAATTTTATTAGCCATTTAAGAGGTATGCGTATATTTTTAAAAACTGATTTAGGCAAAAAAGTATACTTAAAAGTTAAGCGAGTCTATCCATGCTTTATATAAACCATTTAAAATTTATATTTCCATTTGATATTTAAGTTCGAAATCTATGTAATTTATGATATGTAATTATCACCAATGAAGGAATATATTTTCGCAATTCTTTGATTTTTCTAGATCTGATGTCCAAATAGCTCATCCATCAAACTTTGAAGAGGTCGCAATGAGCCTTATTTTATTGGGAAAAAGATAAAAAGGAGCTATAAAATCATCTAAGTGATGAATTTTGCCATGTTTCCGATTTTATATTTTCTTTTTAAAAACCTTCGACTAAGATTTCTGTAATACAGAGCGGGGTTTATTTGAATCATTTTGCAAGCCGTAGGGCTTATTTATAAATGCAAAGTTAAAGCACTTATTTATGTTTTTTCCAACTTTGATGTTGATTTGTGTATTTGAACATCTTTCCCTCCACATACATTTAATACAATACTAGCAGATAATACACCCATTATAAGTGTGTAAATTAAATTAAATTAAATTTACATTTTTTAAATTTATTATTATCTATTTGGTGAAAAATCATAATTTTTATTAAATAATATAAATTTAAATTTATTCTTTTTTCCCTATTTATACTCACTTTAAATCCTTTAGTTTTTTATTTATGAACAAATTAGGATTACGGATATGAATCAATCTATGCCAATAGACATCAATTATTATATAATTATATTTCATCATAATCTAAATTTTGGTTATGTAATGCACACGTAAAGTAAAGTAGAAGAAAAAATAGAAAGAAAGAGAAATCGTCGAGCAAAAAGATCATGAGATAAGTACTACGTTGTGTGGAGAGATAGTAGAGAAAGTAGGTTTTGGGATTTGGAGAGATTAATAAAAGAGAATAAGCTGATATGTTAATTTTATCTTTAATTTAACACAATTATAGTGTTAAATGGTAATATTTAAAGGAAATGTTACTTAAGGGTTAATTTACTTTAATAATATAGATATATATCTTAATTTTTTTTTAGACCATAAAAAAATTGAGGGATTTGTATGCAATTCATTCTATTAGAAAACTAGTATGTATATTACTGAGCTAGGAGGATTTTGGTATATGCTGAATTTTTATAAAAATAAATATATTTACTTTTCACATCTAACTAAAACGCTGGCATAAGGTATGAGACGTTGTTTTAGAAGTCCAAGAAAAAAAAAAAAAAAATCTACACCTGGACTAACTTCCCCGTTTATCAGTCTTGGGTTTTCTAGTGCTGCGATCTGATTCCACCAAAAATGGCTGTGAAGATTATAAGAAGAAGCGTAAAATGAGGTTTCCTTTTTATTTTTTCACGTTTTTACAGTCTACCTGGATCTGTAATTTCCTTTTATAGATATACTATGCTGCTTAATAATGGCACTTGATACGGTGATTATCCTTAATGGAGCACCTAATTAGGAAAAGAAAATAATTGTATTAACAAGTCACATAAATCAATGAATTATATGTAAGTATGATAAAATTTTGATATGTGATAATAATTAGTATTCTCATGAACTTGTTTTGTCAAATTAGAGCTTATGTTTTAGGAAAAAAGATTCATTGGATATCACATATAAAGTGTTACATGTATTTGGTATGTAAATATTAATAAAATATTGATATGTATAATAATGCAATAATTAGATTTTAAATTTATTTCTACCATGATTTGTACATACTATATTTGTCATGACTCTAAGGAGGGTTTAGTAGGATTATTTAAAATTTTTATATCATATGTGTACTTATGATATGAAAATCGACTTAAAGTTGGAAATTATAAGACCCTAAATAATTGATCACTAGGATTTCTAATTTTAATTAATTAACATATTGTAAAATATAAATAATTATGGATATTTAATATTCAATAGTTCCTCAGAACTTACATAGAAACAGTATCTCTTATCAAGCGATAAGATCAGGCAGTAAAGATTTAGAACTTAAACTTATGAAAGTTATAAAATCTAAATATAATATTAATAATTATATGTAATAAGTCAAACCAACTATACAATTTATCTTCAAATTTTAACTTTTATGCATCTCAATACTGGGACTCAATATTTAGCTCTTAACTTATGTTTAATTATTTAGTAATTTGCAAGAGAAAACTATTGGAGAGTAAATTACACGAGTTTAGTGAGATATCACTTATACTATACTATCAAGTAAGTTATCAAATAATTAATTAACAAACATATTAATGCATAAATAAATAGTATGTCAAACAATATGTAGTTGACTGATACTATATACAACATCGGATTTAATGCCATCTAAAGTAAGGGTTGGAGATATATCGGCACCAATTACAATTGAGTTCTAACACGTAGGATTTTTTTAACCATAACTTTAAATTTTGTATTTTACAAAATACATTATCATTTCAAAGAAATCCAATAGTACACAAAATCCTATGTCTAGCGGTAAGGTGGCTCCTGCAGTCCACGCTTACATCTTACAGCGGTGGTCTCTAGACTTGACCTTCGTTACCTACAGTTAGCGTTTTCGATGCTAGGTAAACCCTTGAATCAAGGATAAGGTCTTATTGTACCAATACTCCTATACTATACTAATTAAATTATATGAGAATCTATCCTTACAAAACCCTTTATTACCAATCCCGTGAGGTGACGATCGGAATATTATATGCAATGTTCGTACTTATACATGATCCATTTAATTTTAATTAAGATGAATATGATTAAGTTAATTTATAAGGTGATTAACCAATATCAACAACTCATTCAATTATGTCGTAATAAATCAAATAGCTAGTTATTCAGCTATTATATTTCACAGCATTTTACATAATACACAACCAATATTCAAGGCCATGCATAACCAAAATTTTCATGCATCAAGTTATTAATATTTACGTTAGGTGCATTAATTACAATTATAAAATAAGTATAAAGTCTTTAGAAGTACTTACTTGGTCATAGGATCTATCAATGGTCATAATACTCCACTTAGTAAGTCATTATCTGTATCGGAATCACCTGACATTTAGAAAATATGAAAAATAGTAAATATTAGAGTGAAATAACTAAATTATTCATATACTTAGTACTAACTGCCTAGATTAGCTATATATTCATATAAAATCTCTAATTTGAGCTTTTTTATCAATTGTGTATAATTTTTTCATCCTATTTTCAATTTTTATAAACTTATAATTCATTTTTATCGTTTTTGGATGTATTTTTTTTGTAGTAAGGTCCATTTTGGATATTGTAATCCATATTTTTTGTGATGATCTAAAAATATTACGAATTTTATTATTTTGATTTAAATATTTATAAATTATTATTTTAAGCTTTTCTTTACAAATTTATGATTTAATAAATATCTAAATTTATATTTTGTAATTTTTATTATTTTGAGGTTCATTTCATAGCAATTTACTTATTATGCTATTTTTGGGTCAAATATTTATTTAATTCACTTTTTGTTATATTAATTATTTTCTAATTAATTAATTATTTTATTATTAATTATGAAATTAATTAAAAAATTAAGTACTAACGTGGCAATTCAAGGATGTTCCACTTGTCACTTTCATGGTTTTTTCATATTTTTCTAATCTTTTCCTATTTTGTAAATTCATTTAATATTTATATAGATGTATATATGTCTATTATTATCTTTTATTAAATTTTGTAAATTTAACCTAATTCTTTTTCTTAAACCCAAGGCATACATATGTATATATATATATATATATTACATTATTTAATAGTTTGGTATTTTAGTATATTGTATGTATACTATTTAAGTATATACATATATTTATATTATACTACTAGTATACGTACTTTTGTATTTATACATATACTCTTATACTTAGGTTTTCTTATTTTATATATATATATGTAGTATGTAACTTTACAATATAAATCTATATACCATACGTATATACATGTACTATACATGTATATAACCGAACGCATATATATATATATATATATATATATATAAGGAAATTAAACATAAATACTCATATATACTATATGTGCATATATATATACATATATTAACTATAACATATATGTACATATAATTATATACCTCAATATTTATATACATATATGAACACATATACATAAGAAATACTAACATTACATAAAATTCCAATGCATGTACAAGTAGCTTCATTACAAGAAAAAGAAATTACAAATTGAACTATATTACATATAACCAAAATACATGTAATTTAACAAAATATACATACATAATAAAGGTATATGTATAGTAATAAAAATAATTACGTCAAAATACCACTTAACCAATTCTTTTATATCTTGAAAAGTTGTTGATCCAAGAGCTTTCTTCTTCTTCAATTTGTTGAGAAACAAGAAGAAAAATTGAAAATCAAGGTGAATAGAAGAGGTAAAAAGTGAGTCTTTGGTGGAGATGTGTTTGGTTTTGAAAAAAAAAAAAGTACACAATTGCTGGTTGAAGGGTAGTTGACACCACAATGAAAAGGAAAAAAGTAAGAGAAACAAAAAGAAACAAAGGAAAAGAGGGATAAGATGTAGTTAATTGATGTAACAACTAGTTTATCCAATCCTTTTGTTTTGTTCTCTTAATTAACACGTGGGTAAAAAAAATATACAAGTGGTAGTCGAACATGATTCTGGAAGACTAACGATGGATAAGGGAAAAAATGAAAAAAGAAAAAGGGAAAAAGGAAAAGAAAAAAAAATAGGTAGACTTTTCTAAATGTAAAATTGTAGAGTTAATAATAATTAGGAAATAATATTCATAATTTCATAAATTTTGAGAGTTATCTCAACTTGCTTGTTAACGACTTTATGCAATTACACGTGTTGGTTGATAATTGTATTCGATTAGAATTTTATTACTGTTGGGGTAAATTTATTTATTTTATAAGCTTAATATTATAGTTTTTGGGTTTTTTTTTATCAAGTTCAAATTCAAGTTTAAGTTCAAGTTCAATTTCTGGTACTTATGCATACATAAAGTTTAGGGTTTTTTTTGTACTATTAAGGTTTCAATCGAGGTTTTTAGAAATTTTCTCATTTATATTATGTTTGAATTTAAAATTTTAATCAATTTTAAATTTATTAATTTCGTTGACTTAAGATAATTATCTATAATACTTAAAAAGTTAAGTTTATGAAGTTTACATTATTTAGTAAAATTATATTAATATTTATATACTATATATATATATCTATATAACATATGATAGATAATACCTACCGGATCCTTATCTTTTAAGGATTGAGTGTGAAGAGACTATTTGATATTCTCGTTAGAGGTTTTGAGTGACTTCTGCATTTGACTCGGGCTCTATTGAAAAACAAGTTTGTGTTTTGTGACATTTTTAATTGTGAATTAAGAATTAATTAACGTGCAAAAAGCCTATAAACACGGTACCTAGACAGCCTATGGCTTAATATATTGTTCCTGAACCATAGTCCTTTTGTGCAGAAAATCAATGGACCAGGTCAAATCTGACCTAAATGGAACCATACGTTAGCCTGGTACATACCCTATGTGTAAAAGGCAGGGGGCATATTTTTTTTTTTTTTTTTGTGAAAATAGTACAAAAAAAACAGCACGTGATCGCTTTCTCGCGGTCTTTTGGTGTAATAACAATAAGTGATGTAATATCATTATGTGACGTGTCACTAATGCTATTAAAAAAATAGCAAAGAGTGGCTCTGGTTTGTATATATTATACGTTATAAAGCTTTTTCTTTTTTCCCTCTTTTGGACATAGGTTTAAGGGGTTTTATGTATGTGTATATATACATAAATATATATGTATACATTTGAAATAATGCATACTTGAGGGTCTTTACTTATAACATGGAACTTCATAAAATTGGTGGTTTTACTTCAAACGCATTGCCGTCATCGGGGGAAGAAAAAGTCCAGTGAACAATCTTATACAGTAAACATCATTATTAGATAACTTTACATATAAAATAATCTCCATAAATGAGAGATTTTAAAAGCTTCTAAGTTGTTGTTAAATATTAACTTTAAATTTAGTCAACTCTAATTTTCAAATTTAAATTAAAAACATATATATTAAGTTAATTGTAAAATAATATATCTCTACCAATAATCATGATGTGCATTGATGATCCAATCGAATTCTTCTTTCCTTTCCCCTATATGGAGCGCTGAATTATAACATAAGTAAAGAGTAGTCTTAATAAAGAAGTGGAAATATTAAAAAGACACCTTGTAGAGTACAATCTCTAAGTCAAATTTATCGTTTAAAGGACACTTATTAATGAAAAATTCTAAGATGAAATTAAAAATAAAGGAATAACGTTTGGTTTTTCTTTTCCAAGAGTTATTTCATATATAAAACTTTTTGGATAAATAATTTTTTAATTCAATTAAATTAAGTTGTGTATCCTTTTTTTCCGTTGAAAACAATGCATTCAAAACATATCAATAATGAGTGACATTGTATTGTCCTAAAGATAGTGGTGTAGAGTAGGCATAACAGATATTCTGAAACTTGGAATTTCTTATTTTTCTGAAATACTTATTTTCCTGACTTGAGTTTCAATTATCTAGTCTAAGTCTTCCAAACACTTTTTGATGTCAATAGGGTTCTCTCTCTCTTTCTCTCCACACTTGATATGTTGAAAAACAAAATAAAAAGTAAAGAATAGCCAAATAAGTGTAGAAAATGATTTTGAACAAAAATTTTATTTGCTCAATAATTTTCTTTTTTCTTTTCTAATGATTATAGTAGGTACGAGCAATTCAAACATGTCCATTCTATTGAGAACTTTACATCTACAATATTAGGCTATAGGGATTTTCTCAATTTTTATAAAAATAAATAATGTTATTCACATCCAAGTAAAACACCGCCATAAGGCACATGGACGTTGTTTCAGAAGTCTAGGAAAAAATCAACCTACACTGGATTCTTTCAAAAACAGTTCTAAAATTCTTCGTTTATTATTCTCAGCTTTTCCAAGGCTGCGAAGATTACAAAAGGGAGAGTAAAAAGAAAAAAATCCATTAGCTATTACACGATTCATTGAATAATAATAAAAGAGATATTTTTTATATTAATTTTTATCGTAATTTACATATATTATATATATTAATATTTTATTGATATATATATATATATATATATAACACGTGAAGTTTATTATCTGTTGAATCGTGTTATATTTACTTGGATGGTCCCAGTAAGTAATTATTACTTCACTGACAAAAATGGCACTTAACATGATGGTATTCCTCAACAGATCTCCAAAGTAGATGCAAAAAGCCAATGATACAGTCCCGATAGATTTCATCGTTCCTGAACCTTGGCCCTTTTCGTGTTGCAAATTAGTGGACCAAAAGTCAAATTTCACATAAATGGGAACAACCTGTTAGTCTAGTACATACCTTATTTGTAAAGCGAGATGTATGTTTCTTGTGAAAATAGTACAAAACAAACACAATGTGAACTTTTTTTTCTTTATTATTATTATCGTGTAGTAACCAACTATAGTCGAATTGTATGCTATCCTTATCGAGACTTTACAACATTTTTCACCAAGAAATTCAAAATTATAGATAAAGTATGGGTAGATTTGTAAATTCACAAAGGTGCCTTAGTTTTTCAATAATTTAAAAAAAAATGCACTTATCCCAAAATAGCCACCGTTGCATCACTATTTATAAGCATTTAGCAATAGTTTTTAGAGCCTTAACAACGAATAGGGAGGTACTTGCATATTTTTTAAGAACTTGCATATTTCTTAAAAGTCATAAAAAGCCGATGAAGGTACATTTGAGACTTAATGGAGTTTGTTAATACAGCATAAACAGTTAAGGATGTATTTATAATCATCCATATTTATTATTTGTTTGTACAACTTAAAATTTTATATGACCATTTCGTGTTTAACTTGAAATGACATAGCTTATTGTATAAAATTTTCACCAAAATAAAATAATATTATAGTCTTTTAATTTTTCTTGAGGGACAATATTGAAATCACTACATATACTTTACATGTTATTTCAATTCTATATTAAAGTTTAAAATGACTAAATATTGTATTCAACCAAACTTTTTCATCTATCAAATCTTATATCAAAAGTTAGAAGTTATTAAGTATCGTACTTAATTAAACTTTTTCATATTAAGTTTGTTACCTCTATTATCTTAAAATATGACTTGATCAACTACTATTGGTAAAAAAGTACCATGTGGAGATAGAGTTGTGAAATTAACAAATAAATATTTAATTGGATATGATATTTAATAATTTCAAACTTTATATGTGTAAGTCCCAAAATTAGCTATTCGAGATTTCAATCGGTTAAAAGACTCGATCGAACTTAAATTATAAAATAAAGTTAGAAACATTAGTAAAAATAATCACATAAGTTTGAATTTAAGAAAATAAACAATAAAATAAAAGATTATAAAAATTCTAAATTTTAAATATATAACTCGTTATTTATCGAAAATGCGTAAAATAAATTCCGATAATTAATGAATTACTAAAGATAAATCATATGTATACTAAAAATCATAAAATGACCTAAATAATATTTAGTAATATTTATTTGTACTATATATGAATTTAAATGTAAGTATAAATACGCGTAATTACTTAAAATACGCGAACTGTGCTAAAATTATATTAAATACTTAAATAAAATTCATAATTAATTAAGGAAAAATAAGAAATGATCCAGAATTAGGTCGTGGCAGCTGGGAAAAATAAGAAAAAAATCACCAAATTAAATTAGGGCAACTCAAAAGTAAAAAATTAAGGGATTTGGACAATGTCTTATCCAATTTAATGCACAATAATTTCTTTAAAGCTCTATAATTAGCAAGAAAAATTCAGAAGCTCATTTGGACAGTTAGAAATCAGAGAAAATTAGAGAAAGGCGAAAATTGAGAAAAAATTAGGGTTAGAAAAACATCAAACGAGCAGTTGGGAGTGGACGGCTACCACCACCACCACACGTTAGTAGTAACACCCAGATCGGTCGACAAGGCCATGGCGGCTAGCAGTGGTTGGAGCCACCAAGAATGGTGAGTTCGATTTCCAACCCGATTTTATGTAATTTTGTAAAAAATAGAAAATATTGCTAGAAAATTATGGATTTTGTTATTTTGGAATATTTTTGTATGTAGTTTTTAGAAAAAATATTATTTTGATGAAAATATGTCCCGTAATATATGGTCCTTAAGAAATCATACAAAACCGAGCATGTTTCGGTTTAGAAATAAATGACCTTAAGAGTGTAGTTTTGAACCCAAAATTTTTTGGTAGATTACTTAGATGATATAAAACAGTGATATGAGGCCCGTTTTCAGAAATTAATTTTAAAAAATTTTAGATAATTTTTAGGCCCTAAAATGAGAAATAAAATGGGTAATTTAGGGTTAATTAAGTAATTAAATGGTTAATTACTGATTTAGTGACTAAGTATATGTTTTAGGATGTTGAAATCTGATGGAGTATGATACTTGTAGCATTTAGGGTGTTAGATGTAATTATTAGGTTGATTATATAGTAAATAAGTAATATGGAAAAATAGTACATTTTAAGTTAATTTGGTAAATTAAGGTAATTAGGTGTAAAATCTGATTTAGGATGAATTTATACATTTTGAAATGATAATTAATGTTGGGAGAGAGTAATTAGAGTGATAAAAATATTAGATATTTGTTATGTACATAATAAGTAATAGTACATGATACACAATTATTGGAAATATAATAAATAGAAAATATTAGGATAAAAATTGATATTATATAAATAATAGGGATATATAATAAAATTGATATAAAAATTAAATTTATGTAATTATATGAAAGATGTAAAAATTTCTCACATCAGGAGTAAATTCGGTACGCTAATAAGGATTTAAGTGTACCGGGTGGAATAAAATACTAATTAGAGGGAATAAAATACTAATTAGAGGTGATGATGGTATTTATGAGATCGGGAAGTAATGTGATTACTTTCACATTATGAGTTGAAACGAATTTATAGGGTTCGAGTATAAAACAATACTTAAAAATTGAACTAGAACTTAATTTAAAAATCGATGCGGAAACCGAAACCGAACGCGAACCTAGAATAATTGTAAAAAACTTAAAACCTAGATAATTAGGCATATTAAACCCTAAACAAAACATAACAATAAGCGTTATAGGATAAAACGAACCTATAATAGTTATATGAAAAACTGAAACCACGTTTGTGTTATAGGGATAATCGGCGATGGTCTGAGCAAGTTAGACCTTGAGTGAGTGAGCGAGGAGTCGAGGTAAGTTAGGATTAATACGATGCTATATTTTGGAGGCTTAAGATTATGCTTGATAGTTCTTGTTAGATAGTTGGATGTGTGCATGTGCTTGATTATGAGTGATGCTATGACTCTGTTTGTTGTTCTGGCTTGTATTGTATGATTTGTATGAAATGATTGACCACCTTAAATTGGATCTAATCAGATATACGACTTATAATCATAAACGGATCTACATGGCAACTTATTAGGGAAACTTAGGACTCTCCGACCAAATACCGACTCCTTCGAAAGGGATAGCGCAAGATTACATAATGGTCCTTTCTTCATCCTTAGTCGAACTAAGTGATAGGAGAGGAGGTCGCAGCAAGGGTGAAGTCAATGGTTCGAAGGTAGTCGCGGGAGGAGCGAGGTCTCCATTGCACAAGCCTGGGTTTGGTTGTGAGTTGTTGTATTAATGGCAACTCCTTAACTTGAATTAGAGCGGGCGAAATTTCTCTAATCTCACGATGGGCCAAACAACGTCGTGCAATGGCATTTGCTTGAACATGCATTGCTCCTAATAAGTTGATTGATAACCTTATTGTATTTATGGTATAGTTTTAAGTCCTCCATCTCAACTTACTGAGCTGTGGTTGCTCACATTCCTATAAACGTCGTGCAGGTACTGGTTAAGAAGCGGCAAACAACTTCTCTGAAGCTAGCAATTGCTGGATCCTAGGGAGTAAGGAAAAATATGTGAAGAATAAACATATGTTCTTAAGGTCTAAGTTTTGTTTTATTTTAGAATTTTTCATTTTTGAATAATGTAATAACTGAATTATAGTGTATATATATAGATTTTCTCATTTTTTTAGGTAAATCATTTATTTAAATTACAAACTGTTTACTTCAAAGCGGGTTATTCATGGACGCCTTGTATAGATCAAGTCTAAGATAGCGGTTGTAAGGCCAACTTCTATCTTAGGATGGTTTACACGGCGGGGTTGTTACGACTCTACCGCTTCGAGACATGATAATATGTAAAATTAAAAAGATGATAAAAGTTAAGGGAGTGATTTTTTCTCTCTTTCATTGTTCTATCTACCTAATATTCGAATTAGATCTTCTATGGAACTTTGGAAAAGATTGCAGTAAGCCCTTTAGTCTTTTTTTTTATTTAAATTATTATTATATATTTGGGAAAAAGCTGTAAAACTAGAGTTCTTTCACCATGCTTCCTATTACACAATTAGCTCATTATGACATTTGATGATCTCCAACTAGGGTTTCCATAATAGAGGGGTTTAATTTGAATTGGGCTTATTTATGAATTCAAAACTTTGATAACTTACTTTAGTTTATCATCATCGATAGCTAATTTTTGTATTTGGATATTTTTCTCTATGTCTATACTTGAAATATTAAAAAAGAAACTAGAAGTATGGAATACCTAAATGAGTGTTAAAAGATGATTTGGAACATGAATTTATGTGCTTGGCTTTCATAAAAATTTGTAAAGTAGTTGAAAGTAAAGATAATTAATTCGTGGACATTCTCTTAGAACCACAAATCGAATGTAAAAGTCACAAAAAAACTCCATATGAAATATATATATATATATATATATATATATATACATATATGATATTTTACACTCACGAACTCCTTTTCGTTAAATTAGGTTTCTCGATTAGGGCTCGAGTGCATATTTTATTTTATTTATTTATTTTTTAGTGAAGAGTTATAAGTCACTTATATCTTTATTTAAGACCTTTTTTTTTTTTTAATTTAAGACTCTTTTATGCTAGGTTTGATGTGATCATAGGTTGGGATTGAATCACGATTTCGAATTATATTTCCTTTTCTTGTATTTGAATATAGTTTTAAAAATTGGACTTGTGATTTTGAATTTAAGAGGGATTTTGGCAATTTCAACCTTAAAGAGCGGAATTGCAATTTTATTTCAACTCATTCTACTCATTCTATTTTACCTTATTCCATTCTTTTCCAACTCATACCAATATATGAAACATATATATATATATATATTATATTAAAGAGAAATCCTTTTTTTAACCATCTATAACTAATCACTTATATTTTATAGTTTTAATCATAATAATTATAAAAAAAAATTTTAAACCCATTCCAAAAATTTCTTAACTACCACATTTTACTTACAGATCTTTTCAATTATATAATTATCATTTTCTATTATACTTTTTTTCATGATTGTTATTATTTTATTTATTCATTATTTTAATTGTTCAACATTATTATTATTTGAAAAAATCATTATACTTTTTATTTGATCAATATTTACTACTTTTTTAAGAAAATTTATTATAGTTTTAATTTTATAAATATATATTATTGACATTCTTCTACATATGAAGTCTAAACATTTTTTATCTTTTTTATATACGCAATGCGAGTGTATCAATGCTAGTATATTATTAAAGGGAAAGAACCTTCAACAACTACCTTTTGGTGCCTTTGGTGTTATTAATGATTATGAGTCATTTTTATTTTTGAATTTACAAGATGGTTCTTAACTAATTGTTTATTTAAAACAAAGAGACCATGTGATTGGGTACCAAAGTCTATATACCATTCATACAAACTACAATTTCTATTTTTGAATTTGTATTCTATTTCATTAAGGAAAAACTGTTGCAATAACCCCATTAATTCACTAGGCTTTTTTCTCATCCATCTATTTTATAAACTATATTCGTTATTTAAAACCTAGTAAAAAAAAAAATTGAAGTCAGTTTTTAGTAAAATTAGTAAAAATCACCTTGTGAATTGTGATATGCATGATTTTGAATGAAACCTATTCTTAGCTCAATCAATATGTAAATGTAATTGAAGTAAATCGAATATATATATACTAGCAAATATGCACTCGCAATGTATGCGTAGATTAAATAACATTAAATTTATATATTTATTATTATTTATTTAGTAAAAAATTATAATTTTTGTTAAATAATAAAAATATAAATTTACTCTTTTTTTCTTATCTACTCTTACTTTAAATCCTTTAATTTTTTACTTATTAATAGATTAAGACTACGGACATAAATTATTTATGCATATAGACATCAACATTATCATAATTATATTTAATCTTAATATGAATTTTGGCTATGCATTGTATGTATGTAAAGCAAGTGAAAGAGAAAATGGAAAGAGAGAGAAAACGCTAGAGAAATCATGAGGATAAGTACCATATTGTGTGGAAATATAGAGAAGATAGTTCAGAAAGTGGGTTTTGAGATTTGGAGAGATTAATAAGAGAGAGTGGGTCGACAAATTTATCCCTTGTTTATGTTTTAATAAACCATTTTAATATTATTTTTTTTCTAAATAAAATTAAACAGAGAGTAAATAGATAATTTGAAGTGTGATAGTTACTTAAGGACCAATCCATTTTAATAATACTAGCTGTCAACACACCAACATTGTGCGTATAAAAATTATTATTATTATTATTTTTTTGCATCTAATAAAAAAAAGAAATATACATTTTTTTCAAATTTATAGTAAAATGTTTTGTATTTATTGTTATAAATTTCACTTCTAATGTATCTATATAATTTATAATGACTTCTTTCCAAATATTACAAGAATGAAAGAAATTATGGAAATTGTAAAAAAAAAAAATTGTGGCTTTATTAGAAATTATGAAAGGAAAAGAATAAGAAAGTGGGGGAGAGAAAAAAACGTGGTGAGAAGAAAGTGGAGTGGTTTTAGAGAGTAGAAGAGAAAAATTAAATGTGGGGATTATAAGAAAAGATAATTTTATAATGATATAAGTTATATATAATTTCATAATGTTGTTTTAGTATTAGTTTTTCTATTAAATAATATTTGATATTGATTTAAATAGTAATTTCAAATATAGTGATTACTTAAACCTCTAAGAACTTTAATAATATATATATATATATAATAGTAATTTGATTTAAAAGAGTTGAACGGAAAACTTATGGCAGCATCGGCTTGGCTGAACCAATCGAGAAACTAAAACAAAGCATTTTTTAAAGAAGAAAACAACAATGATATATGGTTTATAGATATTGTATGCTAACAGTCTCTCTTTTTTTTTTTAGCATAATTTTAGTGCCCGTATTTTATAAATAAATTTACACATTGAGGGTCTTTACTTTTAATATGGAACTCCATAATATTAGTCATTATGAATATTACTTTGAATGTACGGTTATCATTCGAAAGAAAAAAGAAAAATTGACCCATATTACTTTGTACATGAGAAAATTTCATTTCATTTCTTTTCTTTTCTTTTTTGGGCCAAAAAACATGAGATAATTTTTACAAAAGCAATATTGTACACCTTCTTGATTGTTGTTAAAATATTAACCTCACATTTGGTGTACCCTAATCTTTAAATTAAAATTAAAATACATATCAATTGAGTTATTTGTATAGTAACATATTTTTACAAATGATACGGAAGTGCATTGATTTTGTATAGTCTAGTCTCTTATACAAACTCAATGATTATAGGACCATCAAATGAATATAGGACAATTAATGGAAGATGCTAACGATTGACATTGAGGAACAAATTCGTAAATGCATTAAGCAACAGCAAGCTTACTTCCGGTGTTGTTAAATTGAATTGACCACTATAGTTTAACTTGATTGTGTTATTAAATTTAATTGACCTCTACAGTTCAACCTGATTCAATTTAATTCGGTTATAAAACTGATTCGATTCAATCTTGATTTAACCCTGATTTAATCGTGGTTGAACTTATTTTTACCTTTTTAACCTTTGACCCTCTTATATGTTTAGATCAATCATTAGATCACATTTGACAGTATTAGTTATTTTATGAATAAAGCTTAAATTTTGTTATATTAGGTTGAGCATTTTTTTTCTTTATTTGAAAATTACATTTTAAGTCATATCTATAATGAATAATACTATAGAATTATATTAAGTTAGACTTAGGTTTGGAGTTGAACTCGATCCAGACCCACCGGGTCAAGGGCCTAATTCCACTTAAATCGGGATAGGCCTAGCTTAGGCCAGTTTCAAGTCGATTCACTTAGCCTGGTGGTTCAACAAGCCGATTTTCGACGTGTGAATCGACTATTTTTTTATTTTTTATTTTAATTTTTGAAAAAATATATTTTTTATGTTTATTTTTAATTTGTAAAAACAAACAACTAATAAATCATAAGAATTTATAATTTTGACTATTTCACCACATTAATTGCTGGGCATAAGATTAATAATTTATATTTTCAACAATTTACGATTATTACTGTATACTCACAATTGATGAATTGAGTAAAGAAACTTATTTTTATAGGCAACATTTCAAGAATATTTGCCAATATAATCAATGTGGGATTAGACTTGTAATGGGCAATGCTTACGTGATTTTTTATTACTTCAAAAGAAATTTTGAAAAACAATATAATCTCTGTGAAAGCGGACTGGTATTATAAAGAGAAATACATTTATCCAACATCTATAATATACTTACCATTTTATATATGATATAAATATATTCCTTACAACTTTTAATAGTATTAATTATAAATACACTCGTACTATAAATACACTTGTATTTTTGTAAATCATTAAAATATATTAATTTATAAAAATAGTGCTCTTTCAAAAGTTAGACAAGATTATATGAAACTTATTTTATTTTATACCCCAAGCTTCATTGGTAATTAAAGTAATATATTTTATACTATAACTATTTACTTTTACTAATCTTAAAATATATGAGTTTTAATAATTCTTTTTTCTTATAAATCTATATATATTATTTGATCTTTATATCAACTTACAAATATAAGTGAAAAATATATTTTATTTTATTTTATATTTTAATTAGGACAAAAACTTATATTTAATCTATTTAAACTTACATTTTTTTAAATTTTTGGGTCAAAACGAACGGGTTGAATTACCAGTTCTTCGGCTTGAGCTTAGGCCCACTGGTTTGTGGAGTCTAACATATTAAATTGCATTGATTTACCAAGCCCGGCGGGTCAAGGTACGGATCAAGCCCATGGCTTGCAGGTCGTATTCGGCCTTTCCTAGATTTATATTAATCTTTTCCTAGATTTATATTAAGTCCCAGATTACGGTAGACGAAGGCCTGTAAATTTTCGTCAAACTGGTGATGAATTTTTTTTAATTAAATAAAAAGAAAAATAGGTAAGCCCAAATGGTGCAAGGACCACGTGACTTACATGAAAAACAAGACACTATAGTACACCATCTTTCTCATTGTTTTGATTAGCCTTCAATCATTTCTAAAATCTTAAAGCTATAGAAAATAAATTCTCCTAACAAATTTTCCGTTGCAAAAGAACTAGAGGATTTGAGACAACACCTGTAGAGAAGAGAAAATGGCTGCTTGTCCAAGATCAGACAATGCTTCTTCAATTTTCATGATCATGTTTGTTGGTGACTTTACTAACCAGGCGGTCGGTACACACATTGTCAATATATGCGAAGATTAGTAATTATTATTCCTTTGTTATTAATACTTCTACATGCATGTTATGATATTTAACCTTTTACTACATAGGTTTGACGCTGTTTTTATATAGTAAGTAAGTGAATGAACTTTACTTTTGATTTCTCAGCGGATTCCACCTGCCTTTGTCAAGAGACTCGATGGATTTAACGGATCATTTCCTCAGAAAAGTTTGATACGGAATTCTGCAAACGGGTTTTGGACCGTAGAAATCAGCAAATCGAATAACAAGCTCTATTTTCAAAAGGGTTGGAAAAAGTTCGTGGAAGGCAACTCCCTAGAAGTAGGACGACTTCCTAATTTTCAATTATTTTGGTGGTAAAGATTTCGTTATAGATGTATATGACAAAACTTGCTGCGAGAAGGAAGTTGGACATCCTCATGGAAGAAGAGGAGGAAGCGAAACCAGGATGAATGCAGACGAAGTTGGATTAAGTACTGAAAGTGAAGACATGGAAGAGGCTGCTCAAGATGCAGCAACTGAGGGTGCTGATGTTGAAGCCGGAACGGGCACAGACGAAGTTATGGAGCTTGATTCTCATAGTGAAGATGAAGATAGTGAGGAGTCCGCTCAGACTGCACCAACCGATATTACTGATACTGAGAGTGAGGAAAGTGAGGAGCCTGCTCAGGATGCATCAAGGGAAGTTACTGATACCGAGTGCGAGGAAAGTGAAGAGGATTCTCAGGATCAGACCGCCGGAGTTGGTAATTAATAATATCCCTATACCGCTTTTACGTAATCAGTAGCAATCTTTTTCAAACCAGAATTCATAAACAAATGTGAAAATGGCATTTTATCATTGTCGGATTGATTGTTTCTGTACCATTTGATGCAAAAAGCATTCAGAAAAGAGGGTTCATTCTTTCCTATTTCATTTTAGGACTGTCTTGTTTGCACGGTTGATGCGATGAACCTTTCAATAGAGCACTCCGTTAGGAAGTAGAGGCGAGGGGTGATAATTGAAATTCCAGAGAAAAAGAAACTACTCGCTAATTTTCTCCTTCTCATTGTTTGAACAAAACCGGAAATCAATATGACAAATTTCATTAACATGCATCTCAATGTTATTTGGTAGAGGACAATATCTGTCTGTTTTCCTGAGGTAGATTGTTGTTATCCTGCCGTATTGTTGTCTTAGTAACTTTTTTTTTTTTTTTTTTTTTTGGGATTCATTTGAGTAATGGTTTACTGTTTTCTTAGAACCTGTGAGATAGAACATGGGAGCAGGAAATTTGGTTGGCGGAGAATTTCTTGGATGTACTGCTTATTTGAGGCCATCTTATGTGCGCAATGGAAAGATGGTTTGTGCCAGAAATCCATATTATATCATGTATTTCATTCAATACATCCAGCTATCTTATGACTAACCGAGTCTTGCGTTTTCTAGCTTATACCAAGACGATTTAAAAGTTTCGTCAAGAATCATCAGGTTGTCAAGCTCCGCTCAGCCAACAAGACATGGACTGCAAAGGTTCTAAAGTCCCGTATCAATGTTATGTTGGGTAGCGGATGGACTAAGTTTGAAAGAGAGAACAATCTGTAAGCTGGAGATTTGTTGAACTTCCAGTTGATCAATAAGAAGGACGTAACATTTGCTATTTCTGGTGTAGTATGAGACCATGGTGATAAGCAAAGCAATCGAGCTAATCCTTTTGTCATTTGTTGATCGAACGTTCGACAGACAACAATAAGAAAGGAAGATGTTTGTATGAATGTTTTTTCTTTTCAGATCAAACTTATGACACTAATGAACAGGACTAATGCATTAATAGCTCATTCACTTTACTAAATAAAATTCGAAAGGAATGTAATTGAAATTTGTAAGAAATGTAATATGGGTATAATACCTATTACTTTATTTAGTAAGATTAATAAACAACTTAACAATAAACACGTAATAAAATTTTAATAACTAAATTATCTTTGATTCATTTTCTTTCTCAAGTAATTATGAAGTAATAGGTGGTGCTGGTTATGGTGAAAATCAATTGCGGAAGCAGAGGTAGTGGTAATGATCGATGGCGGTAGTGATGGCGGTGGCTGGGGTAGCGACTTAGAGGGGAGTGGGGGTAGTTGCAACGGTGGTGATGATAGCAGTTGTCAGAGGTGGTGGTAGTGGCAGATGCAGCAGTGGCGGTGATGGCAGTAATGGCGGTGGTGATGATGAGTGATGATGGTTGCAATAGTATGATGATAATGATGTCGGTGGCGATAATGGTGGCGATGGTGGTTGGTGGTGATAGTGGCGATGGTGATAGGTGGTGGTGGTCGGTGGTTAATAGTAGTAATAGTGGTTACGGTAGTAGCAATGGTGGTGGTGGTACTGGTAACGATAGTTAGTGGCGGTCAGTAGTAGCGGTAGTAGTAGTAGTGGTGGTTATTGTTAAATTGATATAAAGTTATTTTTGAAAAAAATGAAATTTTGTGAAGAATCGTGATTTTTTAATTCAATCAAGGAATCTCTATTACTTAATTTCACGTAATAAGGATTCTTAAGGAATTGCGATTTGGAGATAAAAAACCAAGTGAATGCTGTAATAAGGAATAAAGGGGGAATTGAATTCTAATTCTTCTCAAATGAACGAGGCATAAGTCTTATGGTACTGTTTTCTTGGCTTGCGTTGAAGAGCCTTTATCATTTTGTAATACCCTATTTCTATCTCCTTATCTTCTTGCTTGCATAGTTACCTAGTGGAGTCAATATATATGGAGCGAATTGACAATGCAAGCGATTTAAGCACTGTTTGTAAGACAAATTTAAGATTATGTGTAACCTAATCTTAATAGTATAACTTTAGCAATTTGTAAAATTTTGTTAGGTTGACATCAATTTAACATGGATTTAGACTTATCTTCCAAGATCACATTCGAATACAGAATCGGTAATCACATGATTGTGTTATATATATATATATATATATATATATATAGAGGTGAAGAGTTGAAACTTTTAGCAATGATTCATGGAAAAGTATATATTTGTTGCTCAACTTTTTGAGTTTTAATCTATTTGAATCCTTTACCTTTTGTTTATTTATTTTTCAATTTGAGTTGTTTATAACTTTTCTAACTCTAAAAAATTTTATCCAGAACTTCAATAGGTTATGGGCTTCACTTTTATTGAGTCCTCTTTTGGTTTCCTTAATTTAACCTATATTAAATTCAGCCTGTTTAATATAAATTAGGCGACATTAAATTAAGAAAATATTTTTCTTAAAAAAAAATTTTAAATTGGAGTTGCCAACCAGTTCAACTGATAAAAAATGAAATTACGGTTTTTAGGTAGGAAAACCCTAATTTGGCCACTAATTTCAAAATTTTCTAAGAAAACAATTTTTATAAAATTAAATTAAAAAAACAGATTCAGGGGCTAACTTATTAAGGCTAAGTCACCATGTAAAAGTTAAAGAAAAATTGATGGGCATTATTTTCACAATTTTCTAAAAAATACTAAAATATATACAAATGTATGAAAGATAACTAAAGTGACTTTTTATTACGAATTTTTCAAGAAAAGGAAAAAAGTTTTTTTTATTTTTATTTTTTATATGGTTGTCTCGAAGGTATCTACGTACTACATAATTCTTTTTTATAAAATATTTAGTAGGTGAAATCTTTTTATTTTGAAAATCGAGTTAGATTTATGTTTATTTAATCATTTATTTATTAAAAAAGACCCTAATAAATCTAATTTCATGAATTTAACAAAACCCTAACTAACTAAATTTTTTTTGAAAAACTCCAATTAAGATTTTTATTTTTTTATTAAAAAAACTCACTATGTATTAAAAGATGTTTTTTCTGAATCTTACATGTAAAATCTACTAAGATGCGATTTAGATATGTCTCTTCATACATATCTTTTCTAAATCTCAACTACAAGTTATGTTAAGATATGATTTAGACACATATCTTCATATATTTTCTTTTTAAATCTCAACTGTAAGATACATTAAAGATATGTATTTTTTCTAAATCTTAAATGTAAAATACATATCTTCATACATATCTTTTTCGAAGATGCAGATCCCATATATACGCTTATTTTTTCAAAAATACAATTTTACTAAAAAATGTAATTTAACTAAAATTTTATTAAAAATTGGGATTATCTAAAAAAGTACGCAATAATAATAATAAAAAAACCTATACTTAAGAAAAATAGATTAGTAAAATAATTAAAATAAACAATAAAATAAATAACAAAAATAATAATTTTTACTGAATCGAGTTGTGCATGATCATGCGTTGTGATCGTGAAGTAGAATGTGAACAGTGTTAGTGGCGTGCTGTATTAGGCGACAAGTGATCAAGCATGAGGAGGTGTAGCTGAATTGTTGAAGTTAGTCAATACAAGTGGACATGAATCAAGCAATGGACTGCTGCTCCATGGTAATTGCACTAAACTTGGTGGTTCCTCTTTGCACAACGGTAATTTGCAAAAGCAAACTCCACCCAAATTACAAGTCCCATATGGAAAATATAAGAAAAGAAAGACCTCTATATATTAAAAGTTAGTGTAATTTGGTTTGAGAAAAGTATACCTAAGATGCTTGCTCAGTAGATGTGCACCTTATCACTTATTTATTTGGTCTTAGGGTTGTATCTTATTTTGGGTTTGGTATGGTTCCTTTGGATCGGTTCAGTTCTTTGTGGTTACAGTTGAAGATAAATTTTTTTAATTTTTAGCTAATGAAACAACTAAAAATACTCAAATGCACATATTTAAATAAGCTATATTTTAGGAAAAGGTGTATAACTAATATTTTCAAGAATACTTTTTACTATGATGGTATGTGAACAAAGGTGTACAAAACATTGTGTGTGTGTGTATATATATTCTTTTTCTCCATTAATATATATGTATAAAGATGAGATAGTATTATTAATAAAAAACAAATGTTCAATAAGCTTTAATAGTTGAGATTACTTATTATTTTATGAAGATCACTTCTTAAAAAATGTATGGAAATAATTTTTAGAAAGAGGCTCTTAGCTAATGTTCATTGCTTGTGAAAATTTCTTGTTAAATGTAATGATGATGAAAAATTAACGTATATAAGCTTATAAGGGTGATAATGTTAAAGGAATTGATAACGAGATGAGGAGATTTAAATCAAATTTAGTTAAATGATTTATTTCTAAAATCCCACTCCATTACTTAATATATATGTATATATATATATATTCAGATGACATCGTAGATACAGTGGACCATCTCAAGGATGATAATTAATAACGCTAAGAGTATATTGTGAATACCCCTTTCTTAATTGTCGTAATGTGAAGTCACTGTAAAATTAAACGACTGCTCATTTTTTAAATAAGATATTTTGATCTCACTAAAGTGAATCATATGACTTGATGAATTTATAAATGTTTGTTATGATGACTGATTGTTATGTGGTTTATTAGTAAGAGTATGTGATAGATATAGTTCAGATATAATGACTTAAGCTTAGAATTATCTATCATGATATGGGTAGTATTATGTGAATTGTGAATGGAGCTGAAGTTATCATAAATTGATAATTAGTGTTTTGATTGGCATGTACCTTAAATTATAGACATTGCTTGTTGATAGTTATTCCTTGTCTATTATTGACATTGACTCGTGCATGCTTGAAAATTGTTGCTCAATTATCATTAAATGATTCACATCACGAGCATTCATTGCATGGCATTAAAATGACTTAAGAGCCATATTTTATAAAGCATAGTTTTGATTTAAGGACCAAGGATTATGTTAAAAAAGCTCGGTTTAAGAAAAGATGACTTAAGGGTTAAATTAAAAGCTTGGTTTTGATTGAAGCACTTAAGGGTCATGTTTAAAAAGCTCAGTTCAAGAAAAGATGACCTAAGGATCACATTGAAAGCTCGGTTTGCATAAAAGGACCTACGTGTCACAAGTTTTATATAGCTCAGTTATTTTCAATATATGGAATCGCATGCTCGGCTCTAAGCCGCTAAGTATTGCTTAAATATTTTGCTTGGGATTTGCCAAGTATTACCCAAATAATTTGCTTGGGAGTTAAAAGGCGCCACTCAAATATTTTGCTCGAGATCTACTAAGTGCCACTCATTGTTTACTCAATTAGGATATTGGCTAGTACATATTACATGCATTGACATGGCATAACATTGCATGCATTAGTATCTATTGATTGGTAAGTTACAGCAAACTTAGTTATGATTAGTGCTATTATTTGCTAAAATTGTTGTGACATTAATATTAAATGTAAATTGGAATTCACTTATTACTATTCATTATTAATTGTATATTTTTGCTCACTTAGCTTAATGCTAAAGTACGATTTTGTTTAATTTAGATTGAAAATTGTATACGTAATAATAATTAATATACAAAATTAATTTGAAAGGGTTAGTTTTGTTATAACCTTAGGACCTAAAAATAGAGATATTGCTAGTGCCTAGGTTGGGATGAGATCATCAAGAGTAAGGATCAAATATTATTATACTATGAAATAATGTTAAAGGACTTAATTAGTTTATATTTGATTCGTGAGACCTTAATGACCATGGGTACTATGGTGCTTTTATATTGTGTATCTTAAAAGACGTTTTTACAATTCTCTATAATTATGTGTTATTATAAATTTTAAGTTGTGCTCGATTTTTTATTAGCCTTATCCATACTTTGAGGATGGCATAGCAATCCATCTCCTAAGAGACGAGGCACTACAATTATATCTAATAGACTCTTTTTATTATGTTTGTATATTTATTAGCCTAGAGAGTACTCATAGTTTATTTTGATTATGTCCATACTTGCTACTATTATTTTCAAGGCCTATGCCCTATAATCTATTTATGACCTATATGATATAAGAGTAACCAATTTTAGGCTATGTACTTGTTTTGTTATTATTTAAGTTTGCACACCTCTACTGCTATTTGAGTACTTGGAGTTTGTCTTGTATATTGTTTCAAAGATTCTTGATTAACAAGAGAGTTAATTTCGGATCTTTATATGGTATATGGTGATCTGCTATAATCAGAGTATCCTTCATGGCATGACAAAGAAGGTGTTGGTTAGTTTAAAGAGTTAAGGGTAGTATTTTCATCCATGGTTGTTGTTGTTATTTTGTAATATCTATACCATCTTATTGATGTTTACATTCTTTTTTTTTTTCTTATTTTACAAATTTCTTCATATTATTCTTATTCTATATTGACAAATTATTTTGTATTAAATAGATAAATTGTTTGTTACTAATGGTCAACTAACTACACATTAGATTTTTTTTTTTTTCAAGCTTCTTGGAACGATATAAGAAGAAATATTGAATCAGGGATCACATGACATTGGCTCACCAATGAACGCAATATAATTAAAAGAGAATTATGCTTTACAACACATGCCAAATGTGGTTATACTTCTTCAGGGGAGATTATTCCGATGGTGTTTTTTTCCCTTTTGTTTTGTTATATTTATTGTGCTTTTTTTTTTCCAGATATAAAAGTGGCAAAAAATGTAAAAGATGCAGAAAAGCAAGTGCTAACATTGAGCCATTGACACATGCCAAATGTGATTATGCGTCTTTATGGGAGATTATTCTGATGATGTTTTTTTCCCTTTTGTTTTGTTATATGTATTGTGCTTTATTTTCCCCGATATAAAAGTGGAGAAAAATGTAAAAGATGGAGAAAAGCAAGTGCAAACATTGAATTTTATAGAATATGTTCTCTTTATAGACATTACATGAAATAGGAATTAGCATTATACTTAAAATGATTTTGTTTTCCTCTATGCTGTTAGATCATTTTTGGCAACAATTCTATTTTCATTTTTTTTTAAAGATATAATGATATGTATATTTCTCTTTTCTAGTTTGGAATCAAACTATTATTGTTCTTATATCCTTACTTGTGAAGAGCTTTGAAAGGCACTCTTTTTAATAAGATATCAAATAGATTTAAAAAAAATACAAGGAACTAAAAGATATATACTTTTCTTATTAAACTTAATTAATTTCTTATAATTGATATCAATATTATCTATTACTTTATTAAGTGATTTAAGAATGAACACTATCTCACTTTCAAATAATGTTTCATCTTCAAGATGTATTATTATTATTATTTTTTATACATAACTAATCTATGAATCACAAAGAAATGGAATGGTAGGGTATTTTAGGTAGGGATCTTTTAGGCCCGACCAGATCTACTAAGTCTTACCATTTTAGGCTCGCCTCTAAAGGCTTTACGCTTGGGCCTTAGTGGCCTAGGCCCATAAAATACTGTAATGGTTATAAACTACAAGATAAGGATAAAACAGCCACGTCCTGAATATTAGGGAAATGTCGGGTATGACAGCTCCACTCTCCCATTTTTACAAGAGAAGATTTTTCCCGCTAACTGATTTTCAACGGCAGGCTTTACTCTATTATAAATACCAGACATCTACTTAATGGTAAAGCTCTCTGAAAACTCCGCATTCTAAGCTTGTATATTACACATTCTACTTTACCTACAACTTATTGCTGACTTAAATATCGGAGTGGTTACGCTTCTCTTACTATGTACTATTTTATAGGCCCTTTACGTGCAAACCTAAATCTAATACCGATAAGAATTAAGAAACGATAGGTAATAATGATGATATGTATGTATCTTTAATATTCAATTATATTGGGTAGATTTATTTATTTTTTTTTTAAAGTTCAACTACCGATTTAACTTTCATTACAAAGGTTTGATGACCACCTTGTATCTACAAGATAAATATCACAACTCTAAGAGTGAATTAGGATTTTTACGAAATCTTAGTAATTCCAATCGATTCTATGCAACATTTTGATCCAAGCAGTTCTTATTTTTATTTGGTATTGATACAAGAAGTGTTTTAAGCATATGAGACTTCAATTATATAGTCAATAAGCGAGCAAAAGGAAAAAAAGAAAACAAGAAAACAAGAAAACAAGAAGCTGGTGTTGATGTGGTTATCCTACATGTAGAATAACTTGTTGCATTTTTTCCCTTTTTGCCCATAAAATGGTTTATATTTTTTATTTTTGGTTGAGTACTTTACTTTTTCCCCTAATTACTTACATGATGTATTTCAACAATTGAATTTTTTAGTATTCTTTACATTTTCGATTATTTACCATTTCTTTTACTTAAGATATTAAATTATAATCGTTTTTTTTTATGTTAAAATTATACTATTACCATATATTTAATTTCTACATATGCAATATAGTTACCTGTTACTATATATTTCAATTTAAAATTTGATTATGTCATTAACTTTTCAAAACAATATATCCCTTATTTATATTATTTGAGTCTCATAACTTATTTTGTTATCTTGAGTCTTTTAATCTTTTGATTATTTAATAATTTAAGCAGTGCATAATTTTCCTAATATTATATAATTTTGAGGACATTTTCACTATGGTATCTTTTTATTACTACTTCTTCTTTGTAATATCTCTTTTATTTTGACTTTTAATCATTACTATTTTTTCAAAAGCCACCACTAATTTGTTAATGTTTTACAAATATAAGTTTGGAGTTTCTATGGTCCTAGCCTTTATTTTGATAGGACCAGTCTAGTCTTTTATCTCACCATTAATTTACATTCCCTTAAATTTAGACTGTTAGATTCATAATTAATTTAATGGTTTAGATTTAAAAAAATGTAAATCGAGAGTGGTATGAAGAGCTAGATTGATCTCATAAAAAATAAGAATGGGATTGTAGAAAAATATAAGTTTTGTAGTTCTTTTTTGTTTTTATGTTATTCATAACTTTTCATTAGTAATATTTTTCAACTATTTATCATTTTTTTTTCACTTGAACATTTTCACTGACTTACATTATTTTCTATATCCAAAGGTGCAAAAAGATACTTCTAGAATTGGGACCTTTCAATAATGGATTACAATTTTTATAGTTTATATAACATTATATGAAATAACATGACCTTTAATAGATGAGATTGTATTTCCAAAATTTGAAAAGTTAGAAATCTTTTAAAATGGTATAGCATTTCAAATAAATATTATAAAGATCATCAATAGCCATATAAAACCAACATTTATACAAAATGTTATTGTCTTTAATATTCTATATACAATAAAGTAAAACCCATGCATAGTATTGGCATTAACTAGTTTTGATATCATTTTGGAAGTCAAAGCCTTTTTTATTTTGTTTTAGCAAATTACTTCAAATTGTTTAAATATTTGAAAATTAGATAGTATTAAATTGTTCATCTTACGTCATTCTTTATTTGAAAATTATATTTATTGTATATAATTTAGTGATAAAAACATGTTAATGTTGAGTGAGAGAGAGGTTTTCTATCTAGTTAAATGTTCAACGAATAATATATAACAAGTCATTTGCTTTAGGGGTTTTATATTACTTAAATAAATTTTTAACTTTTTTTATAGTAAATAAAGACATTAGATAATATTTACATCTTTTGTTTGCTATAAAAAATTATAATTATCATTCAAACTTTTATCTATGTCTTGCATAGACTCTTTCTAGTTCTAAAAAAATTTTTGTAAACGGAATTTCTTCGTATTATTCTTATTCTATATTGGCCTTTTGTTATCACATTATTATTTTTTTAATACTGAAAAATCATATAGATAGGGAAAATGGGATTTTTTATTGTGAAAATGTCAAAAAAAAAAAAGTAAGAACAAAAGGAAAAAGACATAATTTTTTAGGATAAATTATAAACACTCCTATTTATTTTTGTTTGGCATGCGCTTAGTCCTTGTCTTTGTAATGTAGCGTCTAAACTCACATATCTTTGGGATAAAATACATTTGCACTCCTACTAACCATTTTAACCTTGATTTATGCATTTTTTTTTCTAATTTTATTTTTTAAAATTTTATCTAAGGAAAAATAGTAAAGTAAGGTCCAATAGTATATATTTTAAAGATTCAATAGTCTAAACACCAGATTTCAAAATTCAAGGCTAAGTATATATGAAACAAATATAAAAAGTTATATTTATTATTCACCTTAGTTATAAATCGATTGATAGGGATCCATTTTCTAGTTCTAGGAGAATTGTTACAACTGATAGATGTTATAGACTTTAGTCAGTATTGGAGGATGATACACGCAAGAGATTATGGCTCGTGTGCATAGCTTTGATCATTTAGTTATTTTATTTTATATCATTTTAGTTCAATTATTATTATTATTTTCTAGATTTTATTCAATGATGGATATGGCCTTATCATTTTATTGTTAATACTTTTATGCCCCTTAAAATACAAGGGTCTAGATTCTATTAATACCTTTACATCATACTAGTGAATTAACTCATACATTATTCAGACCCTAAAGTTATTGCTTTTACCTGCATTTTCACTACCTAATTGTTTCAAAACATGAACATGTTTAATTATTATCATGCATCATATCTAATTCCTTATTGGTGCATAATATCCAATAGCTGATTTAACCATATACTTTACTTTTCAAATGAAAACCCTAATTAAGTACACAAAAACCCTCACTAAACATAAGACACATAAACCAATTTCTCTTTGGCATGTGTGAAAACCCCAACACTATGGTTTTACAAGATCCAATGTATCACCAATCTTCTCTCTTTCACCTCCAAATTTCTCTCTCTTTCTTGAAAAGACAAAAATGTTCTCTCTAAAAGCTCGTCTCTCTCTCTCCCTCTTTCTCACCCATAACTAATGGAGATATGGTAAAAGGTTCAATCTTTTTCCTTAGTCCCTGACTATAATTAACCTTTTATCAGTTTAATGTTTGTCCTTTTTGTGAAAGAAAGACGTATTTCACAAGACCTTTTTGTTAGAAATTACTAGGTATTAGCATTCGGTTGGTCAAAATTTAGATTTAGAATAGAATTGATTTTTAGGGTTTTGTTATAGTAAATATAAAGTATTTGCAACAGAATGCATATATAAGGAGAGGCACATAACGGTTGATGATGGTGCTGAATGGGCAAAATGTACTTAGGATTGCCTGATGATTAACATGATATTACTACTTTGCAATATACATGAGCAACAATTATCGTCAGTTTATGAAAATAAAGAAGATCATGTTCTGCCTTTCTAAGCTGATGTGGCAATTGAATGTATTGCAATGGAGTTTCTAGGCAAGATTTTTGTAATAAGATTAAGATTCTTTCTTTCTATCGTATGCATGTAGATATCAATGGTGGATTTTGACAATATCTGTTAGATTGTTTTATTGAACATATAATTGTTTGTAACCATAATACTATCGTCACTTTTGGCGACATGTACATAATGCAACAATTTTCACATATCAAATTATTTGACCATAAACATGCCATACATAGTCACTGTGTTCTTGTGGTTATAGACATTAAATATTAAGCAAGAACCTCATAGATATTGCATAAAAATTAAAATAATATTAGATAAAAATAAAAAACACCACTAAAATCTATTTACGTACAATGAAAAGAAACAATCTTGTGCTTATTACAAAATCTTATCTAGTAACACCGTTGCAAGGCATTCAATAGCAATATCATCTTTGAAAGTTGAAACATTGCCTTCTTTATTCTCACCAACTAATCCCACTTCCATGTATTGCAAATTAATTGTGTCATATTCATCACTTAGAGAGCCTGAAATCGACATATTTTTTCCAACTAGCACCATCATTAATTGAAGTGCACCTCTCTTTATATATAGATTCTATTATCAATTCTCTATGTTCATGGAAAAAAAAAAAAACAATGATAATTTCATCTAAAATTTAAAAACTAACCAATAAAATGCTAATGATAGAAATAAATCTAAACTTATTTATTTTTTAATGAAAATATTCTATGAAATGTTTATTCTTATGAAAAGCAAAAACAAAATATTAACAATATAGGGCAATTAAGGTTATGATATGGGGAAAAAGATTGAACATATGATTTCCAAGTTAGATAAGTTTAGTAATAGAGCGGTCTAACTTGACTTGACCTAAATTCTTGTCTAAGAGCTTAGTTCTTAGACCACATACACCTACTCATTCTTTAAATTCAAAGTGTAGAACATAATAGCCGGCTATGATCATGACAACATCCATGTCTAGCCTAAGAGGTTTGAATCTTTTTATTTTTAAGTTACTATTATTTGTTATTATATTGTTTAGTTCAATATATTTCATAATGTTATTTTATTAAAATAATTATTTTTAACTTATCAAAAGTTGACACGTGTAAACCTTTAATAATATTTTTATCAAAGTTAGCGAACAAACTCAAATAAGAAAAAATTGGAGTTTTCTGTAGTTCCATCTATATTTTTATCAAAACCGGTTCTGCCCACCATCCAACTTTCAATTTAATGTTTATTATATTTAAACTATTGAACTGATTTTATTTTCAACCATCCAGATCTAGTGGACATCAAATCAACGGTGTAATATAGACTGGGACCGATCTTTTTAAAATAGAGTATGGGACTGTAAAAATTCTTGAAAAAAAAACTAAATGAAATTATTTTACCTATGTTTTTTCCATTTCTTTTTCACTTTGCATATTCGTGCTTTTAATTTTATGTTTCGCATACGTGTATTTTATTATTATTTGTTAGCAATGTGACTTTACATACAATTGGTTCAAAATAATTAATTTAGTAAAATAATAATAAAATAATATATTTATAAATTAGAATGAAGAAAATACAAAAAAAAAAAAATTAAGTTAAACCTTAAAGGGGCGCTTCTTTGATTATCCTAAAGCCAAGGGCTATAACCTACCATTCATTCGTGCAAAATACATACAATTTAATGGGTGTCATGACCTAATTACATATAAAAATTGAAAAAGACACTTCAAGAAAGTCTAACGATTTCTCGACTTTAACCTGATAAATATGTAATCGACTTTTGCCTTTTCATTTAGGGGATAATGGGTTGTGTTACACACCATGTTTCTTAGGCTTATGACTTATTAGACCTTATTAAGTGGTGGTTGGCTAACCTCTAACTTTAGGAATGGGTAGTAAAACCTTTTTGTTACTTTTGGTAAGTAGGAATGAACTAAAATGAAATTGTAACTACGGGTTATATTCTTTTTCTCCATGTTTAGAAGCACATTTAAAAAGTAGAATCACTATGTTATGAAATTGTCCATTTTGGCTTCAATGAGCAATGTGATTTTGCCTTTAATAAGATGAAATCGTAATTTCATTCTTTCTTCATTAATTATTATTAATCAAAATTACTTATTTAACCTTTAAAATTATTATTACAAATATTATTGATAATTACTGCTAGATATACATTTAATTCAATTCAGTACCATTCTATTCCATTCCATTCTATGACATTTCCAAATATAGGAAAAGATTTGTCTGGTCCTTATTTCATTTCAAACCATTTTATTTCAAATAATTCATGCGTATCAAACATGACATTAGGGTTTAACTCGATTATGTTCGTTTTTCCTCCGTTTTACATTTTTTAAAAATTATTTTGATTATACTATTTAATAAGACATATCTAATGATATCATTTTATCAAATTAATTATTGTGGACTAGTCATATGTTAACAATTATCCTCCTAAATAATAGTGGTAAGTAGATATAATAGGTATACAAAGTTAAAAAAGGTGAAAACCTAGGTTAGTTAAGTGTAATTTACCTTACAATCAATCAAATATTAAGGACTCACATAAAAAAAAAGGTGGTTAAAAGGTAAGAAATAAATTGTTCATTTCATTCAATTTATTAACTATACAAAAACATACAAAAAAGAAAAGAAGCAAATTATCCTATGCAAATTACTTACCTAATTTTACTTCATTATTAGAATTTGATTGTACTATCTTAATAAGAAATTTGGAATTAATGCTTGTTGCTAGTTTATGTTAGAGTTGTTATTAGGGTTATAAACAAGTCTAAGTTAGTTAGAGGTTTAAGCTCAATTTAAAGTTGCACTTAGCGGTTTTGAATTCAACTCAATTAAACTCATTAAAACTTAATTTTATCTAAATTTTTTTTCAAATTAAGATAATATTATTATATAACTCAATTCAAATTTGATCAACATTTAAGCTTAATTAGACTCACTAGATTGTCGAATTCAATCACACTTGACTTGATAAACTAATTAAGAAGTTTGAGTTTAAACTCAAATTCACTGTGAGTAGTTTAATTCATTGACACCCCTATATGTGATAATGAGTTTGAAAAATTGCTCTCACGTAACAATAAACCTTAACTAGCTAATATAACCAATTATAGGATTTAGGATAAGTGGGATGAGAAATTCAACCCATTTTATTTTATAGAAATATCGAGTTATTGTTACTAATTGTATTTCCAACTTTATCATCTTTTTTTTTCTTTTCTAAAGTGATAAAAAATTCCTGCATTCCTACTTGCTCCAAAATGCATCCATTCATGTTTTCTTAAGGAGAACTAATAATTTGTAGCAATAGTTAAGTGGGATAACTACATATTTTGAGAAAAAATAAATACAAGGAATTTGATTATAGAAAAGGTGTTTTCATATGATTATTTTCATTAATGACACATATTGACACTTCAATAATAATAATAATAACAATCATCATCATATGTGAGGATATGATCAGAATCTTGAACGCTATAACCATCAAAGCTACTTTCTAGTTTTAGACCACTATGAGTTGAAGAATGGCCTTAAACATCCCAATCAAAACAATCTAATGGAGATGAATGTGTTGCCTTATGCAAGAACAAACCACCATAATTGTCAAAATCATGAGTTTAATATGTTTTTATGAGTTTACGATTATAAAAGTCCTTTTTGAGTTAAATCATCTATAATTTTTTTTAAAAATAAACTTGTGGTAGAATTTTGATTTTAGGTATATGATTTTACAAGTTTACAATTATACTAGTCCTATGCAATTTTACACAACTCTACACTATTATATGCAATTCTACTTTATTTGGATGTAATGACCTATCAAAACTAATAACAAGAGTAAGGCTTCTACGATTTAAAGTAAGTGAATCAAAACTATAAGTGAAATCATACTATATTTTCTTCTTTAACTTGAATTGATTACAATACAAGTTTTACTGTTTAAGATCTTTCATCGAAGATGAATACATAATTGAGAAAGAAGATATATTTAATTTATTAAATGGTCATTTGTTGAATATCCTTTTAAGTGCAAAGGATAAGAAAAAAAGATAAACATAATATTATATAGAAAATCGATATACTTTGAGATATAGAAAGTCATGGCCTATCAAAGTAGAACTAAAAATGATTAAGAAATTCATGACATCACTACTATTAAAGGTGAAGTAAAAATAGATGGTTTAGAGGGACTAACATATGAAAATATGGATATTAATGGCAGTATTACTAATAACAGTTGGCAATGGCAGTATTACTAATAACAGTTGGCAATGATAGTAATAATAATAATGATGATGATAATTATTATGTTAGAAAAGCTTATAGTAATTTTATCGATGACAAAACAATTGATGATTGATCATCATAATTTATGTTGTAATGTAATTTCTATCAATACTAATATTTATATTTTAGCATAATAATTTATACTTAATTATTTTGTATTGTAACTAATATTGTCACCAAAATTTATGTTGAATTTCATTAATTACATCATATATTTTAATTTTTATGACCTTATAAGCATATTTATAGTTTTTAATGCTAATTTACATAGGATGTGTTTTGTTTTGGTTTAGTATTTCATCATAGTAATTTATGTTGTAATATAATTTATACCAATACTAATATTTATATTTTAGTTATATATATTAGCATAATAATTTATAATTAATTATTACAACTTATATCAACTTATATCGTAACCAAAATTTATGTTGAATTTCTCTATTTACATAATATATTCCAATTTTTTATGACTTTATAAGTATATTTATAGTTTTTAATGCTAATTTATGTATGATGTACAAACTTACGTTTATATGTTCCAATTCTATATTCCAAATCTATGGAACCCCATAACAACTTGTATTTTGATCATAGATGGAAAGAATGAAAATTTTCAGAATTCAAGGACGTTCTTTTTTTCTTTTTTTTTTTTTTTCTTAATGTCATTTCTTTTTAGAAATCTTTGTTCAAATATATGGACAAAGTTGCTGTGAAAGGGTAGTTGGATTTCATCATGGAAAGGGAGGGGTTGATGAAACCATCTTCACAAGGTATGGAGAACAAGATCTTAGCTCCAGAACTCAGGGTGATGGTATAAGAGTGGCTGCTTGTCCTGGTAACTATGAGCATCCCTGGCTGTTTCACAGAAAAGCGTTAATTGCAAAAGCCATACCGATTTTGCCATTTATGGTAAGAGTAATCAAAAAGCGATTTCCATCAAAAGATGCATTTGATGATTGATTTTGTCCTAATGGTGCAGGCTCCATGAAGCAGGAAAAGGAAGCTGGAAATGTGGGTGTTCAAGCTATTGAAAAAGCTTTCCTCCATAAATGGTAGTCGAAACCGAGAGCATCACATCATGTTGCTGTTCAACCTAAGACAAAAATCACCTCCAAATTACCTCCATATAGGGCTGCTATGAGATCTTGCCTGCAGAGCATAAAGATAGTATGCCTTTCGAAACCTTTCTTTAAGAAAGCATTCTTGTTTATGATTTTGATGTAACGATTCTTCCAAATATAATACACATGCATACGATTGTTCTTCGAATTGAGTCAAAATATAGAAGGTTTTATTTTTATTCTGATTATGTTTTTCTTCGACTTTGCCTTTAGAACTACAACGTTTTCTATTCACTTGTGCAGTTTTTTTGAAGTAATATCCCCCTAATTTGCACAAAAAATCTGGATGTCTTATTTATATACATTGTCGTCTCAGGATATTTACCGGTAGTGATTGGGCTCTACACGTAGTACGCTTGCAAAACAAAACACTGTAAAGTAGGATGCCTTTGCATCTCACTAGGCAAGTGATATAAGGCTACGGGCCGGTTTGGCCAAATAATACTCGTCATGGGATGAGCAAACACGATTATGTCTTGCCTCTATCATGCCGATTAAGTGGAAGTTGGAGGGGCCATAGGGAAACTTCTTATGAAAGAAACTTTTTCAAATTTTGACCCAAGCGAGCCTGTTTTCTATGCATTTAATATGATATGATAGGTGTCCTGTCGTGGTAGATTGGTGTGCAACTATATGCATTTTGCCTTTTAAAGGTAGCCATCTGAGCAAAACTTGCTCCATGTGTCTGCTTTACAGCATTTCAAGAGATTTGTGCTTATACAAATCCTAATAATCGCCTATACGGTTTCCCCAGTGTTTTGCCTAGAAACAGTACAATCACAAAGAGGGATCACTTTTCGACAATCTCTCTATTCTACTATTGCAAATTTTACATTTGCATCAAACTTCCTTAAAAAAATTTTCAAGCTTTACTCTTCTTTAAACTTTGCAACCATGTCAAGTAACAGAGGTGAGACTGGCTTATCTTCATTACTACATGCTTCTAACTCCAAATCTACAAAGAGTGTTCCCCCCCTCCCCCCCTTAGCAATAGAGGACAAGGTCTCATTACTGGCACAATTGGACGATTTTACTAGAACGGCAGTAGAGGTGCTAGATAGGGCCAGACTTATCAACGCCATCCCGAGGGATGTGTATGCATACGCACCCTTACCTACTCTTAAGGATAAGTTCGATGTGCTTGGGACCGGTAAGGGGCCTAGTGGCTAGGTGAGTAAGAGCAAACCCATTACCCTTTGTTAGGTCCTATATGACTTCATTGTTGAGGCAATCTCCAGGTGGTAGATATGATTACCGAGTAGAGAGGAACATGTGGCCCTATTATCGTGAAGGTGTTTTGAAGTTTTTGAGAAGTGTTTGGAGTTCAAGTAGCGCCTCCCATAAGTTGCTTTGAGAAAGAGGTCTTCAACTTCCACTAGTGTAGTTCGGCGTAAGTTCCTCCTAATAGGTAGAAGGTATTGAAGGCTTTTCAAGCATTCTGTGAGTATTTGGTAGTAAAGGCTACTTTTAAGCTCTTCAACCATTTCTATATGTAGAAGAGCGTTGGGGTGGGGGTATGTGGTGGCTTGGGGTAGGCAGGGGTGGTAGTTGTACCTGTAGCCCCATTGAAGGAACAAAATATTTCATGACCTTATGGATTCTGTAAAGGGCTAGCAAGATGATTATGTTGTGGTCGAATTGCCTAGAGAGGCAAATTTATGGATGCGATGGACAACGCTGGTCTAGATTAGGGCCTAGAAAGAGCTTGGCCTTAATGATGCAGAAGCTGTACAAGAGGTTCAGGTCTTCATGGCCTTAAGGCATAGCTAGGAGATTAACACCGTAGAGATAGTAGGGAGATACTTCCAACGTCCGATCTCCGAGCTCTTCCCAGCATAAAGAAAGTTGTGGTCAAGAAGTGGATCAAAGTTAAAGGTTTGTTCTATTTACAAGCGCTTTCGTCTATTGTATTAGTAAGATGGAGGAACCTCTTTGGCCATGCCAGTCACGATGGAGTTTTATGAATGGTAGTAGTAGTTTCTTTAGTTGATCTTGCTTTTTCTTTCCTTCATTGCTTTAATCTTATTTTTGCAGGTAAAAGTTTGGCTGAGAGAGTTCCTTGTCCCTCTGTGGACAAGCTAATGAGTTGTAGCTAGGCTAGAGCTAGGGCAAACGAGCTGAGGGACAAAGCTGTGCGGGTGAAGCTAGGGGTTGGAGAGATTAGTAGGGCGTGACCAATGGCTATTCCTTAGGGGATTCCTAATGGTATTCAAAACAACCCATGAAATGCGGAGCCTTTAGGCATGGCTCTTTCTGCCCCTGCCCTTATCCCTACCATTGAGCCTATTCTTGTAAGGGATGAGGGTATTGATATGGAGGAGCCAGAGGTTCAAATGCTTACCTCTCCTGATGGTGGAGGTTGCTACCTTGCCTACAGCTGCAGGGTAAAAGAGGTAGTCTCCTAAATTAGCCAAGGAGGTCAGGCATGGAGTGAAGAAGTAGAGACCTTTGGCACAAGCGCCTTTCAATTGTACCTCTTAGGCCAAGTGGTTGATGGCTCATCCCTTTAAGTGTATAGATGAACTTGAGGATGAGTTTTTTGATGTCCCTAATAAGTTTAGATACCTGGGGATTGAGTTAGACTTATTTAAGGAAGTCCTGTATGTCTCCCGGAATGAAGAGCTGCTTAGCTAAGCTCCTAATTCCAAGATGAAGAGGGTTAGAGGGAAGCTCTTTAAGCCTAAGTAGAAGGTCTGGGCTAATGACCTTACTCTACGGTACCGAACTCTCAATTACTAAGCTTCATTGGGGTCTTACACCCCTGGTGACTAGGCTATCCTCAAAGGGCTGTCCATGGTAGGTAAGAGTGACTTTATGGAGATGGCGAGTCATTTGAGCATGCTCATATGACAAGTAAGCCTTTACCTCTTTTTCTAAATGCACTTTACCCCTTTCATTAAACTAACCTTGGCTCGTGTTTCTTTACAGTACCTTGGTTAAGTGCTACTTTAGCTAAGTAAGTACGATGCTAGCTGAAAAGAGGCAAAGGGCTTTAAGGAGGCTTTGGGTCAAGTTGAGAAGTACCTGTGAGAGACAGAGACTTCTACTAACAAATATTTGGAAAAATTCTATAAAGCTAATTGGCGCTTGCGTCGCTCTTACGTACAAGTGGCAAGGCTTCAAGTGTGACTAAAGGATGCAAAGAGAAAGAGAGAGATAAAACTGAGAAGATAACGAAGAAGGTCAACAACTTAAGGGCCTAGTTAGAAGAAAAATAGAAGACTAAGGCTCACCTTTCTTAGCCGCTAGACGGGGAAAGGGAGGCTAAGGCCTAACTCGAGAATGAGAACATCGAGTTGAAGGTGTCAGTCGTTAAGTTCTAAACCAAGTTGGCAATTAAGGTGTTTGAGTGCGAAAGTGTTAAAGCTACTTCTCTAGAGTGAGTCGATCTAAGGGTGGGGTTAGAGTGAGAAGTTTAGGAGCTGTAAGGGAAGGCTTCAAAGATGAAAGAGACCATCTCTAAAATGGAGAGTAAGGAAGTCCTCAAAGATGCTATCATGAAAAAGGCCATCGCTGACTATCGGAAGATAAAGGAGTGGTTGGACGAGTTGGAAGACCTAACCATCGACTCCACCTGCTACAAAAGGAAGGAAGTGTTCTCCCATTATTTAGACCTTGACCTAAGTTTCCTCAACTTCTTGGACTCCCTAACCTTTAATGAGAAGAGGGAAGCCCAAGTGAGCGAGAGGTAGGCCGCTCTACAGTGTCCTAGGTACCCCTTCCACTACTGAGGCTGGGTAAGGTGCTTCGACATCTACTTTTTCCCCAATAGCTCAGTAGGAAGTCACCCCAGAAGCTATTTCTCAAGATAATCAAGATCCGAATGACCCTCTTATTGACACTCCTTAAGAGGCATCTTCAAATCAGCTCTTTGAGCAGATCAAAGCTTTGGACTTTTCAAAATTACCGGAGCTAGCTAATCTAAGGTGATAATGTTTTATATATGTATGTATGTATGTATGTATGTATGTATGTATGTATGTATGTATGTATGTATGTATGTATGTATGTATGTATGTATGTATGTATGTATGTATGTATGTATGTATGTATGTATGTATGTATGTATGTATGTATGTATGTATGTATGTATGGCAAGTCAGGATGCCGGCCTTAACTATATAATTTTGCAATCAATAAATGAAAATTTCTACTTGCCTCCTCTTGTACACTAATTTTTTCTTATTTTTCCTTTGAATATATTTGTGGAAGAATTCTTCTATGCAAGGGATGTTTCCTCTTGCTGAGGTTACTTGAGGGGGTCAAGTTAGTGGCATTCTAATCTACTTAGTGAATGGGAGTTACTTTATGCAAGGGGTATTTCCCCTTATTGAAATTACCTAAGTGGGTTAGGTCGGTGGCATTCTGGCCTGTCCAATGAGTAGGAGTTCCTCTGTACCAAGGGTATTTTCCCTTGCCAAGGTTACTCGAGAAGGTCAAGTTGGTGGCGTTCCAACTTACCTAATGAGTGGGAGTTCCTCTATATAAGGGGTGTTTCCCCTTGCCAAGGTTACTAGAGGGAGTCAAGTCAGTGGTGTTTTGACCTGCCCAATAGTGGGGGTTACTTTATACAAGGGGTGTTTCCCCTTATCAAGGTTAGCTGAGTGGGTTAGGTTGGTGGGGTTCCGACCTATCGATAAATGGTTCGTTTGCCCTTTCAAGGGTTGGGATGACAATAGAAAGGAGAGAAAGAGAGCAAATTATGAAGCAAAATCTTTATATTATTATTCTGGAAAGATGTACACAGCAATATGCTAATTAAAATAAAGCCAAAGATTGTCAACATTCCATGAATGTGAGACGAGCTTACCATCCAATCTTTCAAATATATACGCTCCATTGTCTAATCTTTACCTAACTTTGACCGGGTCTTACTAATTAGGGGCTAGCTTGCCCTACCCTTCTCATAAGCCTGTGGCTTTTAACTTTTGGCACATTAGATCGTTGACCTTGAACTCCTTGAATCTAACCTTCTGATCGTAGTATCGGGTAACTTGGTATTGGTATGTAGTTACTCGAACTGCAATAAGGTCTCTAATTTCCTCTATGCTATTAACGTTATCTTGTTATAGTGATTTATTAAGGGTGGTGTCAAAACTTCGAGTTTGAATTTTAGGAAGCTTAAGTTCGATGGGGAGGACTGCTTCCAATGTGAATGCTAGGCTAAAGAGGATCTTTCCTAGTGAAGTGTGACGGGTGGTCCTATACCCCTATAAGATATTGGGCAATTCTTCAGCCTGGGCGTATTGAGATCAATTAATGTGCTTCTTTAAACTATCCAAGATAATCCAATTGGTTGCTTCAACTTATCCATTCAATTGGGGATGGGCAACTAAGGTGAAGTGCGAGTTGATATGGTGCTTGGTGTAGAACTCCTTAAACTTAAGGTTATCAAATTGTCGTCCGTTATCCATAATGAGAGCATAGGGGACCTCAAACTGAGAGAGAATGTTGTTTCTAATGAAAGATTCAACACTTCTCTTCGTGATCTTTGCCCTCTTACCCACTTCGTGAAGTAGTCAATGGCAACAATTATGAACTATCATCCTCCCGAAACTTTAGGGAAGGCACTGAAAATATCTATACCCCATTATATGAATGGCAATGGGTTGGTTAGGGGTTGAAGGTTTATGCTAGGTGCATGACTGACTAGCGTATGCTTCTGGTACTACAGGCACTTTTGAGTTATGGCTTTTGCATCCTACCGCATAGTAGTCTAGTAATATTCGAGTTGCAATACTTAAAGGTAGAAGGCTTGGGACTAAATATGATTACTATACACTTTAACATGCAGCTCTTCCATGATACACAGCCCTTTACCTTCTTAGAGGCAACGAAGCAAGGGAAAGCTAACTCCCTTGTGATATAAGACACCGTTGACCAACATATAGTTGGTGGTGTGACATTGGAGCTTCTTTGCCGTTGTCCCATCATTTGGGAGCATGCCCATCCAACTCAGCTCTAGTGCTATTGTAGTCAATTCTAAGACTTTAACTAAGCTTAGAGTTATAGTCTTTTCTAACAAGTATTCTATAAATATTTTCCTACCCTTTACTTCAGGCTTTTGTATCCCGATAGAGGTGAGCTTGGATAGCCAATTTGCTTTTGAATTCTTAAGTTGAGGAATCTTCATGATATTCCATGAAGGGAATTTAGCTAGAAGGCTCTTTACCTTCTCAAGGTACCTAACCATAATATCGTCCTTGGCCTTGTATTTGCCTCGGACTTGTTGGACGATAAGTATGAAGTCTAAGAAGATTCATAAATGCTCGGTGTTGATCTCCTTGGCTAACTTAAGACTGGTGAAAAGGGCTTTGTATTCAAATTTATTGTTGTTAGAATTGAACCTAAACTTAAGGGCAAAGCAGACTGTAACTTTGTGCGGCCTAATCAGAATGAGATCCACACCTCTAAACCCCCAGGTAGATGACTCGTTGATATGGAGAGTCTATATTGGATTGTCATTAATTAGTAGTGCATCTTCCTCTCCTGTGTATTTTACTACAAAGTCGGCTAACACTTGCGCCTTATAAGCTATTCATGGTTGATACTAGATTTTTTGTGTACTTAACTCCATCATGTACTTCATCATCCATCCAGATACATTAGGATTTTACAACATGGTGTACAATGGTTGATCCGTGAGTACGATTATCTGGTGTACTTGGAAGTAGGGCCTTAGTAGTCGTCTATGATAATGGAGACCAGGTTGAACTTTTTTGCCTAGGTATACCTAACCATAGGCCCGTGGAGTATATGACTGATATAGTATGCAGGGCTATGTTCTCTTTCTTTAACTTTGACTAGCACAGAAGAGAGCACTTGGTCGCTCATAGCTAAGTACAAAAATAGGTCCTCCTCATGGACAAGCTTAGAGAGGACCATTAGGTGCGTAAGGAAGTCCTAGAGCTACTGAAAAGCGATGGTGCACTTTAAAGTCCAATTAAAACCTTTTGGATTTTTCAAGATTTTGAAGAACTCAATGCATCTATCAACGCTCTTCGAGATGAACCTGCTTAATGCGGTTACCATGTCAATGAGCTTTTGTATGTCTCGAATTGAGGTTGGAGGCTTAAGGCTTCATTCCTCTAATGGCAGTGATCTTCTTAGGGTTGGCCTTGATACCTCTTTGTGTTATTAAGAAGCCAAGGAATTTACTGGATCCGACCTTGAGGATACATTTCTGAGGGTTCAGCTTCATGTTGTACGTATGCATCTGGTTGAAAGTTTCCTAAAGATCCTTAACATGATCATCTGGCTTTTGACTCTTCATGATTATGTCATTGACGTACTCCTCCATATTACGCCCAATCTGGGGCTTAAACAATTTCATCACCATTCATTGGTATGTGGCTCTGACATTTTTTAAACTAAATGGCATTACAGTGTAGCAATAAGTTCCGTAATCAATGATAAAGGAGGCATGGACTTTGTCCTTTAAGCCCATTTTGATTTGGTTATACCTTAAGAAGGCATCCATAAAGCTCAATAAGGGTGTCCTAAAGTGAAATCAATAAGTTGATCAATCTTCGGGAGAGGAAAAAAGTTTTTAGGGCAGGCTTTGTTGAGGTTGGTGCAATTGACACACATTCATCACTTCCCATTCTTCTTCGTAACAAGCACCATGTTTGCTAGCAAGGTTGGGTACTCTTCTTCCCTTACGAAGCTGGCTTTAAGCAGCTTCTGTACCTCTTCCTTGATTGCAGCCTGCTTCTCTAAAGTGAAATGCCTCCTTTTCTACTTAATAGGCGGTGTAGTAGTATCGATATTGAGGCTATGGGTTGCTAGGTCGGGTGAGATACTAGCATGTTTGATGTTGACCAAGCGAATATGTCTTTATTTTCCTATAGGAGAGCAATGATTTCGTCCTTTACTTCAAGTGGGGTCTCAATCCCAATCTTGTGATCTGCTCAGGTAAGGGTTCGATCTGGACTTTTTCTGTTTTTTCCCCTAGCTCGCCCTTCTTGGCCGACTTCTCCTACGGGCTAGTCTCCAGAGTGAACATACCATCTTCTCTGGTGGTCCTGATGTATAGCTCTCGCAAGAGCCTTTAATCACGCTTGCATACTCCTACCCCGATCAGGGTTGGGAATTTGGCCTTTAGATGAAGGGAGGATGTGATCACCTCGAATGCATTCAGGCTTTGTCTTCCTAAGAGTGCGTTATAGGAGGAGGGGTAGTCAATCATGATGAATTCTAGAAGTCATCACGTGATATGGTCATCATTGCCAAGTTCCATATCTAACGTGATAATCCCCTTAGCTCGGACCATACTTTCGTTGAAGCCAATTATATTATGGTAGTACGGCTTCATTTTCAGTAGTAGCTTCTTCTTCATCCTCTCTTAAGTATGGAGGAAAAGTATATCGGTGGAACTATTAGTATCCACCATAATCTTTAGGACCTCAAAATTTGAGATCTTTGCCCCTATTACCAGGACATCTTGATGAGGTGTATCAACCTCTTCAAGGTCTTCATTATAAAAGGAGATGGAAGTATCCAACTTCTATCTCTTCTCCCTTATGGCTAACATCTTTGATGTGGCGTTAACCGAGCTATTAGTGCTCGGTTAGCTCCCAAGGTGTTCCTCCCCTCACCCATAATTACGTTTAATGACACCGTTGGGGATACGATCATTGCGGCGATCATTGTTCTACTTGATGTGGGTGTTTTCGATTCGTCGCCTCTGAGGTGTCTTGTCACCATCATCATTGGAATGGTCATTGCTTCTCAGATGAGCCACATACTTTAGGAAGAAGCCCTCTAAATGGTGTATTCATTTGTGTACCTTAGTTGGAAGCATTCATCTATGGTGTGGCCATGATCGTCGTGGAACTGGAAATACTTGTCCGGGTTCTAACAATTGGGGTTCCCCTTCATCTACGAGGGTCTTTGTAGCAAATTCCTATACTTCACCTCAAAATAAACCTCAATTATGGGTCTATTCAGGGGTATATGCTGCGTGTAAATAAGAGGGGGTAGTAGGTCATGCTCGGCTTGGCACTTTTACTTCTTAGAGCTCTCCCCCTCTAATTTTCCTAGTAACTTATTCCCAAGGCGATCTTTCACAGATATTTTCTTTTTATCCTCCTTGTTGCTCGTTCTCCCTCTATCAGCATCACGCCTGGCACAAATGTTATCTTCCTGGTTGATGTACCCCTAGGCCTTATTCCAAAAGTCGGCCAGGGTCTTTAGCTTGCTCTTCGCAAGTGATCAAAAGAAGTCTCCCAAAGGTCGGATGCCGAGTTGAGCAATATGGACAGTGACTCTCTCATCTAGCTAAGGAATCTCGACCACAGCATTATTAAACCAGGCCACATAGTCGCGTAGGGATTCTCCTTCACCTTACCTTATAAGGTATAAGGATGACATGTCCTTAAATGCTAGCCCTGAAGTAGAGGCTGAACCTTCGTACCAGCTCATTAAAGGAGCTAATAGATTTATTAGGGAGGTGGTGGAACCTACTTAAGCCGCTTTTCTCAAGGTACTTGGGAAAGCCTTGCACATTATAACATTCGCATGACTATAAAGGTTCATGAAGGTACAAAAGTGTAGGAGGTGATTATTAGGGCTACCTATGCCATCATACTGGTCTAAGGAAGGAAGTTTGCTATTGGGAGGCAACACTTCATCCTAGACATCCTTGATCAAGGGGGTCTTATTACTAGTGACCAGCTTAGTGTCACCAATGACCTTACTCCCTTACTGCTTGGAGAGCCTACTCACCATTGCATGGAGCTTGTTAAGGTTGGCATCATCTACTGGATGAGCTTGTTGTGCTATCGATTGAGCCAATACTCCTTACGAGTCAGCTACTTGCTCATTGCTAGCTAGGGCTCGGTCACGTATGGCTACAAACCTTGCTAGTTGTTGCTGTAGTAGTGGATCAAGTTACTAATCCTTGCCATTCCGTTGCTGTTACTGGGAGTTGTTTTGCCTAGTATGGGCATTCAAAGCTATAAGGGGATGAGTTTGTACCTTGTGCCTCTCGGCTTCTTCGAAGCGAGTGTAGAGTAGCCTATTTTAAGCCGCTAACTCCTTAGCCAATTGTTCCGTGCTCTCTAGGCACTCCTCTAGTATCGCCCTTGGGAGGGGCTGATTGGCCACGGGTTAGTTAATCACCAACTAGCAATTCTCTTGTTCGTTGTGATAAGACATGATATTAGAGGAATTTCTTGTAGGAAATGTGTTTAATGTGTTTGAGGTTTCAGGTGCAAAAACTCAAATTCCCACAGATTGTGCCAAATGTCGTCTCAAGGTATTTGCCAATACTGATTAGGCTCTGTACGTAGTAAGCTTGTGAAACAAAACATTGTGAGGAGATACTGGGGTATTGTCTGGCATTATCACTCCAATGCTTAAGTCAGCAGAGAACTCTTAAAGAGCTAAGGACACTTGAGAGTAATATGCAAGCTTAGTGTATAAAGTATAGAAAACTTTATCGTTAGGTGATAATAGGATATTTGTAAAAGAGTGGCACCAACAGTTAGAGGATTGTTAGTGGGAGAGATCTTCTCTCGTAAGCATGGGAGAGTAGGATAGTGATGTCCGACGTGTCTCACTTATCCCGAACATAGCTATTAACTTGGTGTCTTATCCTTATCTTATACATTTTAGTCGTTGAAGAACTTCTTGGGCTTTGTCAATATAAGCTCAAAGCGTAAGCCTACAATAGTGAGTACTAAGTGACAAGATGTGTTAGATTTGAACTGGCATGAAGGGTTCATGTCTAAAGAGCCCTATGAACACATATGTTATCTTATCTTTATGTCTAATTACATTTGTACAGTAATTATTGTGAATATCATGCAATTATGCCAAGATATCTAGGAAATTATGCCAAGCATCAACAATTCATCAAGCTCAAATTCTTGAACAAAACATGGACAGCATGGTTCTATATGTATCAGAGGGTCTTTATGTTGGATGTTGGATCGCTTGAGTTTGTGATACCACTTGCAAGACGGGAATATTTGCATCATTGGATTGATCGATGTTAAGATGTTAAATTAAATTAATAGTTTCTACTTTTCAGTAAAGCATTGACATTTCTAATTCATGACGTTGGTAGGTTGGAGTCATGTGATACTAATGAATGCGAAGAAATCAGTGGGATGCTTCTTCCATTTCTTTCCATCAATTTCTTGTCTTTCAGCAAATATTATATTCCTTTCTCGTCTTGGATGATCTAACGAATTCAAATATGCAGAAAAATTGAATTCCATGTGTAAAAAAGATTATCATTTTTCCCTATTTTCTATTGACATTTTCCGTGATGGATAACTACCATCGTATCGTCGATCATTAGTTACCACACTCACCTGCTGCTTCCACTTGCTGTTAAGAGGTCGATTAGTGAGATACCTCTTATTCCCTCAGTTGGAAAATTAACAGGATAATTAACATCAGATCATATAATACGATATCCTTCTATGCCAAAATGAGAGGAACATGACACTATCCAATTCCCGGTAGCTTTTATAGTCGCACTTTTCTTGTGCAAAGGTGTAGGAGTTGTGCTTGTCATCTTCAAGAATCGATCTCGGGTCACATAAGTGGCACAAGGTGGCCTCACCACTGAGGGACCCCATTTGCCATGATAACTCAAATTAGCACATTACTGTGGATATCTTGCCTTTATTTTTGTTGTCATCATGCTCATCCCTTATTTAAATGCCCTAGTATATATGCACTGCAATTGAGTAGTGTATGCCAGTTTGTTTGACAGTGTGCTAAGGATGATTACTTTATCAAGCCGCCATTGACAAATAAAAAAATGGAGCCCAAAAGTGAATATGTATTGACCTTGAGTGAGTGACTGGAGGCCTCAGTTATTGAGGGAGGATAATTCTAAAGCGGAGGACATTTGTCTCTAAAGGAATTAATATGAGCGGTTCTTATTTTCATATGAAACAGGGAATAAATCTTGGTTGTAGAAGTTTATGTTATGATATCGATGAATGATATGCCAATGCTAAACCCCTATGCCTTTTCCTTAGCTCAAATTATTTACAATCTGCAAGAATTTCTAAACCCCTCTCCTCCCCTTCTCCTCTTGCATGCGGGGGTTGCTTATGGGGTCAATATTTTGGGAGAATCAAATTCCTCATTTATATGAAGGAGGATGCAGCATGCTTTATAAGCACATTTCAAAGAAAAATCCATGTTCTACGTATGATGATGTATGTTTGTATCATGTTCATCTTAGTTTTCATGCTTTTGGCTACATAGTGTATTGCAAAACTACACCTAGAATAATCAATTTGTGATCCAATTCTCAAACAAAACGTGGACAGTGAGGATCAAGAAGTATGGCTTAGCCTATAAGTTGTGTGCCAGATGGCCTTGAGGAAGAATAAATTATTGCCGGGAGATGTTTGTATCTGTGAATTGATCAGTGATAAGAAGTGTACAGTAGCTGAATTCCAAATCATGGCTTAACCAGCGGACTGCTCCACTTGCACCCAGGAAGGATATGGTACTTGTAAGGTTGACGTATCCTTTCGAATGTAGATTAAATTAAAGTGACTCGCTAACACAACAATGCACTTAAGGGATCTTCTTTACAAACCCGGTAAAATAAGAATTGAAAATGTGAAAGTAGGTGCACAGACTCATCAAGGAACCAAACAAAATTCCACAACTTGTAATAAAATTAAGGTTTTAAGTTCTTGTATATGGGATTGGGTTTTCTTTTAGTGATTTTAGATAAGGGCTTCTGAGTGTTACAGAGTAGGATGATATAAACTTTGGAGTTGGATGAATCCAGAAAAATGATAGGTCAAGATGTACCCAACCTAAAAGCTTGTCAACCTCATCAAAATTCTAGGAGCCAACACCAAAGCATTCTTTGTAGAGTTTAGACATTAAAACACATTCTTAGCAAGGTGCAATCGGTTCAAGACATATCTCTTTACCAGATTTATATCATCATAAATCTGTATTTCACTTGGTGTTCCTTGATAGTAAACAGGGCAATAAGAAAGCTCAGAGGATAAACCAATTGGTTATTCCCAACAAAAACCGAGTTCTTAAGATGAAGCAAAGCATTTTACCGCTTTGTTCAGGCAGATGTCTTTATTAACAGGAAGAAGAAGCTACAATGAGGAGAATTACAATAAAAGGGAAGGCGCACAGAATCAATATCATAACCAGACCCTTGTCCTAGCAGACTTTGGTGCAGTTTTTATTGAGTACAGCGGGGTATACCCCAGAATCAACAAGGTTGACAGTTGTCATAATAAAACTAATATGATTATATCTACCAAATCATTAGAGGTGGATTCTGATTGTTTAGAAACACTAAAAACTTGCAGATTTGATCCAAAAGGTGTAACCTCGGCATAAAACCAATCGAGAAGTCCCATTCAAAAGACTACATGAGATTGGGACAGAGTCTATTGAAGTTATATGTGTATTCAACAATCTTCATATCAGGGCATGGTAATCATGCCAAGAGGAAAACAAATATTTTTCCTCATTGATATAACTCCTATGAATAAATTCCATTAGGTTGTTGTTGAAACATCAAGACAGATGGTGATTTGTCATTAATTTCTCTTCTTTGTCGAAGGGTTCAAAATAGAATTGCTTGAGCATGCGTAATAAAAGCAGAAAAGGAGGAGTCCATATTACTTTCTAGTAATGAACGTAAACACACTATCTTATATTTAGTAGGTACAACACTAAGAAATAATGGTTATTGATACTTGGTGGACGTTGTTGGGGAGAGACTAATCTAATCAACCCACGCAGGTTTGCTGACAACATCTGCGAGATCATCTTCATTGTTGGTCTCATCTGAGGATTGTCATCTAAGCAAGCCACGGCCAGCTTAACGATGGCCACTATTTCATCCTCCATGTCAGATGCTGGAGGCTGGAGATGTTGATCCAATAAATCCTTTGAATTCAGGATCTATTAGCCATGGAAGAAGAACGGGTTGGAATGACATCGCCCAGATGATCTCCTTTTATCACTTCTAAAGCCAGAACTCCAAAGCTATACACATCACATTTCTCGGTAACCTTCAAGGTGTAAGCAAGCTCTGCACGAAAAGAAAAAAAACATCAAAAATTAGTTGATGAACTTGTCGTATTGAAGTTGAAACGAAAAATTTTCTCAAAAACTTACCTGGCGCGATATATCCATATGTGCCTGCAACTGTTGTCCAACTTGAGGTATCTCTCTTCAAGAGCTTAGCTGTGCCAAAGTCTGACATGCGGGCCTCGTACTCGGAATCCGACAAAATGTTACTGCTTGAGATGTCTCGATGAACTATTGTTGGAACACAATCATGATGCATGTAAGAAAGAGCATGAGAAACTCCTTAGATAATGTTTACCCTCTTATTCCAATCCAAGTTTTTGGCCTCCTCCTCATCTTTCAAGATCGCAAATAAGCTTCCATTTTCTTGGTATTCATACACCAAGAAAGAATGACGTCCGTGAGAACAAAAGCCATAAAGTTTCACAATATTCCGGTGTCGAACTTCAGTCAATGCCCTAATCTCATTGAGGAACTCCTTAGGATATTTTTGTACACCATCCGAAATAGGGTAGAGCTTCTTCACGGCAACAATGGTACCTGAGGCCAATTTTGCTTTGAAAACACTTCCATATCCACCCTTGCCAATGCAATACAATGCATTGAAATCCCCTGTGGCTTTTATGATATTGCCATACAATGCTTTTCCATCCGAAGAGGATATAGAAAATATTTCTTCGGGAGCTTCTACTTGTTCTACCACTTGACTGTCTTTCCTTCTTTTCACAATGATGAATATGACAATGATGGAGAACAGCAGAAGAACTAATCCTACTATTGGGAAAACAATGAGAAAGACTTTATTCTCATCCTTTGATGACCTCTTTGGATTTCTAGAGGAAGATGATGGGCACGGTTGAAGTCCTTTGGCATTGCTGCATAATCTATCATTCCCTTGTAATGCATCAATGGAAGCATTAACAAATGCACTAGTGTCGGGAATAGGACCCGAAAACTCATTGAACGATGTGTCAACTTCCTCTAGACCTACCATTTTGTTAAAAATGTTGTTAATGGAGCCCGAGAGATTATTGCGTGGGAGATTCAACTTCAATAAGCTCGTCAAACCGCTGAACTCAAGTGGTAGACGACCGCTAAGCGAGTTGTTACTCAAGTCCAACACTGATAGGTGCAACAATTTCCCCAGATCCACTGGAAGCTCTCCACTCAATAGGAAGCCTTTTGACAGTAAAATTTTTCTAAATAAACTTCTTCAGTGCTTAAAAAAAAGAGGATCGACAGGAATGGATGTTTATTAAGGTTAACTTGGAAAAGGCCTTTGATAAGCTTGAATGGGACTTCAACAAGCATGCTTTGGTTTCCGTAAATTTCTTTGAATGCTACATAACTCTGAAATCTTCATGCATATTGAGCACATCAGTTGAAATTCTTTTACATACTCTTAACATTTCTTTTCTTTAAGACGCATACGATAGAGTGACCCAATGTCACCATACTTGTTTTTTTAAGCACTAGAATTCCTAAGCAAATTAGTAAATCTTGAAGTTGTCCAAGGCATTGGGAGCTAATTTAGATGAAAGGCGCATCCATCAAATTTTCTCCTCCGCTATATGCTGATGATCTTGTCTTGGTGACAAAAGTAACAAAAGAGTTTGCATTGCAATTTGTCAAACTCTAGAAACATTTAGGGAATTGTTATGACTAATCTAAACCCATCAAGGTCCAAAGTCCTTGTCTCAAAAGATGTCCACAATCAATTGAAGCAAGACATATGAAGCATCCTTGGCCGACTTGAGACCAAGATTTTTGAAAAGTACCTAGGATTTCCCTTAGACAAAGGGCAAAAGTGTGGACTAAGCCAATTTACCATGCTCATTAAAAAGATATAGATGAAATTATCAGGTAGGAAAAGGAAGTTATTGAGCAAGGGTAGAAGACCACCCTAACACAACAAGCTATCCAAACTTATTATATGGAGGTAGTTCCCTTGCCTAGAGAAACATACAACATATTGATCGGCTTGCTAGGAATTTTTTATGGAATGGTGGGTAAAAAATAACAAAATACAGCGGAGTAGTTGGAGCAACATTATCCTATCAAAAGATAAAGGAGGGTTAGGCTTGGATAATCTTATGCAAAGAAACTAGACTTAGGAAGGTAGAAGACTATGAGAATTTATGAAGAAGATGACAATACGGGCAAAGTTGTGTCACACTAAGTACCAAAAGCGTTTGCGAAGCATGACCTTCATAACATTTAAATCCTCCTCACTACTATGGAAAGAATTAAGTCATCGTGCCAATTAGGCAAAATTCTTTAGTTGCTACTCCTTGGAAAATGAGAAAACCATTAGCTTCTAGTGATCAATATAGCTAAAATTAAGGGAAAGAAAAATCAATTAATAGCATATAAGTATTAATAATATTTTGACATAGATATATAATTGGTACTTTTTCAAAAACAATATAAATAAATAATTAGTACTTTTTCAAAAACAACATTTCTTCATTTTTAAGTATTTAAGATTCAATTGTACTTGCATATTCATCGATTTACGTAGCATGTTAGTATCATTGAATTTTTTTATCTAAAATTAGGGCCCTTGAACAAGATTTTCTATGGAACTTTTCTACCACATACGCAAGCAGTGTTAGTAGAAAGTTGTTAGATTACAAAAGAAAATTGGAATGAGAAGTTAATCTCTTACCCTGTTTTAAACTAGATCTATATGGAAGTAGGGCCTATGCCTATTCACTTAAGCATAAAGAATGAGGATATATTTTGTTTTTCTCTTAACTACTAAATCGCACTTTTGAAAATTCAGGTAATTAATTAAAAATTTACCTATCAATTATGATAACATTCCTATCGATGTTTGTGATATCATTCCTTTTAAATAGAGTTTTATACAAACACGATTTTTTTTTCCAGAAAAATATTATGGAAAAGGGCTTGCTAAAAAAAAAAACCAATATAATATACTGAAAGTGAATCAAGTGAATGTACCTTTAATATATTATGATTTTTACACTGAAGGCGCATGCAATAGATGCACTTTCAGTATAATTTATTATAACTAAAGGCGCCTCCACTGCATGCATCTTCAGTTATAATTAATTACACTGAAGGCGTATCCACTGCATGTACCTTCAGTGTAATTCATTATAACTGAAGGTGTATGCAGTAGATGCACCTTTAGTATATCACCTATATATAGGTCAATTCATGTAGCCAGAGCATATTTTTGCCTATAACAGTTTATAAAAATTTCAAAATATAGAGAAAAATAAAAGAAAATTTTAGTTGAAGTACTAAACCATTTCTTGACACGAGTATACATCATTAATAGGTAACAATCTATAACTTATGTGAATTTTATTTATTTAATATTTTTTGTTATCTTAGTAATAATTAACATTATTCAATATTTTGTTGTAGAAAAAAATTTATTAGTTAATAACGTAAATTTTATAATTATAGATGTACTGTAAATTGTATAAATTATTAATAATTGATGAAAATATATTTTATGTTCTCTAAATTTAGGAATTTTTTGTGTTACGGTACATAAGTTATACGAATATAAATTTCGTAATTATAGATGTACCGTAAATTGTATAAATTATTAATAATTGATGAAAATATATTTTATGTTATTTAAATTTAGAAATTTTTTGTGTTACGGTATATAAGTTAGACAAATATAGATTTCTTAATTATAAATGTACCGTAAATTGTGTAAATTATTAATAATTGATGAAAATATTTTTTATTTTGTCTAAATTTAGGAATTTTTTATGTTACGTTACATAAGTTATACGAATATAGATTTTGTAATTATAGATGTATTATAAATTATGTAAATTATGAATAATTGATGAAAATATATTTTATGTTATATAAAATTAGGAATTTTTTTGTATTGGTATATATATTTGGTGTTTTTATTATGTTAGGTCGAATTAAAAAGTCAATATTAGGTATTTGTGTTGGTGATGCAGCTTAACAAGATGACAAAGTGCATTTTGTAAAATTGTCGCTCGATGTGTAGATGATGTTTTTTATTTAATCTAAATATTCGATTCATCGTGGCATTACTAAGGTACAAATGCTAGATTACGTGAAAGTAAATGTCTATGTGAACGGAAATATAGTGATGAGTAGTTGGTGTACTAAACTTATTTGTATGTAATCGTAGGACGGATGGAGCTGGGACCGATTGATCCACATGAACTTGTAAGGCAGGCTAATCATCGTTCATAGGCTGGTCACCGTTCATAGGTTGTCTACGAGAACAGGGTAAGTAATGTCATTATTATTAATAACCAGTTCCCTTATTAACGATGTGTTACTTGCTAACTTAATTGAATGTTTGTTTAAGAAGAGGCATATGCACTACGAGTGTGGTGTAATGAGATGTCAATATACAAAGATGAGCAGGATATCCCTATTCATCCTAGGATAGAGTCGTATAAACAGGAGGTTGGGTTCTAGGGAGTTACACAGCTTCCATTTATTATGTTAGATTGGCATATGATTACAGCACTTATTGAGAGATAAAAGCTCGAGACACATACATTCCACCTATCTATTAGAGAGGCAACAATAATACTACAAGATGTTGAGGTCCGCTTGGACTTCTAGTTGAAGGGTTCGCATTAGCGGGGCGAATAGAAACGGATGATGAGGAGAGCTAGATTGATGTAGGAGAGAGGTTACTGGGCGTGAGGACTGCTTAAATGAGGGGTACATACTTATCTCTAATGTGGTTACAGGAGCACTTCCAGATACTTTCCTGTGAGGTAGACGACGAGATGGTCTAATAGTATATAGGTGCATACATACTCAGGTTAATGGGAGGATTTATATAAATCCTCTAGCCTTATCCACCCAATGTTCTTGCCATTGCTAGAGGACTTCTCAGTAACTGGGTAGTTTAGTTAGGGCAGCATGTGCTTGGTATGATTGTACCGATAGTTGTGCTTTGCCTCCTTATCCGACGCGTATGAGCTAGGAGGGGTCGCAATTCTATTACAGGTCTGGGCTTGGGATAGATTCCCACATGTCACCTCCATTAGTCAATATGGGTTTATTATTGATGGGGATAGGCCATTGGTAGCCGGCTGAAGGGTAGTATAGGATACGACTCAGCATTTGATGCATATCGTAGATGCGTATCGTACAGCTTTTGACATGCAAACGACGCAATAGGTATGATATGATAAGTTATCCTCTTTGTTGTCTTTGTTTTAACCGTGATAACCATCGTTGTTTGACTAGTTGTTTAATTTTTTTTTTCTTTTGTCTTTTGCCCTTTAGGTTATTTAAGAGCCTTATACAAAGAAATTGCGGCAATTGCTGCCTCAGTATTGTATTGCCGGGTGTAGACACCTATTTTTTGCCCTTTTGTAATCTTAATTTTTATTTTTACAAAAAAGGGTCTTAATTCAAAACAGCAAAAAAATTAATAAAAGATAAAAATAATAAAAAATTAACAAATGATGAAAATACCAAAAAATGAGAAAAGAAAAAATTATTATAAAGAGTTTTGTAAATTTTTAGGAAGTAACTTATATTAGGAATAAATAGTTTTAGTTTAGTTAAAAAATTTTAGAGAACCGAGTAGCTTAAGTATAATTTAATTGTACTGAATGTCAAGGCACAAGCTAACGGCTTAATAGATAAGTATCGAAGTATTTGGGTTGGATTTAATTTGAGGTTTTAGGTTTGAGTCTCAGCAGGCACCTCTGTCTTTGTTTTTCTGTCTTTGCAAAAACGAGATAAATAAACGGGATTCACATCTAATTAAAAACATTTGAATCTAGTTTGATCTTATTAAATCAAATTTAAATTGATTCAGATATGGTTTAATTTGATACGGAATACGATTCGGTATGATTTGATTTGGACTTTATAAAAGAAAAAAAACAATAACAGCAAGGGATGATAAGTCTTTGTCCATAAAACAACCGCACTACACACAAACACATTCGCTGGATCTAATTTCTCCAATCCCACAAAGTTAAGAGTCAATCAATAATTGCCATCAATTTGAAATCCCCTGACCATCCGAAATTTGCCGAAGTCTGACTCCATGTTCAAGCCAATGAAATCACTTGACCATTCGAAATTTTCCTAAGTCTAACTCCACGTTCCAGCCAATTAAATCCCCTGACCATCCGAAATTTGCTAAAGTCCGACTCCACGTTCCAGCCAATGAAATCCCCTGACCATCCAAAATTTGCCGAAGTCCGACTCCACGTTCCAGCCAATGAGAATCCCCTGACCGTTCGAGGTTTACCGAAGTTTAACTTTACGTTCCAGCCAACGTGAATCTCGAGGCTGTCCACGTTAACTTGCCCACACAGAACACTCTAACGTCAAGCTTGATCCGTCTTCGCTGCTGCTATCCGCAATCCACATACGACCAGAGGAACAGCAATCCAACACGTCCAGCAATAAAACACTCTAGCATTAAGCCTGATCCATCTTCGCTGCTGCTGTCCATAATCCATACACGTGCAGAGGAACAGTAATCCAGTACGTCCAGCAGTAGAACACTCCAACGTCAAGCCTGATCCATCTTCATTGCTGCTATCCGCAATCCACACACGTCCACAACAGGCAAAAATCCAAACACGTCTACAGCAATAGCAATTGAACATATAATATGCACCAGCTCTACGTTGACACGACTCCCGAAGACAGTCCACTGAATCCCAGCACACTGCACGAATAACCTTGCAACTCTATCATACATAACAAGCGCAATCAGCCGCAGTCACGATCCAATGAACAGTAGATTGGCGCTCGAGAACACAACGCACAGAACGCCAACACGTACAGGTAGGCCATCCAACGTCACAATGTCACTACAGATTACTATTCATCGTCACTGATTCATTGAATAACAACCAGGTTTGGCTTTGTTCGGTTCTTTCAATTTTTTTTATTATGTTTATTTATTTATTTATTATTATTGTTATCATTGTATCATTATAATTATTATTATTATTTTATTAGATCCTTATTTGCTGATGTTAATAACATAATATATAAGTAGTTATGTATATATTAGCCTAATGGAGTCCTTTAGTATTAATGTATCTATATGTATATTGAGTATGTCATATTTTATTTATTTTGATAGATAGTATAGTATAGAGCTTAAAATTTCTTTTAGGATTAAATTTTTTTTATTATTAACATTTCTCACATAGAAAATCATTTGTAAAATAAAAATTAATAATATAAAAGACCCTTTTTTAAAAATAGGATTGTTAGAGTATTTTTTTTATAAAACAATAACATTCAAGAGTTAGCATCCCTTTAGATTTTTTTTTAAATAAACCAAATAAATTAAAAATATAAACTTGGGCAGTTTTTAAAAATTAAAATAAATCAACACATTAAAGATTTTTTAAAAGAATTACGATCGTTTGATTTCGACTAGCGGGTACATAGACATCTTCGGGGCGACGATAAAATATATAAAAACTTAGGTATTTATTTTCTTTTGATTTTATTTATTTTTTAAATATTATAATTAGAAGAATAATCCTAATTTCGGTAAATAGATAGTGGTACTCGTTAAGGGTTTAATAGGTTAGCCCTTGAACTTGGAACTCTCTAGTTATTCATTCAAATTGAAATCAAAGACCGGTAGCCAAATCGTAATCAATCCATCCAATTGGTTACGGTTTCTTTTCTTTTCCTAACTTTGGTTGGGTGGCGACTCCAAAAACTATTTTTAATAAAAAACCAAAATTTCTCAATTTCTTTAGTCAAGGATTAATATTAAATAGGTTAGGGTTTAGTATTAATTGGAAATGAGGAAATCAATTTAAAAAAAAAGAAATAAAAAAAATTAGGCTCGACACTAGGTGACACATTTGGATTGCTTAAGTACTACTCATATGTTTTCACATCATTGAGCTGTGCTTTCTGGATCATGTTGTCCAGCAGTTTGGAGGATATCAGTACGTTCTACAGGAGGTTGACACCTCAGAGCAGCTCCACCAGCTGGACCTCCGGGGTAGGACAAATGTTGACTGGATCAAAATATACTCTTTCTACATCTAAGCTTGGGGATAGAGATATGGATTCTTAGTACGCATTCAAGGTCCTTGAGGGGTCGATGAAAGCTATTGGCCGTAGTATAGACAGATAACTCGGCATTATATTACACACCACAAAGCTGTTATTGGTCAATTGGTATGTATATCTAAAATTGTCCATTATTTTATTTTTCACTCGTTTATACTTGCTATCATATATACCAACATCTGTTTTCTTTACTTATTTTAGGTGGACTTGTTTAGGAGTGTCAGACTAGTACCTAACTATCCTACAGCGCTGGGTATTATAGATGGGGCACTTGACTTTGTTGAGCAACACAGTGGCCTTATCTTTTACCTACAGCAATGGGGTATACATAAGCCACCCCATATGGACTACGGTGGCGATCAGGAACTACCTGTTGACGAGGAGATGCCAGCTTGTTGTGTACTACTTAAGGGTAGAGCTAGAGTTTAAGGAGGCAGGGCTGGAGCAGTATGTTGTCGAGTAAACCTCGGTGACAATATCTCACCACATGCTTATCATTCCATAGACCTAGGTTATATCAATGGGGGATATAGTACATACCCTAGGTCAGGTGTTGCCTCCACTTCAGGAGCCAAATCCAGCTTTAGGCTTAGATCAGCGCATATATGACTCCCGAGTTCCAGCAGCATCTTGATCTCGCTACTCCACCAGCTCCTCAAAAGCAACGTTCTAACCCCATATAGTTATCCATGGGTGAGGGCGTCACTCAGTTATATCCAGGCCATTTAGCCAACCAAGTTCTTCATAGGGAACTTGAGCTCGACGATCCACACCTAAGCTTACTTAGATACACGATAGACGAGAGCATTCACTTCTTTCCTGTGCCTTGGGGACTTTTATATGACGTAAGTGTCAGTAAATATATTTAGTCTATTATTTTTGTTTTCATCTTTATTTTTCCATTATATTGATGTTGTAATTGATTGATTACAAATTTTGTATACATACTGATTATTCGAAATACATTTCACTTTTCATCGTATTTTATATTCAATGTATTGTTTATTTATCCCAGTTTAACAATTTACAATTATTTTTTCTTCTATTCAACTCATATGGTCATTGGATGATCATCCCATGAGATTATTTCTTCCCACTTGCCATATTTGTTGAGGTGTTCCACTAATTGTGATTTTATGTAAGGTCTTCCTCACTTGCCTTCAATAGACTACTATAGTAGAAATTGAATTGAAGGCGCATCAAGTGCATATGCCTTCAGTATAAATATTTACACTAAAGATGCATATAATTGATGGGTCTTTGCTATCACAATTTGAATTGAAGGATAAATAATTGCAAATTGTGAAATTATGATGAATAAACAATGTATTAAATTGCAATATATGATGAAAAGTAAATTGTATTTCGAATAATCAGTATATATACAAAATTTGTAATTAGTCAATGATAACATCAATATAATAGAAAAATAAAGAAGAAAACAAAAATAATAGACTAAACATATTTAATGACACCTACACCATATAAAGGTCCTTATGATATGGAAAAGAAGTAAATGCCCCCTTGCAAGTACGCGTGGATTAATCGGTCCCGACTCCATCTATCCTGTGACCACATACAAGCATGTTTAGTAGACAAAAAATAAAAAATTATCAATCATTATATTTATGCATATATTACAATGTAATGCTTAGATAAAAAGGGAATATGTACCAGTCTTATTAATATCCGAACACCTTCTTCGATTATGTCCTTCCTGCCCACATGTGCTGCATTTAGTTTTATCAGATCACTTATGGATATTTATCTCCATGTGATATCACTTATGCCTAGGTTTACCTTTCTTTCGTAATAAGTCAATATTCGGGTGAAGATAAGGGAAGCTAACTTATGGCCAGTTCAGCTTGGCACCAATCGGGTAAAAATGAGTTTGATAACAATCTATCTAGTTTGCCCACTTATACCATGGCCCTATTGTCAATTTACTATCCACCCTCATACTTGCTACAGCAATACATGTATGGGAGCAAGGGGTCCTATATATTTGCCACTTCTGACAAGTGCTAGTACAGCCCCTGAAGTCAATAGTATGTATCTTTCTTCTTCCCTTCAATCTTGTTGTCGTTATTCGACTACCAGTTAAAACCTCGAAAAATACCATTATGCAAGTTAAATGAAATGACTCTATGTGCACTTACCCACCCCTTCTAAGTTTCATACATTTTTACAGCGTAATCAATGTAGGTCTTGCCAAAATCAATTGCCTCCTTGGAGTCTTTATGCCTCTCCTCCCAATAGGCAACATAGTTGTAAAATATCTTCTTTACTAATGTAGTGACGGGTAATCCACGCTTTGATTTCAAAATGGAGTTATAACTCTTGACAATGTTTGATGTCATGTATTTAAAACGGTAACATCCATCGTATGCAAGAGTCTACTTATCCAAATCAACATTGTCGAACCATACGGGAGCATCCTCCTTAGCTTGGGCTAACTTTTGCATGAAACATTTGAATTTCCTCTGTTGTTCTTAAACACCTGCAAACCATACAAGTTTCTTGCATAACTGGTTTTTGTGGACCGTGTAAAAGTTACTAACAACGTACCGCAAATAATATCTCCAAACTATAAATGGTGGTTGTCAACCTACTGATGGTTCCTTGTATGCAAAGTCAATATTGGATGCCTTGTCGGATACAAGACATAAGGTTTCCCCCCTTCTGGCCAACTATATACACTTTAAGCTTCTATAGGATCTATCCCCAAGTTTTTGTCGATTCTGTATCAACAAGAGCAAATGCTAATGGAACAATTGAATTGCCCCCATCTATGCTACAAGCTACCAACAACTTATACTTGTACTTTCCATATAAGAATGTGCTATAGACACATATAATAGGTCAACAGTATTTGAAGGCTTCAACACATAGCCTAAATGTCCAGAAAACCTACTTGAACTGGGATTGACCTTGCTTTGGTGAACTACTCGAGCCCCAATCCACTTGTGTCCCCGGGTTGCTCAACTTTATTGCGTATAATAATCTCGGCAAATCATTATACGACTTCTCCTAATTATCGTATACCATCTCAACAGTCTTTTGCTTAGACTTGAAAACCCTTCTATTGCTTATTATGTACCCATACATAGTTTGCACATTAGCTATAAGATTGGGTATCTTAACATCAAGGTTGTTCTGTACACTATTGATGAATAATATATCCATTATGTTACTATCGAGTTGAGGATGATTCTAGTTCATCATTAGGTTCACATAAGTGTGCGAACCCTCTAGAATTATTTTTTTGAAAAGACACTCTACTTTCTTCAAATAAACCCATAGCCTTCACTTACAACCTTTTTCTTTTTCTTTTTCTTTTTTTAATTTTATAGTAAACAGCATATACATTCGGTTTCGAAATATCTACATGAAAATCACAGTGGTTCCTTAAGTGGAATGACTTAACTATGTTTATAAGATCCTTCTTTGTATTGAAATGTATACTGACACTTAAGTCATCAGAATTGATGATGTTACTACACATTTCATTAACATCTCTCTTGAATATTGCATAGTCGTTGTCATCGTACTAGCTGTTGTAAAATGGGACATGATCTCTGATAAGCTTGTCAATAGGTTCGTTTATTTGTGGAAAGTCTTTAAACTGCCTACTTGACAAAACTTCACCAGTTTAATGGTATGGCCTACTCAGGCCATTACTACGAAGTGTCCGAATTGATACATTACTCTTGCTAACATATGGTCTCACCTAGGCCTTTCCTAAATTCCCAACATGGTCATCTTCGAAGCTAACATTATCTTCATCACCATCCCCATCATCCTCATCACCATCCACATCTACCACATTCTCCCCATCATCGACATTTATATCCATATGCATTTTCTCTACATACAGATCATAAGCTCTTAATGTTCAATAATGGGACCTAATGCTTCATCAAGTTGCTCTTTTGTGATATTCACGTGCTCATACTCAAAGAAATTCATGTACAGTTCATTTGATTGATCCACATTTGTTTGCTTCACACAGGTCATTGTTGAATGCATATTGGGATCCGGAAGGGTTGGATTATCTGGCTCATATATTTCATGCTCATTCTGGGTACTCGATTCCCCAATATGCCTTATGTACACTTCTTGAATACTTCATTCCCCAAAAGACTCTATCATCTCAATGAAATTCTCAATATCCTCATCATCTCTAATGGCCATCAACTTATAGACAAGTCTAGCATCATGGAAAAAGGGATGTCTGTGCACAAGTTTAATACCACTTGGGTCAATTTCAGCACATCCACAAATTCTCTAACCGAAATGAGAGAAGTTTGAATTCTTCTTAATTTTCAACTTCTTAACTGGCTCTCTATCCTTTTTCGCCCCCCAACTACCCATCACTATATTTTCATTCGCATATACAGTAACTTTTACATAATTTGCCATTTCCATTCTAGTAATGCCACAATGAATTGAATATTTAGATGACATTATAAACTTCATTTACATACTGAGTGGCAACTTTACAAAATGCACTTAATCATCTCGATAAGCTACGTCGTCAACACAACTATTTAGCTTTAACTTTCTAATTCGGCTCAACGCAATAAAAAACGCAATATATATATGTATATATATATATATACATACACATACACACACACAATAATTTCCACTTATATTCCAACATTATTCATACCCATATTTATATAACTTATTTACCACAATACAAAACAATCCTAAATTTATACAATATACAATAATTTTTTATAAAATATTAATAATTTACACAACTTATAGTATATCTACAATTATGAAATTTACATAATAACGTAACAAATTTTTTTCTAAAAATAATAATTGCATAATGTTGATTATTAATAAAATAAAATAAATAAATAACATGCCTATATGTTATAGATTGTTACCTGTTTCAAACGTTCACTTGTGTAAAGAAATAGTCCGATACTTCAACTATGGCTTTCTTCAAGTTTTCTCTACATTTTATAAATTTCAAAAACTGATATAGGCAAAAATGAGCTATTGTCATACGAATTAGGGTATTTATACCTAGCTTACTGAAGGCATATTCACTGCATGTGCCTTCAGTATAAAAATTATAACTTACTAAAGGTTAAAACTCTTTTAAATCACCATACAAAGTCTTGTCACTTTTTAATTTCTAGTGTTACTACCGCTATCTCCTTTTTATTTGAGATATGAGAAACTGACTGTCCACAAAGGTGGTATTAATGCTAGTAGTTGAAATTTCAATTGGATGCTTTAATAGACTAGCTTGAGTGACAAAACAAGTACCGTGCTTCATGAGTCGGATTGCATCATATCTTTGACCGTATCCTTTCGTAGAAAAGGGCACGAGGCTTTGACCATGAAACAAAAGCATGTTTTCACGCGGCTATGTCACCATTGTTGCGGTCCGGTTTCATAAAGACATAGGAGAAATATCAGTTTCTTGACAACAGCATTGATAAACTCTGTTACCAAAAACACATTGGTATTCTCTTGGTGGAACGACTTTTCTGGGTTCGAGCAAAATTTGTGTGAAGTAATGAAAAAGTAAAGTCATACATTAAAAGTTTAAAACTGATCCATACCACTACATAAAAAATCTTTAATGGTACTAATGTATACAAGATTGATTAGTAACATATACATACCACTAGAATTCTAAATTGTAGTACTTGCACGCCATTCTTGAGTTAAAGGTGTAGATAAATAGTCTTAGTCTTCCTGCTGAGTGCTGACATGGCAACTAAAGCTTCGTTGATTCGCCGTATCTTCAGACCATTGTAAGCAGATTTTTCAAACCACATTAATACGAAACTAATGCGAGTGTGGAAAATTTCCATTGAAAAAATTTTCCTCAACCTCCGCTATTGGATGCTTCACTCAGTCTTCCACTTGCAAGTTTTCTTTCCTGTCATTCTCTGAGGACTTTTCTACAAAATTAGTATAGGGCAATGCTCTAACCTATATTCCTCACAAAAGAAACACTGAGGCCAACGCCGTGGATTCACTACAGCTAAAAAAAAAAAATTAAATTAAATTTTAAAATATTAAAAATAATACTAGTCTCGATTAGCTTTACAAGCTTGAAAAGTTTAGTATTTTAATTCTCAAACTTGGTTCAATTTGTTACTTGAGTATTAAAGTTTGAACTCAATTAGATTGTCGTTAAATAAAACTTAAGCCAAACTCAAGTTTGTTTGTAAATTAGCTTGTTTTATTTGCACCTTTATAAACAACATTGATATTCTCCCAATCGATGTGATGTTTTGATCTTGGAACTAAAATTTTGAAAGTTATTTACATATATTTGAAAGTTACAAAGGGGAGAAGTTACCTTTAAAACAACCCATATTGAAATGTTGTAGTAGGACATGAAGGGAAAAGAGTCCATAAATTGTTATGCTAATGTATATAACTAAAATTTGTCCTAGGAGAGTGAACGCAGTTTTTGACACTTTAAGTAGAAAAAATCATGCTGAAATTGCATCCCTTCTCATTGATCAAAGAGAGTTAATTAAGGAATTTGAAAGGTTAAATTTGAAATTTTCTTCGCATGAAGCAGATATTGAATTGTTGAATTTAGTAATTGAGATAACATTGATAGAAAGAATCCAGAATATGCAGCAAAGTGAACCTATTTTCATCCGAGTCAAAGAAAAAATAGCAAGTGGAAAGTACAATGATTTTAAAATAAATAAGGATAGAGTACTTCGTGTTACGTCTTGAAGTCGTAGAATCGCAACAGTCCTGCCGTATAAACCATTTTATGATAGTAACTAGCCTCACAGTGCCTACCATAGACATGACCTACACAAGGCGTCGACGACTCCTCGCTTTTAAGTAAACAATCCGATGAACAATTAAACTACGATTATGATAAATAGTGCAAATTTTTAATAACATGTACAATATTATATATATATATATATATAAGTCCACAAAGCTTCCCAGGAAGTTTTACATAAACATAACAGTTCTCTAGATTACATAATAACTATCAGTCTTTCATCCCTAATTACATGGTTACTCTAGTTACACATTATACTCAGTAACTTGCTCCTCGCACCCTTGGCTTCAAACAGACTAACCTCTGGGTAATTGTAGAGCGACATAGTACTTGAAGTGTTCAGAAATCAGAACCTGCAAAAGGATCTATAGGGGTATGAGCAACTACAGCTCAATAGGTTGAATTAGAGACTCATGAATGCATACAAGAATAAACAGGGTTATCAAACAATTATTTTCGTGCAATGCAACAATCAAGTGTTATCGCATAACGTAGTCCGGTCCGTTGTGAAATCAGAGAAATTTCACCCGCTCCAATCTGAGTTGAGGAGTTTCCATGTTATGCAGCAGCTCACAACCAAACCTAGGCTTGTGCAATGGAGACCTCGCTCCTCCCGTGACTACCTTCGAACCATTGACTTCACCTTTACCGCGACCTCCTCTCCTGTTACTTAGTTCGACTAAGGATGAAGAAGGAACCATTTTGCAATCCTGCGCTGACCATTTTGCAATCTTGCGCTATTCCTTTCAAAGGGGTCGGTATTTGGTTGGAGAATCCTATGATCCCCTAACAGGTTGCAATGCATGACATTTGTTGGTTATTAGGGTCAACTAAGATTAAATTCCATTTAGGGTGTTCAAACAATTTCATACCAATTCAATCAATCACAAAATCACTCACAAAACAAATTCAGCATGAATTCAGATACATCAAACACATGTGTAAACTACTTACAATCACAATCATATACAAGCCTAAGTCTCCGAGTACTACAAAACTAATACTCTATTGCAATAAGCAATAACCCAACTTACTTGAAATTGCTTGATCGCTCCATCCCTTAATTGCAAGTTGATTTGTCTTTGGGTGTCTTATAATACAAATAAGTCTTTTTAGTACTTAGAATTTATGGTTTTATATTCTAAGTTATATTTGAATTCAATTTTTTCCGTGTATACCTATTACGTCCTAATGATTCGTTGTACTTTATTTTGATGTTCAAATCCTAAATGAGATTTTAAACTTTGATTTCTAAGCCTTAAATATGCTCGAATCCTAATGTGAAATTAATCACATTAAGCTCAAGTGTCCAAATATCCTATTGGGTCATAATTTTGGTATTTTAAACTATTTGGTACACGCTAACCCTAATTGTGGTATCGGATTTATTCCCGATGTGTGAAAATCTTACATTTTGAGACTTTTGCTTAAGATTAATTTTATTTTCAAGTTTATTATTTTTCTGATTTCTATTGTAATATTATCTAAATAACTCTATTTTTTTTAGATTTATTAATTTACAATTTCACATATTACTAAATTCTTATATTAATTACCTAATTTCCTAAATTAACCATACTTAATACTCAAAAGGCTAGGATTAGGGTTCCACATCAGAGATTAACATCCCTAAACATCTAATTAATATCTAAATCAGTAATTAACACCTTGATTACCTAATTAACCCCAAATCACCCAATTTTTCCATCATTTTAAGGCTAAAAATTAACTTAAAAATTTCAAAAATTAATTTTTAAAAAATGGCTTTATAACACTGTTCTATATCATATGAGCATCCTATAGAAAAAAAAAATTGAGTTTCAAACTACACTCCTAAGCTTATTTATTTTCCGTTCTAATCATGTTCGGTTTTGAGCAATTTGTTAAGAACCCTATAATTGCATACATAATTAAACTAAATCAATATTTTCCCCTAAATCTACATACAATAAAACCTCAGAATAACAAGTTTCATAATTTTCTAGGCAAAATAACTAATTTAACAAAATTATTCGAAATCGGGAAATTTAAGAGACTAACCGGTCCAAAGCTTTCTGGCTATCCAAACCCCGTCCTAGGCTGTCGACTGGCCTAGACGGTGGGGCTAGAGTGGCGTGGTGGTGGCGGCGGCTTGGTCCCAGGTGGTGGTGAGGTATTGGTTTCTCTTCCTACACGAATTTGCACAGTTTTCTTTCTTTTTTTCTTTTTTTTTTTTTCTGGATTTTCTCTCGATTTTTCATTTTTCCTATTTTTCCCAAATTCTAAACTGTCCAAATGACTTTTGAAAATTTTTCCCCTATTTATAGACGATTTTTGTAATTATTATGCATTAATCAGACAAGACTTTACCCAATTTTCTTAATTTTTGGCTTTTATGTTGTCTAATTTTAATTGGTTAATTTTTCTTTTACAGAGTTTGACTTTCCACGACCTGATTTGGAGTATTCTAGGTTCCTCTGATTTTTTTTCTGATTTTTTTATAATTAATTTATAATTTTCCTTAATTATTTACTTAGTTTTTAGCTAATTTAGGTAATTTCATGTATTTTTATCTACATGTAAATACATGTGGGGTACATGTGAACATTCCTAATTATTATTTTGGTCATTCTAAAATTTTTAGTATACATATATTCTATCTTTAGTAATTTATTAGTTATTTGATTACACTTTTCGCATTTTTGGTAATTAGTACTTATTATGCTTAAAATTTGAAAATTTTATAGTCTCCTATTTTATTACTTATTTTCTTAAATTCAAGTTTACAGGGTCAGTTTTACTAATATTTCTCTCATTAGTTTATAATTTGGGTTTGATCGGATCCATTAACCGATCGCCCTAAACCTTGGGTTCTAAGTTCAAGCCTACAGTTACTTGGCTTAGCTTTAGGGCTTACACTTCGTATGAATAACAAGTTATGTGTACCTAATAATTTAGAGCTCGAAAAAGAGATTTTAAACAAAGCTCACTATTTAGGTTATACTATACACTCAGGAGGAACAAAGATGTATCAAGATCCGAAAAAGAACTTCTGATGAGATGGAATTAAGCAAGATGTGGCGATTTTGTACTTAAGTGAGAAAATTACTAAAGAATAAAAGCTAAACATCAACGACCAGGAGGATTATTGCAACCACTACCTATTTCTAAGTAGAAATGAGATCAGATATCCATGGATTTTGTAAGTAGTTTACTAAGGATAGCTAGTGATTTTGATGCGATTTAAGTGATTATTGGTCGACTCACTAAGTCAGCTTACTTTCTACCAATTAATATGACTTTCTCCTTAGAAAAGTTAGCCTAAATTTATATAAAGTAGATAATGAGATTGCATGGTGTACCGACGGGGATCGTATCAAACAAAGATCCTAGATTTGTGTCAATGTTTTGAGGAAGTTTGCAGAAAGTTATGGGAATAAGATTGCAGTTCAATACAGCATACCATCCTCAGATTGATGGACAAATTGAAACAACTATACAAACTCTAGATGATATGTTAGGTGCATGCACCATTGAATTTAAAGGGAGTTGGGATACTCATTTGCCTTGGATTAAGTTTGCTTACAAACAATAGTTATTACTCTACTATCCAGATGCCATCATGTGAAGCATTGTATAGGAGAAAGTTTTGATCTCTATTGTTTTGGGATGATATAGAAAAAAAAATGCAATAGGACCGGATTTGGTACAGGAAATAGTTGATAAGATTATTGTCATTAAGTAGAAAATGAAAGAGGCTTAGGATAGGCAAAAAAGTTAGGTTGATTTGAAAAGAAGAGAATTGGAATTTCAAGTAAGTGATCATGTATATCTTAAAGTGAAATTGATCAAAAGTGTTTATTGTGTAACAGCTCAAGGCAAATTGAGTCTAAGATATATAGGTCTTTTTGAAATCTTGGAGTGAGTCGGGATTTTGACCTATCAATTAGTTTTAACACCTAATCTATCAAGAATCCTTAACGTCTTTCATGTGTTTGTTTTAAGGAAACATGGTCCTGATCTCGACAGTGTTATTGAGCTAGAATCAATGAGATTATAAGAGAATTTGACATACGAGAAACACTCAATGAAGATTATAGATGGTAAAGTACAACAATTAAGAAATAAAAAATCTAATATGTAAAAGTGTCGTAAAGAAATCATGAATGAGAATTAGTGACTTGGGAAGCAAAGGACAAAGTGAAACATCGATATTTGCAATTGTTCATAGAATCAGGTATGTCTTTCAAGTTTTGAGGACAAAACTTATTTAAAGGAGAGAATGATGTAAATCCTGTAAAGTTTTGGTCTAAACTCTATAAAATTTTAGTTTAAATCCTAATTTAGACTTGAGTACCTTAGATAACTTCATGGTTTGATAAAGCTAAATAAGTTAAAAAATTTTAATAAATTATAAATTCGAATATATTATGAGTAAGAAAAATCTTAAAATTTTTTTATCGAAACTTTAATTGTGTATAAAAATCTTAAACCCTATATATGCATAAATACCATAAATTAAACTCGAACATGACAAAAATCTTAAAATTATAACCCTAAACTTATAAAATGAATAAATTTACCCAATAGTAACAAAATCCTAATAGAATACTATTATCGATTAACACACGTAATCGCATAAAATCATTAATGAATGGTTAGAGATAACTTTCAAATATTTATAAATGTAACGAGTAACAACTTAATTAACAAAATTTATAAAATTATGAATATTATTTTGTAATTATTAAAACTTCTATAATTTTACATTTGGAAAAGTCAACCTAATCCTTTTAAGTTTTTCCTTTTTCCTTCTTTCTTTTTTTTTTCTTTTTCCTTTTTCTTCCTCTACTTTTTCCCACTTCTACATTACTTCTTCTGGAAATCAATTCAGTTGCCACTTGCAGATTTTTCTCCTACATGTGCTTATAATGAAGATAGAACAAAACATTAGAAAGGTCTTAGTCAAATCAATTAATTATCCATCATATCTTCTTTTTCTATTTTTTTCTTTTAAGTCTTTTATCTTTTTCTTTCCTCCTTAGCCAATTGCAAATGTACAACAAACTCACCCTTTTCATTTTACTTTTATCCTCTTAAACATAATAAATTACACACACTTTTTCCTTTTCTTACCGAAGGTTCTCTTCCCTTTTCTTTTTCATTCCTTTGGTTTCTCAAATTCTTATCCTCTTTTTCAATAAACTACAAGAAGGAAAAGAAAAGCCTTAGTTCTAACAAATTCTCATGACATCAATGAGGAGTAACTGGTTAGTATACATATTGCATTTGATTTCTCTTATGACCCATATGATATGTATTTATTATGTTTTATAGTTTGTAATATTATATATTTTAAGGATATGCAGTGAAATCTGTATGTATGGTATTATTCTTGTAAGAAATTTCATGTATATATATTGAAAGATATGTAAAGTTAGTATCTTCTTATGTATATGTGATCATATATGTACATAACTATTTAGGTATATAATTATATGTACATATGTGTTATAGTTGATTATGTAAATATATTGTATATATATATATATATGCGTATATAGTATTTATGAGTATTTATTTTCATTTCCTTATATATATACATATACATATGTATGTGCATCCAATTATATGTATATGTATAGTGCATAAATATATATATATATATAGTACATGTACATATGTATAGTACATAGTAAATTTAAATTACTACACCTATATGCTAGTTATATTATGAATTTACATATATACCTATGTATAAATAAGACAAGAAAACATAAATATACAAGTATATGTATAAGTATAAAAATATGTATACCAATAGCATACTATAAGTATAAGTATATGTATATGCCTAAATAGTATATGTACAATATACTAAACTACTAAATCCATAAACAAAGTTATATATATATATATATATATCTACATGCTGTGAACTTAAAAGAAGAAAATAAAGTTAATTTACAAAATTTAATAAATTATAATAATAGATATTTGTGTATAAATATTAAGTAAAGTTATAAAATATTAAAAAAATTGAAAAAATATGAAAAATATATAAAAGGACACGTGGAACACTCATAAGCTGCTACATCAGCACTTTATATTTATAATTAAATTCATAATTAATAATAATAATAATAAAATAATTAATTAATTAGGAAATTACTAAAGTAGTGAATTAAATAAGTATTTAACCTTAAAAATAGTATAATAAGTAAATTGTTATAAAATAGACTTGAAAATAATAAAATTACAAAAAATATGAAATTTAGATATTTATTAAATTATAAATCTATAAAGAAAAGCTCAAAATAATAATTTATAAATATTTAACTAAAAATAATAAAATTCGTAATATTTTTAGACCATCATGAAAAATATGTCATAACATCCAATATTGACCCCATTATATGAAAATATTTCCGAAAACGATTAAAATTGATTGAAAATTCATAAAAATCGGAACTAGAATGAAAAAATTTCACATAATTAACGAAAAAGATCAAACCGAGAATTTTATATGAATAGATAGCTAATTTAGATGGTTAGTACTAAATATATGGATAGATTATTTATTTTACTCAAATACTTATTCCTTTTTGTATTCTTTAAATGTTAGGTAATCACAATACTGATACCAATCTACCGATGGGCTATTATGATGCTTGATTACTATGGCCGAATGAGTACTTCTAATAATTCCATACATATTTGCTCTTGTAGTTAGTAAATATTAACTGTTACTAATAATTAGATGATGTGTGGGGTTGGGTTATGCATATATATGATACTATTTGATAAGTTGCGAAATTACTTTAAAGTGTAATAATGTACTATTTGTTAAGTAGTAGATCCAATAGGAATTGATTTTTCTGTGATTCTAATTAGTTATACAATAATTGGACTTAATTATATCAGACTCGATTAATTAAATTAGAACATATATAAACGTACATTGCAAATTAATTTCGGCATTCATAACATACAAAGATAGTAAGAGGTCATACTAAGGTTGATAAATTATGATTATAGTGTTTTAGTATGGTGCACAAGTATGTCATGACCTTACTTTGGCTCGCGGGATTACTAGGCGTTAGAGGCGACAATTGCTTAGCTAAGGGTTGAGTCTAGAAGCCTTTGTTTAAGGGTAAGTATAGACCGCGGGTGCGCACTCACAATTATACTTGGAACTTAGTGTCAATTAAAATTGAAAATGGATATACTATTTTATTTTTGAACACGAAACGTAGAGTTTCATAGTTATAAAAGTTCATGTATGATACCCAGATTTGATTGATGTAATATATACTTCAACCTTAACTTTGGAAGGCATTAAATCTGAATTGCATACAGTACCTAGTCACCTGCATGCATTCGTATGGTATTCTATATGTTCATGAATTCACACGTTTAAAAATTAACTATTAAATAACTTATTTATTGTATGGTTAAAGGATAACTTACCAAGCTCTTTAGCTTATATCACTATAGATTGTTTTTGTAAGAGGATCTTTTCGTTACACTTAGCCGGGGGATGTTCGAGGTCAGTAGGAAGCTTTTAGGTTGATGTGAGTTCGAGCAAAGAGTTAAGAGAGTATTACTATTACTATAGCTATAGCAAACCCTTAACTAGATACTTATTATCAATTATTATGCATTATCTTATATATTTGCTAGTTTATACAATATTACATTAAAGACTTAGTGTATTTGCTAATATATATTGTAATTATATAATAAAACTCATGTTAATATAATTATGTTGTGATATTATATATGTTTGCATAATTTTTTGGTATTTAGTTATAGTAGTAGCCTTATATGTCATATAAAGGGTTGTCAATTAAAAGGGTAATCAATCTGCGGTCCTTTATATGATATATAGCACCCGTCACAATTAGGTCACCTCTCAAGTCGTGACACTAAAAATTACAACTTGTTTTTTTTTTTTTATTATTATTATTATATGTTCTCATGATGTTTGATGGATTTTTTCTTTTTCAATTATGGTTGTGACTAGTGTATAGTTGATGCTTGGTGACTAGGTAGGGAATGTAACCAACTGGGTTAAGTTGTCTATTGATTTTTATGATTGAACTCTATGAAGTTCCTTCATTTTATAAATCAAGTATTATGAATTACCAAAAAAAAAAAAAAAACTTTAGAAATTCATATATAAACAAACCCATACTTACATGAATATAGTATACAAACATGTCTAATTGTAACTAAAGTTGTATAGGTAAAATTTCCAATAAAGTTATATAGTAAATCTCAACTATATACATATATATATATATATAATCAATTTTTATGAATAATTAAACCTTACAAACTTAATTGAATAGTAAATTGATAAAACATCATCATTGTCATTATTAACAAAAGCTATCTCTATAAAACATTGGCGATAGTTGAAAACTTTTAGCATGACTAATTAGTGAATATCTAGCATTTCACAATAAGGAAAATGAGAGCGTTGAATAAGAGAATCCGAGTAAGCATTGGAAGCTATGAACTTTTAGATAGAAATATTTTGTATAAGAATGGCAAAGTGGAATAATGAAATTTTAAACCTTAAGCTATGAAATACCATCCTTAATCAATAACTAACTTCGCAAAATATCTAATTATACCTTAAATCATAAAATTAACTTAAATATATCATTTAACCAATTATTCCTTTATACTTACTTATTACATAATATACATATTACATACAACCAATATCTCAAACTCCACAAATACCATCCCATATCAATAACTATCATTTAAAGATATCTAATTACATACTAAATGAGCATTTTTACTGAATTAATATTAAATTACCAAATTAAGCCCACAAATTACCTTTTATGCATGATTTTAGGGCCTAAAATTAAATAAAATTTTAGAAAATAAATTTTTAGAAAATCTCTTTATACCACTGTCATATATATATATTCTAAATAGTTTATATAAAAATTTTGAAGTTAAAATTACAGCATTAAGGTTATTTAAATATAAACCAAAAAATAGCTCAAGTTTAGGGATCTTTTAAGGGCAATATATTTCAAGACCCAATTTTAGCAAAACAATATTTTTCCTAAAAATTACATACAAAAATATCTTAGAATAAGAAATTTCATAATTTTCTAAAGTAATTTGATAATTTAATAAATTCAATAAAATCTGAATAGATTTAAGACTCACTAGTGTTGCTAACTCTGGCAAGTATCGGCTACCATGGCCTTATTAGCTAGTTTAGGCACTACTTCTATCATTTAATGGTGGTAGTTATCCTCTCCTAGGTGATCGTCGGTCATAGGTTTCTCTTATAAGCTCTAATTGCATACTATTTTTGTAATTTTTTTTGTAAAAATCCTTACTTCTCTCTTTCTAGTCTCTCACTACTCCCAAATGTTCAAAATGAATTTTGAAAGAGAGTTTCTTAATTTATAATGTTGGCTGGGTTTTTTCTTTAATTTTTCTTATAACATTTGTTTATTACCCTCTTTTTTTTTTTTCACTTTCTATTTGAATAGATTCAATTGGTTGATTTTCCATCCTTACTCCCAGCATGCCACAACCAAGATCTAGACAATTCTTCACTTTTCCATATTTTTCTTGATTTTTCTTTATTTTATATGAATCTTCCTTAATTAATTAGTATTATTTTAACATATTCTAAGTAATTTCACGTATTTTTATCTGTACATAAATATATATGTGATACAAATAAATACTCATAAATATTATTTATATTATTTTATGATTTTTAGTATAGATATAATTTATCTCTATTGATTCGTTAATTATCGGAACTCGTTTTACGCATTTTTAATAAATAATGGATAATATACTTATAACTCAATATTATAATATTTAATTGTTTAATTATTTATTTTTCTAAATCTAAAGTCACATGATCACTTTTACTAATATTCTCAACTGTATAGTAAAATTTAGATTCGATTTGATAACTTACCAAATTACTCTAAATTTTACGTACTAAACCCTCAAGCACCTAATTACAAGGCTTACACTTAGTTACGATACTGGCTAGTAATGTCACATATATTAGTATAGCATAACATTGCATACATAAGTATCTATTGGTTGGTAAATTACAGTAAGCTCAGTTATGATTGATGCTATTATTTGCTAAAATTGTTATGACATTGATATTAAATGTAAATTGAAATTCACTTATTATTGTTTATTATTTATTATAAGCTTTTACTCACTTGGCTTGATGCTGAGGGGTTAGTTCTATTCTAACATTAGGACGTGGAGATGGAGATAACGATTGAGCTTAAGTTGGGATGGAAACATGGAGAGCAAGGATCGAATATTATTATACAATGAAATAATGTTGAAGAACTTAATTAGCGTATATTCAATTTGTGAGACCTTAATGGCCATTGGCACTATGGTACCTTTATGTTATGTATCCTAAAAGATGCTTCTACGATTCTCTATAATTATGTGTTATTATAAATTTTGAATTGTGCTAATTAACTTCATCCTCAACTTGAGGACAGCATAACAATCCATCTCTCGAGTATCTACATATTAGATGAATAGGCCCTAAGAGACGGGGTGCTACAGTTTTATCCAATAAACGCTTTTTATTATGTTTGTATGTTTAGTAGCCTAGAAAATACTGTAGTTTATTTTGATTATGTTCGTACCTGCCATTATTATTTTGAGGGCCTATGCCCTATAATCTATTTATGACCTATATGATATAACAACAATCAATATTAGGCTAAAATATAAAATTATGGATATTATTAGTAGTGATACTAATAACGGTTGGCAATGACGATAATAATAGTGATGATGATGATGATTATGTTAGAAAATTTGTAGTAATTTTATTGATGACAAAATAGTTGATGGTTAATGTTCATCACAATAATTTATGTTGTAATGTAATTTATATCAATACTAATATTTATATTTTAGTTTTATATATTAACATAATAATTATACTTAATTATTATAACTTATATTGTAACCAAAATTTATGTTGATTTTTTTTTGCTTACATAATATATTTCAAATTTTTATGACTTTATAAGTATATTTATAGTTTTTAATGCTAATTTACGTAGGATGTACAAATTTATGCCTATATATTCCAATTTTGTATTTCTGATCTGTGTAACTCCTAACAATTCTAAGTAAAATCAAGAGTTTCACAATCTTGCAAACCACTTTCTTATTATGAAGGTTAGGATGGGTGACTTTAGGAACGTGTTGGCAAGCGCAGGCCGTGTTTGAATTTTAGGAGAATTATTTTTTGTCTATCTCAGTTGCATTTTTTGAGTTTGGCCCGGATTAATGTTTGTTTTAGTATTATAATCAAACTATGCTATATTGACTATGATTCACTCGGCACTTGTATATTTACGTCACAAATTTTTGTTCTTTGGTACCGGAGTACTGTTTATTTTACCAATTTACCTGAATATGGATGAACGCGCTTAGAAATATGATAGGGATCTTTATTGTATATCTAGGCTGCTTGAACTTATGGAATACGGAGTACTTCAAACCCCGTATTGTCGAACAAGTTCTATCATGAGGTGGATTCCAGTTAAGAATTTTCGAAACCTATAGCTACGTCCAAAACCAAGCTAACGATGCGGGTCCGATTCCCGCTACCGGCCCTAATGTCTCGTACTTACCGTAAACCCTGCTCGGTACCATGCTTATTACATCATAGGTTCTAAGCTGTTAGACACCATATATTTTCTCAATATACAAAGGATATGTGAACCAACTGGTATAATATAGTTAGTACATGTAATTTGATTTAGCTGATATAATGAAAATTCAACTATGTTGTCCCAAACCAGAAAACCGGGATGATGTCATATCGCTGACTGAGCAGTTTGGCTCGTTGCCGGGCCATAGTAATGGAACTTGTTGATAAGTGTATTCTAGAGGTGTGCATGGTTTGGTTCAGTACTGTTTACTTTTTATTGAACTAAATCTAATATAACGGTTCTTTTTTTTCTTTTTAATTGAACATAATCATACGGTTCAATTCATAAATTTTTTGAGTTTAATTAAAACCGGTTCGATTCTGTTTGGTTTGGTTTGATTCGATTCACAGTTCAAACCATTTATATCAAATTTTTATTAAACATTTTTATCCTCAATAAATATGAAATTTTAAATAGAATTTACTCAACTTAATTTTAATAATTGATATAAAATTATTATAAAAAATAATAAAATATAAAAAATTTGATAAAATTTATGAAGATTGATGGAAAAAAAATAAAAAACTACAAAATAATTGCATAATTATTTTTTATTTAACTAAATGATTCGATTTGGTTCAGTTTGATTCTAAACGGTTCTGTTTGATTCGCTTCCTTGAATCGAACCGCGAAATGTTTATATACAATCAAATCGAATCGTAAACTAAATAGTTTGCAAAAAAAAATTGATTTTTCAATTTTGTTCAGTTTAATTCATAGTTTGATTTGCAGTTCGTGGTTTTTTTTGTCTAGCCCTAGTGCATACCCTGTTTTTGAATTCTAGGAGAATCATATTTTTCTCTATCTCACTTGCATTTGCTGGGTTGGTTTTAGTATTATAATTAAACTATACTATATCACCATGATTCACTCTAGATTTTGGAAATCTTTATCACAAATTTTGGTTCTTTGGTGATGGAGTATTATTCAATTTACAACTAAGGATGAAAGGGTGTAGACATATGATAGGCATCACTATTGTAGCCTATTGTGGTTATCAATTTTAGTAATATTCTTAATTGAGAATATTACACATAAAATAAATGGGATTGTCATGTTCCCCGTATGAGAGTTTTATAGTTCCATTTATCTTATGTATTATACCCCTAAATAAACGTGGTTGTCGAGCCAAATTAGTTTTGAATCGTTGATTCATGGGACATCTTTAGGCTGTATTGGGCCTAGCCTTTGAGGCTATAGGCTTGGGCCAATTCGACCAAATGGGAGGCTGTTTCATTTTTATTTTTAAATTTTAATAATAAATTCCTTTTGTATTTCCCCCATTTTCTTGTAAACAATTTTCCGTTTTCTCTCCTACTTATATTATTTTCCTAGATTATTATACCACTTTATGCATATGTATATTTACAACTTACATGTATTGATACATAAATGATTCGTCGCTATTTTCGATTCAAATTTCATTTTGTTCCGAAATAATTGATTTAGACAGCGTAAGGTTAATGTTAGTTTAATATTAAAATATTGAGTAATGCTAAATAAAGTGTAAGAAATTCTAAAAGATGAAGAATTCTTATTCGAATATTGGATATTCGGAATACATGAAAGAAATGAATTATAATGTCACTATTTACTATAACTCATGGTGGTACATTACAAAACGTTATCTCTCTAATTGGAGTATAGTTACTAAGTAGAAATAGAAAATACAATACCATCCATAATAATACAGAAAAACATAACATTATAACAGTTCACTATTGGAGAAATTAAGCATAAGGGGAAATTTTTTTTTTTTTAAATTTTAAGGTAGTGTCGAAGTGCCTACGTATCTGATAGTCAAAATTAGACCGTCGTGGTTCGGTGTAGCTTTTTAGAAAAACTTTAACGTGTTAATCAATTTTAAATTAGGTAAAAAAACCAAGTCTACATGATTTTCCATTTAAATTTTTTGAAAGAAAAATAATTTTAGTTGGTGGTAATTTGAAAAGCCAAAGGTTGAATCACTACTTTTCGAAAAGCTATACCATCTAGTGTTTTTTTTTTCCTTTTTTTTGTAATTGTGAAAATAATATTACTAGGTGGTAAATTTTTTTGAAAAACTAAATAAAAAAAAAGAAGAAAAGATTTGTTAGTATTAGTAGGTGTCTCCTTATGTAGGCGATGCATGCTTGCAAGTGGAACTGGTGCCTTAGCTTAGGCTCCATTTTGATTTGTTTTAGTTGCTGAAGTACTTGTCTTCTTCACTCGATATACCATATGGTTCTTACTATCTGCAAGCCGCCTTACACTAATCTTTCATGTAAGCACTTACCTCTAGTTGACAATGAAAAGGGAGGCTCGTCAATTGTTGAATATGAGGCTTGCCATACTGAATGCTTGCTTAATGGCTATTATCAATGAAGGAGTGATGTGTACTTGATACGAGATAGGATAGGATAGTTCCTCACATGCCTTTGCCACTACTTCAAAATATCAAAATCCTCAATGGCAATATTTTTAGAGAATTCAAAATTCATGTTCATGTAATACTACAACTCGAACATGTGGTGTTGTTTTTTATTTATTTATTTTGTTAATTTGATGGAAGTTCACCCAGGCTTGAGTCAATTCAATAAGACCGAACCGATGGTTCAAGCTTATTGGGTTGGTGAGCCCAGCAGGCCGAACCTCTAAACCCCTTGTAGCTTGGTGGTTTGGTGGCTAGTTCATGCCTACCCACCCTTGGATTGGGTTAATTTGGTGATACTTTAAGTTGGTTTACGGTTGGAAATCGGTTTATATATAAGTTTATCATTGCTAAAAGTAAACAGACTAGTGGCCTAACAATCCTTTTTTTTTTTTTCACTATTGTATTTGGCATGCTTGAGCACTGGAGCTCTTAGGATTCGGAGCCCTACACATCCTATATGGTCGAATTAATTCTAGGATTGGTAGATTTCGGTTCTAAATTTTTTAGAGTCATGACCATAGATAAAGCAGTACCTTCGCTATTTAATTATAGATTCGAAGCTATATTGTATCGTTTAATTTCTTAATGCGCAAAGAATACCGTGAGCCAACTTGTACAATATAATTAATATATATAATCTAATTCGTTGATACAATAAAAATTCAACTGTGTTGTCTCTAATGAGACGAGTGGTCGATGCCCTGTCACTGACCGGGAGATTTGGCTTATTGCTAGGTCACGGTTCCTAATTCGGCCAGTACCTAGCTTTGGCCTTTAGGACTCACATGGCCAATCCTCCTACATTCTAAACAATAATCTCTCTCTCTCTCTCTCTCTATATATATATTTTTGTGGGGTGGGGTGGGGTGGGGTGGCGGTTAAGATAAACAATAATTCCTGACAAATTCGAAAGTTGACTTATTTATATAATCTTCATCTTCATTATTTCATTATCCTTACAACATTGGAAGAACCATGTCTTCGGCCTTCGACTGAACACGAAGAAGGATAGACAAAAATTAAAGTTGCCTATAGCTCCTTATGTCAAATAGGGGAATGCATAACTTATTTGCCAATAATTTCTGCTTTCTTTTTGCCCATTATTAATGGGAATTGGGAGGGGAGGGGCTAAAACTACATTTTTCAAAATAATAGTTGGGGCGTAAATATTTAATTTTAAATATGAGTCCAGTGCACACATATTTCTAATTTATTCTTCTTTCAAAGTTAATTATTATTGTTCCACTTCTTAAATTTTAATTGTTATATGGTAAAATTATTGTAACCTAACCACATGGATATTGTTATTGTATTATGATGTATCAGTTCCATTCCCCTTTCATCACCATGGAGTATATGCACGACGGGGATTAGATGTCTTTACTGCACGCCAATCACACCACCACTTTTGCTATGGATCATCAATGATATACTTGGCCGATGGTTTTGTTTTATGGGCAGTTGTTCTCCACTATGTTTATGCATGTTATACATACTAAAAATCTTTTGTACCTCATGTTACACCATTTGATTAGATTTGACGCTATAATTGGTCATTTTTTTTGCAATCTATATCATTTAAGTTAGGGAGATTTTAAGTAATCGGCTCTTGATTTTATTTTTGTTTTTACCGAATTAACTTGAAAGTATAATATAATCACAAATAACTCTTGTGAACACTTATATGTACTTATTTATACAAGCGTATATCAGTAGGATAGTTAGTTTAGGTTAGTTGACTACAGTTAGTAGTTAGTTAGTTCCAGCTAGCAGTTAGTTAAACAAAGTTTTGTATATAAATAAACAGAGCACTTGTATGGCTGATACGATTAATAACAAATTTCATATTACAATTTCCTCTCATCTGTTATGATCAATCACGGTAGACATAGCAAAGCTTTATTATTTATAAATTCATCTTCCTTCAACTCCTATTTTTGAAAGCAGCTATCAATATTAATTATAGATAACTTTGTTGAAATCCATCAATTTCCCTTCTTCCTATTGATTTCTCTCCCTTTATTCTCTCTTCACTTTTTCACTATCTCTCTCTCTTACATCAAGATAATATTATATACACATTGTCACGCATTTACAATTCATTCTAATAATTATGCTTTTCTTTGTCTTTATACATTTTTAAAACAATTTATATATAAAATCATTTGTTATTTATAAAGTTCAATTCAATAATTATTTTATATTTTAATCTGTTGCTATGTTTAATTTTCCCATAAGTACCGCAGGTGCATGTCTGCTAATATCACAAAAGTGGAAACAGTTTTTTGGATAACTAATTGTCTTGTAACCTTGCTCTCATTGCCTCAGCAAAATACCACCTGCCTCTGTCGAAATCTTGGGGGACTTAATGGAATGTTCCCTCTGAAGTACTCCATGCGCAATTCGGTTGGTAGATACTGGAGCGTCCACGAAATAAATAGATATGATGACAACCTGTATTTTGATCATAGATGGAAAGAATAAAACTTTTCGGAATTCAGGGACTTTCCATTTTTTTGTTCTTTTTTTTTTTTTTTTAATGTCATTTGTCTATAGAAAACTTTTTTCAAACATATGGAAAAAGTTACAGCGAAAGGGTAGTTGGATTTCATCATGGAAGGGGAGGGGTTGATGAAACCATGTTCACAAGGTATGGAGAACAAGATCTTGGCTCCAAAACTCAGGGTGATGGCATCAGAGTGGTTGTTTGTCCGGTAATAACGAGCATCCCTGGCTGTTTCTTAGAAAAGCGTTAATTGCAAATGCCATACTGATTTTGCCATTTATGGTAAGAGTAATCAAAAAGCGATTTCCATCAAAAGATGCATTTGATGATTGATTTTGTCCTAATGGTACAGGGTCCATGAAGCAGGAAAAGGAAGCTGGAAATGTGGGCGGACAAGCTATTAAAAAAGCTTTCCTCCAGAAATGGTAGTCGAAACCGAGAGCATCACATCATGGTGCTGTTCATCCCAAGACAAAAATCACCTCCAAATTACCTCCATATAGAGCTGTTATGAGATCCTCTTGCCTGCAGAGCATAAAGATAGAATGCCGATTCTTCCAAATATAAAACATATGCCTAGGATTGTTCTTCGAATTGAGTCAAAATGTAGAAGGTTTTTATTTTTATTCTGATTATGTTTTTCTTCGACTCTGCCTTTAGAACTACAACGTTTTCTATTCACTTATGCAGTTTTTTCGAAGTGATATCCCCCTAATTTGCACAAAAAATCTGTATATCTTGTTTGTACACATGTTATCTTGTCTTTGTGATGTTAATATTTTCCTTCGAATATCTGACTACTTTGTGCAGTAATTTTTGTGAGAATTATGCAGATTATGCCGAGATATCTAGGAAATTATGGCAATCATCATCAATTCATCAAGCTTAAATTCTCAAACAAAACATGGACAACATGGTTCTATATGTATCACAGGGTAGGGTCAGTATGCTGGGTGCTGGATTGCTTGAGTTTACGAGACCACTTGCAAGAGGGGAATCTTTGCATCTTTTTTAATTGATCAATGTTAAGATGTTAAAATTCCCAGTTCCTATTTTTCAGTGGTGTTAACATTTCTAATTCATGAAAGTTTTAGCTGGTAGTCATGTGATACTAATGAATGGGAAGAAATCACTGAAATGCTTCTTCCATTTCTTTCCATCAATTTCTTGTCCTTCTATAAAGATTCCATCTCTTTCTCATCTTCTATGATCTTGCAAATTCAAATATGCAGAAAAATTGAATTCCATGTGTAAGAGATTATCATTTTCCCTATTTTTTATTGACATTTTTGGTGATGGATAGCTACCATCGTCAATCATTAGTTGCCACACTCACCTGCTAATACCACTTGCTGCTAAAAGGTTAAGTGTTTAAAGATTGTAGGACTACCATCTTTTACGAGTTCTCATTAGTGAGATACCTCTTATTCCCTTAGTTGGATAATTACCTTCAGATCATATATTGTGATATGCTTTTTTGCCAAAATGAGAGGAACATGACCTTATTCGATTCCTGGTAGCTGTTATAGTCACATTTTTCCAATGTAAAGGTGTAGGAATTGCCTTGTCATCTTCAAGAATCGATCTCGGTTCACATAAGGGGCACAAGGTGGCCTCACCACTAAGGGAAACCATTTGCCATGACATCTGGGGATGTCTTGCCTTTATTTTTGTTGTCATCATGTTCATCTCTAATTTAAATGCCCTAGTGTATATGCACTGCAATTGAGTAGTGTATGCCGGTTTGTTTGACAGTTTGCTAAAGATAATCATTTTATCAAGCCGCCATTGTCAAATAAAAAAGTGGAGCCCAAACGTAAATATGTATTAACCTTGAGTGAGTGACTGGATGCCTCGGTTATTGAGGGAGGATAATTCGAAAGCAGAAGGCGTTTGTCTCTAAAGGAATTAATATGAGGATATTGCATGAGTGGTTCTTATTTTCATATGAAACATAGAATAAATCATGGCTGTAGATGTTTATGTTATGATGTTGATGAATGATATGCTAATGCTCAACCCCTATGCCTTTTCCTTAGCTCAAATTATTTGCAATCTGCAAGAATTTCTAAACCCCTCTCCTCCCCTTCTCCTCTTGCAAGCGGGGTTGCTTATGGGGTCAATATTTTGGAAGAATCAAATTCCTCATTTATATGAAGGAGGATGCAGCATGCTTTATAAGCACATTTCAAAGAAAAATCCATGTTCTACATATGATGATGTATGTTTATATCATTTTCATCTTAGTTTTCATGCTTCTGGCTACATAGTGTATTGCATACCAACTCATGACCATCACGTGGCATATTCTAGCTTCATTGCAAAACTACACCTGAATAATCAATTTGTGATCCAATTCTCAAACAAAACGGGGATGGTGGGGATCAAGAAGTATGGCTTAGCCTATAAGTTGTGTGTCGGATGGCCTTGAGGAAGAATAAATTATGGCTGGGAGATGTTTGTATCTGTGAATTGATCAGTGATAAGGAGTGTACAGTAGTTGAACATTCCAAATCATGGCTTAACCAGCGGACTGCTCCACTTGCACCCAGGAAAGATATGGTGCTTGTAAGATTGAAGTATCCTTTCAAATGGAGATTAAATTAAAGAGACTCGCTCACACAATAATGCACTTAAGGGATCTTCTTTACAAACCACGGTAAAATAAGAATTGAAAATGTGAAAGTAAGTGCACAGACCCATCAAGGAACCAAACAAAATTCCACAACTTGTAATAAAATTAAGGTTTTAAGTTCTTGTATATGGGATTGGGTTTTCTTTTAGTGATTTTAGATAAGGGCTTTTGAGTGTTACAGAGTAGGATGATATAAACTTTGGAGTTGGATGAATCCAGAAAAATGATAGGTCAAGATGTACCCAACCTAAAAGCTTGTCAACCTCATCAAAATTCTAGGAGCCAACACCAAAGCATTCTTTGTAGAGTTTAGACATTAAAACACATTCTTAGCAAGGTGCAATCGGTTCAAGACATATCTCTTTACCAGATTTATATCATCATAAATCTGTATTTCACTTGGTGTTCCTTGATAGTAAACAGGGCAATAAGAAAGCTCAGAGGATAAACCAATTGGTTATTCCCAACAAAAACCGAGTTCTTAAGATGAAGCAAAGCATTTTACCGCTTTGTTCAGGCAGATGTCTTTATTAACAGGAAGAAGAAGCTACAATGAGGAGACTTACAATAAAAAGGAAGGTACATAGAATCAATATCATAACCAGACCCTTGTCCTAGCAGACTTTTCTGCAGTTTTTATTGAGTAAAGCAGGGTATGCCCCAAAATCGACAAGGTTGACATTTGTCGTAATAAAACTAACGTAATTAGATCCACCAAATCATTAGAGGTGGATTCCGATTGTTTAGAAACGCTAAAAACAAGTTGCAGATTTGATCCGAGAAGGTGTAACCTGGGCATAAAACCGATCGAGAAATGTCATTCAAAAGGCTACATGAGATTGGGACAGTCTATTGAAGTTATATGTGTATTCAACAATCTGCATATCAGGGCATGGTAATCATGCCAAGAAGAAAACAAATATTTTTCCTCATTGGTATAACTCCTGTGAAAAAATTCCATTCGGCTGTTGTCGAAACATCAAGACTGATGGAGATTTCTGATTAATTCCTCTTCTTCGTCGAAAGGTTCAAAATAGAATTACTTGAGCATGCGTAATAAAAGCAGAAAAGGAAAAGTCCATATTACTTTCTAGTAATGAATGTAAACACACTATCTTATTTTTATTGGTATTACCACTTTGTTTGACTAGGTACAGAACAACACTAAGAAATGATGGTTATTGGTACTTGGTGGACATTGTTGTGGAGAGACTAATCTAGTCAACCCACGCAGGGGTTGCCGACAACATCTGCGAGATCATCTTCATTGTTGGTCTCATCTGAGGATTGTCACCTAAGCAAGCCACAGCCAGCTTAATGATGGCCACTAATTCATCCTCCATGTCAGATGCTGGAGGCTGGAGACGTTGATCCAATAAATCCTTTAAATTCAGCGATCTATTAGCCATGGAAGAAGAAAGGGTTGGAATGACATCGCCCGGATGATCTCCTTTTATCACTTCTAAAGCCAGAACTCCAAAGCTATACACATCGCATTTCTCGGTAACCTTCATGGTGTAAGCAAGCTCTGCATGAAAAAAAGAAGAAGCAAGAATTAGCTGATGAACTTGTCGTGTCGAAGGTGAAACGAAAAATTTGCTCAAAAACTTACCTGGCGCGATATATCCATATGTGCCTGCGACTGTTGTCCAACTTGAGGTATCTCTCTTCAAGAGCTTAGCTGTGCCAAAGTCTGACACGTGGGCCTCATACTCGGAATCCAACAAAATGTTGCTGCTTGAAATGTCTCGATGAACTATTGTAGGAGTACAATCATGGTGCATGTAAGAAAGGGCATGGGAAACTCCTTTGATAATGTTTACCCTCTTATTCCAATCCAAGTTTTTTGCCTCCTCCTCATCTCTCAAGATCGCAAATAAGCTTCCATTTTCTAGGTATTCATACACCAAGAAAGAATGATGTCCATGAGAACAAAAGCCATAAAGTTTCACGATATTCCGGTGTCGAACTTCAGTCAATGCCCTAATCTCATTGAGGAACTCCTTGGGATAATTTTGTGCACCATCCGAAATAGGGTAGAGCTTCTTCACGGCAACAATGGCACCTGAGGCCAATTTTGCCTTGAAAACACTTCCATATCCACCCTTGCCAATGCAATACAATGCATTGAAATCCCCTGTGGCTTTTATGATATCGCCATACAATGCTTTTCCATCCGAAGAGGATATAGAAAATATTTCTTCGGGAGCTTCTACTTGTTTTACCATTTGACTGTCTTTCCTTCTTTTCACAATGATGAATATGACAATGATGGAGAACAGCAGAAGAACTGATCCCACAATTGGGAAAACAATGAGAAACACATTATGCTCATCCTTTGATGACCTCTTTGAATTTCTAGAGGAAGGTGATGGGCATGGTTGAAGTCCTTTGGCATTGCCGCATAATCTATCATTCCCTTGTAATGCATCAATGGAAGCATTAACAAATGCACTAGTGTCGGGAATAGGACCCGAAAACTCATTGAACGATATGTCAACTTCGTCTAGACCGAACATTTTGTTAAAAATGTTGTTAATGAAGCCGGAGAGATGATTGCGCGAGAGATTCAACTTCACTAAGCTCGTCAAACTACTGAACTCAACTGGAAGACGACCACTAAGCGAGTTGTTACTCAAGTCTAACACAGATAGGTGCATCAATTGCCCCATCTCTACTGGAAGCTCTCCACTCAATAGGTTGTTGCTTAAATCTAACTGGAACAAGTTTGACAAGGGACCGATGTTTGGAGGGATTGACACGCTCAATCTATTCATTGAGAGATCTATTACTTCTACTTCAACAAGCGATGATATTTCAGGAGGTATAGCATCAGAAAGATGATTTCTGCTCAAGTTTAATTTCAACAATGAAGTTAAATTTCCTAATTCTTTTGGAATCTCACCAACTAAAAAATTAGATGAAAGATCAAGTGCTTGTAGTTTATCAGCTTTCCCGATTTCTGGTGCTACGGAACCTGTAATGTTGTTCCCTGCTATCCTTAGTTCACTCAATTGTGCGCAGTTTCCCCAGTTGGGTGAGATTTCACCGTGAAACTTGTTGAAACTTAAATCCATGAATTGCAAGTTTGGATATATACCAAAGGCTTCGGCTATATTTCCTTCTAGCTGGTTATGTTCCATGCGTACCCTGACTAAGCTGGTGCAATTCCTAAGGCCTTTAGGAATTGTACCCACAAAGTGGTTGTTACTGACTGCTAAATTTTGCAGCTTTCCCCCTTTGCACAAACTTTTTGGTAGGGAACCGCTAAGCATGTTGGAATCCGCTTGGAGCACATCCAAGTTTATTAGACCTCCAATCGATTCTGGAATGGCACCCGAAAGTCTATTTGCACGCACATACAAAACCTCCAGATCAGCCAACTTGCCTAAAGAAGAAGGCAGGGGACCATTGAGTTTATTTTCACTTATCTCAAGATCGAGCATTGAAGTGAGGTTTCCGAATTCCTCGGGAATTAGGCCAGTGAGTTGGTTGCCATAAAGATAAAGAAGAGTGAGGTTCCTCAAATTGCCTAGAGATGGAGGGATTGAACCTGTGAGGTTGTTCATGTAAAGGGTCATTCGGTTGAGATTGGTCAACCGCCCTAGCTCAGGAGGAATCTGACCTACAAGGTTGTTGCCGTATATGTGCATCTCTCTGAGATTTTTCAAGTTTCCTATTGAGGAAGGAATGTTCCCTGATAGATGGTTTGTATCCATATAAAGCTCTACCAATTGAGACAGGTTTCCAACTTCTGAAGGAATGGAACCAGAAAGAAAGTTCTGATACATGTACAGATTCAACAGGTTGCTTAGATTGCCTACTGATTTTGGAATTGGACCGTCAAGAGAATTATTATACAAGGCAAGCTCTGTTAACTTATATAACCGTCCTATGTCTTGAGGAATCAAGCCATCCAAATTATTATTGTTAACAATATGTAGAACTTCAAGGTTTTCTAGTTGACATATCTCTGGAGGTATGTTTTTAGAGAAGTTATTGGTGGACAGGTCGAGATAAGTGAGCTTTGTAAGGTTGCTAATTTCGGCAGGAATGGTTCCAAAGAGATCATTGACAGCAATATCTAAATAGGTAAGATTAAGGAGAGAAGAAAATGGGAATTCATCTAGTGTACCTTTTAATCGTGACTCGGTCAGATTAATGCCGGTTACAGCCCCGGTTCCGCTTTCGCAATGGATACCTTTCCAAGTGCAATGGCTGAAACTGCTTGCATTTTGGGGCAGTATCCATGATAATATAGAAGTTTTGTTTTGTAGACTAGCCTTCCATTTGAGTAGGCCATCCACTTCCTGTGTTGTGGAGGCAAATGCAGGAGCTAGATTTGGTGTGAAAAGACATAGTACAAGTAGAGAATGCAAAAGCCATGCTTTGTGTAGGTGTAATAAATCCATGGCTTTAGTGTGTTTTTTTTAGCGAGGAATAGGTTGCAGCATTAGCCTATACTGATTTTATAGGAGTACTCGGTGAATGCCATGAAAGTCGACTAGCATGGTTGACTTCAGTGGAAGACTGAATTGCAATTTTTTCAACAATGGCGTTAATCTCATATGAATGGATTTTGAACAAATTGCTTACAGTGGTCTGAGGGTACAATAAATTAATGGATACTTTAGACGCCGGTTTTAAAACAGTTCACCATATATTAGAAAGAAGACTACCGTTATTGACTTTGGTGGAAGACTGGGTCAAGCATCCAATAATTGAGATTGAGTAAAAAAAAATTTTGATTGCAATTTTCAACACTCGCATCGGTTTCACGTTAAGGTGGTTTGAAAAAAATGCTTATAGTGGTCTCAATGAAGCAATAGATGCCGTGTCAGCACTCAGCAGGAAGGGAGAGAATATTTATGGACACCTTCTACCTGTAATATAGCATGCAAATATCAATCATAATATTTAATTTCTAAAACATTATTTTTATATTTTCACATATTAAAATTCTATTGGTAATTATATACTACTAATCAATTATGTCTGTATTAGTATTATTAAAAGTTTTTTTTTTATGGTATAGATAGTTTTAACTTTTAAAGTTTGTCTTTATTTTCTTATAACATTTTTTTTTTGTTAATATACGAATAACATTCAAATTTTAGTTTGAACCCAGAAAATCGATCCACCGAGAGAATATCAATGTTGCTGTCAAAAAAAGTTCTTCCACGTCTTTATCGATCCAGACCAACATGCCCTTTTTCCACCCAAGTGTGCTGCCAATGACATAATGCAATCCGACTCATCAAGCACGGTACTTACTTTGCCAGTCAAACCCAACCCCAATTGAAATTTTAATTATTAGCATTAATTCCTCCTTTTGAGGACAGTCAGATTCTCTAATCTCAAATAAGAAAGAGATAGAGGTAATAACACTAGAAATTAAAAAGCGAATGGACTTTCTACGGTGTGGTTGTTTAAAAGGAGTGATAATGCAAACATGGATCGGAATGTTAGCTAAATTTTGTCC